>MU228342.1:19612-38837 GCA_018584345.1 Thuja plicata
GCAAAGGGAGCCCTTCTAGATAACCCATAAATCCAAGATATGATGGATTTGATTTTGAGTCAGATGGTGTTTTGAGATATAGAGGCCCTATGTACATGCCCTATTTAGTAATAATAAATAGGCCCACAAACGTAGCCCACTTCATACTAGGAAACTTGATAACATAAGGAAAGGAATACTTAAAATTTAAATTTGAGTAAATTATATGATTCCCACTTATTAAAATAAAACTCAACTCGTGGCCAATTAAGTATTGATAGCTTGGATGCTTCATTAATAACCCATACCAATTTGAGTGCAACATTATCACTACATTCTTTGTTTTGTTCATATAAAGCTGACCCAAGCCAGGCTCTTGGGTTGAGCTATAAACTTGTAATATTTTCTTGTGTTAGTGATCGGATTTGTCTTTCTACAAAAATCCTTTTAAGTTTACTCTATTGCCCTTAAAAGACAAACTATCTCTAACAGTTGGGTAAGTATCTTTTATGATCACTTCCCTCTGAATTTTATAACAGGTATAGCTCCCTAATATGATTTTCAATGAAATTGGATAACAGTTCAATCAGTTAGCTTTTAACCTGAAAGCTTATAAAGGCTGCAATATCATTCTTTGATGATATGCTACTAAGCAAATGTGAAGGAAATAAAACCGAATAATGAGTAGGAAGAAAACACAGTTATTTCCACAATTGCATTTCATGAAATATAAACAACTTCTTAGCCAAAGATAACAGAAAGTAGATAAAATCCAGAATTCGGATGTTATGAACCAACAGACATATGTATATAACAGAATAAACAAGATGTCAACACAGGACACTTTGCTTTTGGTTTTCAAACAACACAGATTCAATAAACCTTACTGTAATATATTTCAGAAATCACTACATAGATAATTGCACGAAATCTTTTCTTTTCATAACATTCAATAATCCAAACTATTACTATCAAAATCTATTATCTATCAGCAATGAGTTTTTTTCAAACCCTTTAAAAGTTTCAGCAGTTAAAATAAATAGTATCAGAGCACTAAGAGGTCTCCCAAAAAACATGACCTCTCGAGCAATCAGTCAAATAACTAAACCAGCAAAAAGAGGACACACGTCCTTAAAAGTTTACATGTTAATCAAGTAAAACTAAATAACTAAATCTGGCTCCTTATCAACAGCATGATCCTCGCTCCCCGTTGGACTCCCTTCTTCTTCAGTAACTGATTGAGCAGGTTTCCATTCTTTATATGCTTGAACCAGCTCCTTCACGAGCAACAGATACGGGATCTTAGAATTTACTATCCAAGCCATAGAGGCGTCTTTACTCCACCTCAATTTCTTCACCTTTTCAATGACATTGGACAAATGATCCACACACAGATATAGCATATATTTAATCCTTGCTATCTGAGTTAATTCAGAGGCTTTAGGATTAATCTTTTCCCTGATAGTCTTTATTTCTGAGTTGAAAGAATCTAGAGCACCCTTTAATTCTTGCTCACCAAAAACCGATGGGTAGGTATAAGTGAAATTAATCACTTTCAACTCGTTCAGGGCCGCTTTTTGAATCTGCTTAGCTTCAGTTTCATATTCTTTGTTTTCTACAATAGTGCCCCTTATGAGAGCGATGTACCAACTAATATTCTTTCTGAGGATGAAGAAAAGGGACTCTTCAGCACCTTTTAGGGACTTTTCCATGTAGAATTTATTAAAACCATGCCTCTCTATCTCCATAAACTTTGTCATTGTTGACACCCATTTTTCCTCCTCTGTATTCTAGACCTGGTGTTGGGCTTGCAATTCTCCCATTACCACCTCGGTGTCATGAAGAACTAAGTGCAAATATTTGATGTATTTCCTGCCATTGTTAAGCACTTGGGACATCCACTCATCGACTAAGGAGACCAAATTTTGACCCCTTTGAACTTGATTCAGTAGTGTTTTACTTTCTACAGAGTTGGGGCTGAATACCTGTGATGATTGAGACAGTGGGGTGGCATCAAAGTTGCAAAAAGTATTTATGAACTGAGAGAGTGAGACAATGGTTTGCTTTAGTTCCTTCTTTTCCTTACTATCCTACACTAATGTGATCAACATTTGTTGGGCGATTTCTTTGAAAAGGTGATTCTTTCCTACTCTGTCCATAGTCCCTAACTCAATTTTAGTTACTTCAAAATCTTCAACTGCAACATCTTGTTTTTCTTCCTTTGGTTTGTAGGTAGCTACTTTGGCTATCCACTTCCCAGTTTTAGTATCAGCAAACATTCGTGTTGTACTCTTCATTTCTTAGCCTTGGGAGTCTTTTGAGCATACTTACTGACTATATCCTGCACCAGAATAGATACAGGAATCAAACTCTGTTTCTTATTAACTGAAGAGGTTAACCATTTTGGGGTATCATTTGTTGCTGCTGGCTAGGGACCAGTTTTAGTAGGGGTGTCCATTAAATCTAGAGTTACATCATCCAGATCGAAGAGATCTTTTCCAATTTTCTCATATTCTCCAATTTGGTAGTTTAAATCTCCAAATTTTTCATCCTCCAAATTGACTATTTTTGTATGCTCTTGAGTCATCTTTGCCTTTTTCTGCGATCGGGATCTCAATCTGGTAATGCGCCGGGGGGAGGCCACAGTGGAAAGTTCTGCTATAGATTTCTTCCTGGGATCCTTCTTCTGCTGCTTATCTGAGGAACCTGCATTACCAGATGGTTTAGGAGAATTAGAAACAGAGGGGGAGGAAAATAAAATTGAAGTTTTAACTCTAATTGTTTTAGGACTAGATTGTTCTCTTTTTGTCTACAGCCATTCTTCGGTTAATTTGAGTACATGTTATGTCCTACACTTAATGTCATCTTCCTCCTCTCTTGACCAGTCAATATCTATCTCTTCAGTGTCCAGGAGCCTTTTGAAACTGGGTTCAACTAAGTCAGAACCATCATCTGTGACCCCTTCTATGCTGAATTGCAGTCTCATGGATAGAATTTGAGATATGCAGAGTCTACTATGACCTCTCTTCATGACTTGGGACTCATTTGCACAGTCTTCCCAGAAATCCTCTAGATGGGGAACTAGAAACATGTGAGATCTATGGCCTAGATTCCCGCTAGCAAATTTTTTATTATCAAAGCATGTTCTCTCTGTGTAATACTTAAAATCAAAATGACCAAGATCACTTCCAATACTTATTGCATCTTCAATAGTCAGGCATGAAAATTTACCTAGCTATAATGGGAAGATTTCTCCCATCCTTCCTAAGGAAGAAAGCGTTTAAGCACAATAGAAATTTGTCTACAGACTTCTACAAGGATGAAACAATCAAAGGCATACCTAGGTAATTTTGTAGGGGCATCTTCAAAACCACCAATTCTAATATAAGAGAACCTAGGGAACTGAATGTAAAACTCCCAAATCTTGTCACAAACTATTGAGCTTCTAAACTCATTCTCCTGGCTGAATCCCCAGACATCTCAAAACAAAGTTTACCCATAAAGGTATCATGTACCCTTTTGTAGTTTCGAATCACATTGTCTTTGTGAAGAATAGGAAAATACTCAAAAATACACATTTCATCTATCCAAGGCTCATGAATCATACCATCCCATATTCTACTACAGGCTAGACAGTACATTAGATAAGAAGACATGAAAAATCTACATTTGGTGAGTTTGGTATTTAGTTGTTCTCTCATAGAATTTTCAATTAATTCGGCCCAATCCAACTTGTGTCTTCCTTCTAAAACAATCTCTACATAAAAGAACAACCAATCAGAAAATAAGAATGCCTCAGGTGACCCTCTGACTCTATGTAACATAAACATAATATCACTAATATATGGATGCACATGACTTATGTTGATCTTTTTGGGTAAACGGGAACCTCCCCTTTGGGTGTTTAATAACCAGTGCTTAGCTATTATGGTACGGTTTGCATCAGCATTTGGTTTTAACTTAACAAGGGATTGCGCAGGAGAGAAGGTGGGAAAAGTTCGCTCTTGGATTTGGAAAGCTGAAGCAACAATTCCTCTATTCACAACCATTAATACCTCACCATTTCTTTTGATAATTGATTCATTTCGCTGTTCAGTGTCAGATACACTCATGGACAAGTTCAGGACATACCACTGCAGGAGGAAAGCAAGCGGCTACGCACAACCCACTACTTAAAATTTCAATAGAAGGGACACTCTCTTCTATAGACGCAGTGAGCCTATCAGCTATTCCTTCTACATCATATCCCTCTAAATATGTATCTATTACAATAGGATTTTCACATAACAAAATAGACACACTTCCAAACAAATGGAATGCAGACTTCATTCTTGCAAGAACAGACTGAGAATTGTTACAGAAACTCTCGTAAATTTCACAAGCTCTTAAATTTAAACACTATAGGAATGGCAGCCTGACTTACCTTAATCACTATAGAAAATTCTACAACTGGAGCTCCAAAAACCCTTACCTTCAATCTTCACACATACAGACAACGACAACATTTCAAAAATAATGAATGCTAAGAAGGGTTTTAATAAGAAATACCATGGATTTGGTAATCAATTGCCCATCATTAAGGCAATAAAAGCTCAGAGAATAAAGTGACCATTCACACACGCAATCATTTAATGCCACTTGTGCAAACTTTTATGCTACACAAATTCCTCATTAATTCGATAGCTCGAACACGTTTAACCACCGCCAATACCTTCCTTCATTAAAAGCCTTTTCTAGGTAGGGCTCACAACTGAAATGATGGCGGTAGTCCTTTATTTTTGTCATGTGTCACTTTTTAAAATCATTGAACACTCTTGAACATGGATGAACTAAGTTCAAGGGTGTTCTTATGTGTTCACCACTGTTCAAGTATGTTCCTTTTTTAATCTCCCACCTTCATCTTCAAACTAAAAGTCCCATACTTAACCATTGATTCCCAGCTTTGATCAATCAAAAACTCTGAAGACCGTGATCGTGATCATAAAAACATGAACGAGCTTGAACACTCTTGAACTAAGTTCAAGGTTGTTCAAACCTGTTCAAAAAAAATGTTAGCAAATGATTTTCCTATTTTCACAAACATAAATGAACCACAGGGGGGACCCTTTCGCTGAGAATTTGAACATGAGGACTTAAGCAACTTTGAGATTCACAAAAATAACATGGTGACTCTAGAAATTGAATATAAGGACAAAGATTAAGACTTGGACTAACACCGGCTCTAACTGGGGATTGGCTTTTCTCAAAAGTTAGAGAACTCAAAAACTCTGGTTTCGCAAACTACTGCAAAGGGCTCAAAAAAACACACAAGAAAGGAAAGACACACAACCCAAAAGCAAACTAAAACTAATATATACAACAGGACACAGGAACCTAGACTAAAGCTTCAGCAATTTGAGATCTTGCCCATTATAGGAAAATGGCAAGATCGTTCCATCCGGGTATGCCAGCTTAAAATCATTGGTTCCTAACTCTTCAGTAATTAAAAAAGGCCCTTTCCAAAGTGATTCAAATTTACTATGGGCACCTTTCGGAGCCTTTCTTTTGTCCCATAGCAAGACCTCATCTCCTTTCAGAAAACTTTTGGGTCTCGCTTTCTTGTCAAAAATGTTTTTCACTCTAGCCTGATGTTCAGTAATTTTATCCACCAGAGCCTCTCTTTCTTTTTCTAGTTTATGCAAATACATGATCCTTTTCTCCAAAGAGTCTTTAAAATTTTGGTCTTCAATGGCCATTTGCAGTTTAGCTGCTGAAAGTTCCAAAGGAACTGAGACTTGTGCACCTATCCCACACACCAATTCAAAGGGTGCCATGCTGATTTCTCTCTTGGGGGTAATTCTATCAACCCAAAGAGCTTCATAAAGTTTCTTATGCCAATTCTTACCACTATCATCCACCAAATTTTTCATGATCATTATCAAATTTTTATTACTTGACTCGGCCTACCCATTTCCTTGGGGAAATAATCAGATGAATGAGCTAGAGAGATACTATGATCAAAATAGAAAAGGGAAAGCTCCTGCAAAGAGAAGTAAGTGGCATTATCGGCTACAACTTTCTGAGGTACTCCAAAACATACCAAAATATTATCTTTTAAGAAATCACATACCACCTAAGAATTAGCCTTCTTGGTTGGAATGTCCTTGACCCACTTAGTGAAATAGTCAGTCGCTGTTAGGATGTAAGCGTGACCTACAATTGACTGGGGATTAACAGGACCGATGAATCTGATTCCCCGCTACTTGAATGGTTCACTTACCACAACTGGTCTCAAAGGAAAGGCAGCTAATTGGGGTCTTCCAGAGAATAACTAGCATTTCTCACAGTTCCTGACAAATGTGTAAGCATCTTTGAACATTCCTGGCCAGTAGAAACAATTTTGAATAATTTTGAATGTCGTCACAGTAGATGAGAAATGACCTCCACAGGCCTCTTTGTGAAAGGTTTTAAGCAACTATAACTACTAACTTTTATCCACACATCTTATAAATGTACCATCAAGGCCTCTTTTATACAATACACCTTGCCATATTAAATACTTCGCAATTTGCAGTCTTAGAGTCCGTCTCTCTTTAGGCGACAATCTTTGTGGACATTCTCCATAAGTCAGGAAATAAGCAATGTCATAGAACCAAGAATCTGTCAAACTGACCAACAATACTTGAGATGTTTCACATTCTGGATTTTCATGATGACTTACATTTTCTATAATAAATTTACACAGCCCCCTACCCCTGACAAGTTTGGTGGGTTTTATTATCAAGTCATATTCCTGAATCTTCGTCACCCATGCTGCTCTCTTGTTCATGGCTATTTCTTGTTGTGTGAGAAGCGCTTTCACTGTTGAATCGGGAACAAACACTGTGGAATGAGAATGAAGAATATAGAATCTAAACTGCTTAACTGATTTCACTACAGCAAAGGCTTGCTTCTCTATGGAGGAATATTTTAGTTCATGTTTTTTTAACGGTGTACTCATGAAAGAGATGGGCACCTCATTCCCTGAAATATCTTTCTGAGTTAGAATTCCCGACAAAGTGTGATTAGAAGCATAACAATAAATGATGAAATCCTTTTTGTAGTCAGGGTAAACTAGAGACGGGGCATTTGCTACAGCAATTTTCATTACTCCAAAAGCTTTTCTACCTTCTTCTATACATTTAAAGGGATATTTTTCACTCATCATTCCCACTATGTGCCTTGTTAACTCAAAAAAATATGGGACAAAAGCTCTCAAGAAGTTAATCTGACCGAAGAAAGATTTGACTCATGTTCTGGTTGAAGGAAAACTAATTTGTTGAATCAACTTTACTCTTTCAGGTTCGATCCTAATCCCTTCTTTAGATACAATATGCCCCAACAACTTTCCCTCAGTCACACCAAAAATTGATTTTTTAGGATTAAGAGATATGTCATGGTCTCTACACCTCTGTAGGACTAATTTGAGATCTCGGACATGATGTTTCCTTCTTTTGGAGTACATAGTCAAATCATCAAGGTAAATTACTATAATTTTGTTTTTTAAATCAGCAAAGGAGGAATCCATTGCCCTTTGGAAAGTTTCCCCTGCATTAATCAGGCCAAAGGGCATTCTATTATAAGCAAATGTTCCCCATGGCATAGTAAAAGAAGTCTTCTGTTTATCTTCATCAGACACACTCACCTGATTATATCTAGAAAACCCATCAAGTAGAGACATCATTTCTGATCCGGCAACCGCCTGTAAAACATGTTCCATTTTGGGCAGGGCATAATTATCTTTTAGACTGGCCTGATTTAAATTTCATAAATCTACACAGATCCTTATTTCGCCATTATTTTTTCTGGCAGGGACAATATTTGCAATCCAAGTTGAGTGATGAATAGGGTAGATGATTTTGTTTTTTAGCATCTTGTCAACTTCCTTTAGAATCGCTTCAGAAACTTTAGGATTGTAACTTTGAAGTTTTTGTCTGAAAGGTTTTGATTCAGGTTTAAGAGGAATATGATGGCTAAATTTCCCTTTCTGAAAATCTTTAAGGTCGCTATAATCCCAAGCAAAAATATTAGTGTAGGCTGTTAACAAGATCTGAAGTTTTTTCTTCTCTTGAACATACAGAGTCTTACCTATAGATATCCACCTAGGTTCGGCTGCAGTACCAATATTCACCTTGTCATATTATTTTTGAACATCTGACTGAGAGTTTTTTCTTGAAATGAAACTATCATCTTTTCGAGAAAACAAGTTCTCTAAGGAAACCAAACCTTTGGGAATTTTGTTTCTCTTCAACTGGACAACTTCTTCTTCTGGTAAGAATTCAGGATTAGACCTTTCATCATCTTCATTCATTCCTTCAAAGTATGTAGATGAGAAAACTTCTATACAGGCCATGAAATCCTTAATCTGGGCATCATCTTCAAAAACTTGTAGATGTTCAATGTTATCCGGGATAGCCAGTTTATATACCATCTCAACCCTGTATGTGTCTATTTTAAAGTCTGGGTGAGGGATTAGTAGATATGTTGATACAACTAGGGAATCAGCCCTTGTATTGAGACTCCTGGGAATGGCTTCTATGGAAAAAGCTTCAAAATAATTAACTTCATCCCACACTAAATTTTTGTAATGTTTTAGGCGCTCATTTTTTACTATAAATTGACCCTTCACTTGTTTAACGATAAGCTCAGTGTCACCTTTCACAACAAGTGCCTTGATTCCCAGTGGCTTTGCCTCTCGTAACCCTAATAACAGAGCCTCATATTCGGCGGTATTATTAGTATTTTTAAAATCCAATTTGAAATAGAAAGGGATATATTGATCATCTGGGCCTTTAAAGACTACACCAGCCCCCAAACCTGCAGTAGCACAACTACCATCAAACTCCATCAACCAAATTTTCGCCTTTTCACCAAAGTCTTCACAAATAGGAAGGGCTTCATCTGAGAAAATCATGTAATTGCCAAACTCACAGTCTTGGAATAGGATTTGTACCTTAGGATCATCGAATGGAATTACAGTGTATTTATTTTTAACTTCAGGTTTCAGTTTGACCTTTTTCTTTCCAATAGGGATAATGGATTTTGACCAATCCATCTTTATTTCTCCACCCATGTCTCTGCAAAAAGTTATACTAAAGAGCATACCATAGCTTGTAGGTATATCTGCTACTAAAATGGTTAACTTGAGTCTCTTATCATGATAAGTGGCTAAAACAGCTTGAGCATCTTTAACTTGACCTATTAAGGGCACCTATTTCCTATCCATAGAATAGCACCTCCCAAAATTTTTAGTCAACCTAAAGCTTTGGCAACAGATGAAGGCATAACGTTATCAGAGGCACCTGAGTCTATAATGCAATTACTCAATTTAAGGTTGTTAAGGAGTAGAGAAATATTAAAGGGGTCGGGCTTCCTAATTTCATCAATTTCACATTTCAATTCTGAGGTAGGAGTGACAGCAGTGTTTCTCTGATTCATAACAAATGGTGAAACAACTACGGGAATGTCAACTGGGTCATCAATTTGATCAATAGTGCACTGATTAGATTGAGATGGATTTGGAAGGTCACCTTTGACATACTTGACCAACTTATCAAGTTCTTTGGGATTTAATCTCAGATATTCCATAGGAGAGATTTGGATAGCAGAAGACTTGCAAAATTCTACAATATCAAAAGAGGACCCGCTAGAATATTTTTGCACAACCTTAACATCAGGAGTTCGAGGACTAGGAGAAGAAGAATTACTTACAAGATCTTGGGTCTTGTTCTTTGAAGACTTTTGATTTTGAGTGGGCATGGCACAAGCGAGATCCCTAAGGGTGACCATAATATCTCCTCTTTCTGAGTCAGATTTGTATTCTAAAAAGTATGAGCCAGAGTCACCAGGTCTGTCTTGAGGGACTTCTTCTATAGTACATTCTCCTAACACATCTTTTGGGCTTCCATTTGTACATGTCTTTGCATATCTGGGCAAGAAGTACCATCATGATCCATTGTCAGGTGAAAAGAACACATGATAGCCTCTTTTGGTGAAGCTTCCAGGGACAATCTTGGTTGATTAGAAGGCAACAAAGGGGTTTTGTTGTGAAATTGATTAGGCTACTTTTGACTGATATCTTGATAAGGGGAAGAAATGAAGATCCTTGTTTTGGTAACTCCCTCTTCAAGACAATTACATCATTCATGAGTCTCTAAACAACTGGATCTATAGGAGCAGAAGTAGAAGGTTGAGAGTGAGAAGTCTGTACATCTTTTCTCCATTTCCCAGCTATAATAAGATCATCTTCTAACTTAGTGGCCTATCCTTGGGCAATAGCTAAATCAGCTAGCCTACTCCTTCTTAAGTGAAAACCTATGTCCAAGGGCGTAGAGTTTACAAAGAAACATTGTTGGTTTTCTGGGGTCAGTCTTTTGGCAGCAGGAATTCTATGGATAACTTTGTTATATCTAGCCACATAGTCTCTCATTGGCTCATGAATCTCTTTATTCATTTGTGTTAATTGTGCTCGCAAGGAATGTTCATCATCAGCCCCTTTAAAATGTCCTTCAAACATGGTCTTCATGGTTTTCCAATTTGTAATAGACCCAACTGGCAAATGACCAAACCATTCTACAGCTCCTGAGAGGGATTGAGCAAAGAGCCTGATGACTACATCTTCATGTTGCACTGCCAAAATGGAAGTAGCCACATTGAATGCATTCAAGTGCTCATCTACTGATACTTTTCCATCTTTGGAAAATTTAGGCAAGACTTCTTTAATACCTTTAGGGTGAGGATGATGAGCTCCTAAATTTAAAGGACCAAGTGTTGCACCCCATGGCTGAGCCATAACTGCGCTTGGAAAGATTGTTACTAATGGTGGTGCTTGAATACCAGACAAAGTTAAGGCTTGCCAAATGCTAGAGGATGGGGAAAAATTGGAAGAAGCTTTAGGAGGGGAAGAAGGTCTACTCTTGGCTTTGGGTTTTAAAATGGAAGAGGTCAAAAAATGAAGATTTTTCAAACTCTCATAAAAAGTATCAAAGATACCCTCCTTCCTCTGGGACCTGGTATATGGTCGAGAATCCAGTATTATATTATTTTATTGCCTCTGAGAAACTATGTCAATGATTTGTGCCTCTTGGGCAATTGGGAGCCCCCTCAACCACTCTCCTATATCTTCCTCTTCTTCTAAAAATAGGAGAACTTGTTGATACTGGTGATAGCTGGTTTTTAAATTCCAAGCAACAGTGTTCAAATCAGAGATTATATCCTCTTGGGTATTTTGGAAGTTAAGATCTGGTTGAATGACAGGAGGTTGCTCCTCCAGGTTTGGTATCACCACAGCTGGTAGGACCATATCTTGTTCATAAAAGAAAGCATTTAAGAAACAGTTCTACACTGTAAGCACTCCCCAGTAGAGTCGCCAAAAACTTGTTAGTGAACAGATTTGTCTTTCTACAAAAATCCTTTTAAGTTTACTCTATCGCCCTTAAAAGAAACGCTATCTCTAATAGTTGGGTAAGTATCTTTTATAATCACTTCCCTCTCAATTTTGTAATAGGTACAGCTCCCTAATATGATTTTCAATGAAATTGGATAACAGTTCAATCGGTTAGCTTTTAACCCAAAAACTTATAAAGGCTACAATATCATTCTTTGATGATATGCTACTAAGCAAATGTGAAGGAAATAAAACTGAATAATGAGTAGGAAGAAAAAACAGTTACTTCCATGATTGCATTTCATGAAATATAAACAACTTCTCAGCCAAAGATAACAGAAAGTAGATAAAATCCAGAATTCGGATATTATGAACCAACAGACATATGTATATAACAAAATAAACAAGATGTCAACACATGACACTTTGCTTTTGGTTTTCAAATAACACAGATTCAATAAACCTTACTGTAATATATTTCAGAAATCACTACACAGATAATTGCACAAAATCTGTTCTTTTCATAACATTCAATAATCCAAACTATTACTATCAAAATCTATTATCTATCAGCAATGAGTCTTTTTTGAACCCTTTAAAAGTTTCAACAGCTAAAATAAATAGTATTAGAGCACCAAGAGGTCTCCCAAAAAACATGACCTCTCAGGCAATCAGTAAATAACTAAACTAGCAGAAAGAGGACACACATCCTTAAAAGTTTGCATGTTAATCAAGTAAAACTAAATAACTAAATCTGGCTCCTTATCAACAGCATGATCCTCGCTCCCCATTGGACTCCCTTCTTCTTCAGTAACTGATTGAGTAGGTTTCCATTCTTTATATGCTTGAACCAGCTCCTTTACGGGCAACAGATGCGGGATCTTAGAATTTACTATTTGAGCCATAGAGGCGTGTTTACTCTACCTTAATTTCTTCACCTTTTCAATGACATTGGACAACTGATCCACACACAGATATAGCATAGATTCAAACCTTGCTATCTACGTTAATTCAGAGGCTTTAGGATTAATCTTTTTTCATGATAGTCTTTATTGCTGAGTCGAAAGCATCCAGAGTGCCCTTTAATTCTTGCTCACCAAAAATTGATGGGTAGGTATAAGTGAAGTTAATCACTTTCAACTCGTTTAGGGCAGCTTTTTGAATCTGCTTAGCTTCAGTTTCATATTCTTTGTTTTCTGCAATAGTGCCCCTTATGAGAGCGATGCGCTAACTGATATTCTTTCTGAGGATGAAGAAAAGGGACTCTTCAGCACCTTTTAGGGACTTTTCCATGTAGAATTTATTAAAACCATGCCTCTCTATCTCCATAAACTTTGTCATTGTTGACACCCATTTTTCCTCCTCTATATTCCAGACCTGGTGTTGGGCTTGCAATTCTCCCATTACTGCCTCGGTGTCATGAAGAACTGAGTGTGAATCTTTGATGTATTGCCTACCATTGTTAAGCACTTGGGACATCCACTCGTCGACTGAGGAGACCAAAGTTTGACCCCTCTAAATTTAATTTAGCAGCGTTTTACTTTCTACAGAGTTGGGGTTGAATACCTGTGATGATTGAGATAGTGGGGTGGCATCAAAGTTGCAAAAAGTATTTATGAACTGAGAGAGTGAGACAATGGTTTGCTTTAGTTCCTTCTTTTCCTTACTATCTTGAACTGATGTGATCAACATCTGTTGGGTGGTTTCTTTGAAAAGGTGATTCTTTCCTGCTCTGTCCATAGTCCCTAACTCAATTTTAGTTACTTCAAAATCTTCAACTGCAACATCATGTTTTTCTTCCTTCGGTCTGTAGGTAGCTACTTCAGTTGTCCACTTCCCAATTTTAGTATCAGCAAACATTCATGTTGTACTCTTCACTTTCTTGGCCTTGGGAGTCTTTTGAGCATACTTACTGACTATATCCTGCACCAAAATAGATACAGGAATCAAACTTTGTTTCTTATTAACTGAAGAGGTTAACCATTTTGGGGTATCGTTTGTTGTTGCTGGCTGGGGACCAGTTTTAGTAGGGGTTTCCATTAAATCCAGAGTTACATCATCCAGATCAAAGAGATCTTTTCCGATTTGCTCATCTTCGATAATTTGGTAGTTTAAATCTCCAAATTTGTCATCCTCCAAATTGACTGTTTCTGTATGCTCTTGAGTCATCTTTCCCTTTTTCTGTTATCGGGATCTCGATCTGGTAATGCCCCAAGGGGAGGCCACAGGGGAAATTTCTGCAACAGATTTCTTCCTGGGATCCTTCTTCTGCTGCTTATCTAAGGAACCTGCATTAGCACATGGTTTAGGAGAATTAGAAATAGAGGGAGAGGAAAATAAAATTGAAGTTTTAACTCCAATTGTTTTAGGACTAGACTATTCTCTTTTTGTCTGCAGCCATTCTTCGATTAATTTGAGTACATGTTGTGTCCTACACTTAATGTCATCTTCCTCCTCTCTTGACCAGTTAATATCTATCTATTTAGTGTCCAGGATCCTTTTGAAACTGGGTTCAACTATGACCTCTCTTCATGACTTGGGACTCATTTGCACAGTCTTCCCAGAAATCCTCTAGATGGGGAACTAGAAACATGTGAGATCTAAGGCCTAGATTCCCGCTAGCAAAGTTTTTATTATCAAAGTTTGTTCTCTCTGTGTAATACTTAAAATCAAAATGACCAAGGTCACTTCCAATACTTATTGCATCTTCAATAGTCAGGCATGAAAATTTACCTAGATGTAATGGGAAGATTTTCTCCCATCCTTCCTCAGGAAGAAAATGTTTAAACACAATAGCAAGCTATCTATAGACTTCTGCAAGGATGAAACAATAAAAGGCATACCTAGGTAATTTTTTAGGGGCATATTCAAAACCACCAATTCTAATATAAGAGAACCTAGGGAACTGAATGTAAAAAATCCCAAATCTTGTCACAAATTATTGAGCTTCTAAACTCATTCTCCTAGCTGAATCCCCGGACATCTCAAAACAAAGTTTACCCATAAAGGTATCATGTACCCTTCTGTAGTTTTGAATCACATTGTCTTTACGAAGAATAGGAAAATACTCAAAAACACACATTCCATCTATCCAAGGCTCATGACTCATACCATCCCATATTCTACTACAGACTAGACAGTACATCAGATAAGAAGACATGAAAAAGCTACATCCAGTGAGTTTGGAATTATTCAGTTGCTCTCTCATAGAATCTGTAATTAATTCAGCCCAATCCAACTTTTGTCTTCCTTCTAAAACAATCTCTACATAACACAACAACCAATGTCAAAATAAGAACGCCTCAGGTGACCCTCTGACTCTATGTAACATCACCATAATATCACTAATATATGGATGCATGTGACTTTTGTTGAGCTTTTTGGGTAAACGGGAACCTCCCCTTTGGGTGTTTAATAACCAGTGCTTGGCTATTGTGGTACGGTTTGCATCAACATTTGGTTTGAACTTAACAAGGGATTGTGCATGAGAGAAGGCAGAAAAAGTTCACTCTTGGATTTGGAAAGCTGAAGTGACAATTCCTCTGTTCACAGCCATTAATACCTCACCATTTCTTTTGAGAATTGATTTGGTTTGCTGGTCATAGTGTCAGATACACTCATGGACAAGTCCAGGACATACCACTGCAAGAGGAAAGCAAGCGGCTACGCACAACCCACTACTTAAAATTTCAATTGAAGGGACACTCTCTTCTACAGACATAGTGAGCCTATCATCTATTCCTTCTACATCATATCCCTCTAAATCTATGTCTGTTACAATAGGATTTTCACATACCAAATTAGACACACTTCCAAACAAATGGAATGCAGACTTCATTCTTGCAAGAACAGACTAAGAATTGTTACAGAAACTCCCGTAAATTTCACAAGCTCTTAAATTTAAACACTGTAGGAATGGCAGCCTAACTTACCTTAATCACTATAGAAAATTCTGCAACTGGAGCTCCAAAAACCCTTACCTTCAATCTTCACGCATACAGACAGCAATAGCATTTCAAAAATAATGAATGCTAAGAAGGGTTTTAATAAGAAATACCACGGATTTGGTAATTAATTGCCCATCATTAAGGCAATAAAATCTGAGAGAATGAAGTGACAGTTCACACGCGCAATCATTTAATACCACTTGCGCAAACTTTTATGTCGCATGAATTCCTCATTAATTCGACAGCTCGGACATGTTTAACCGCCACCAATACCTTCCTTCATTAAAAGCCTTTTCTAGGTAGGGCCCACAACTGAAATGACGACGGTAGTCCTTTATTTTTACCACGTGTCACATTTTAAAATCATTGAACACTCTTGAACATGGATGAACTAAGTTCAAGGGTGTTCTTATGTGTTCACCACTGTTCAAGTCTATTCCTTTTTTAATCTCCCGCCTTCATCTTCAAACTAAAAGTCCCATATTTAACCACTAATTCCCAGCTTCGATCAATCAAAAAATCTGAAGACCACAATCATGAGACACCTTTTTAGTTATAATGATATTCACCTACTACCGCTTCATAAAAACATGAATGAGCTTGAACACTCTTGAACACTCTTGAACTAAGTTCAAGGTTGTTCAAGCCTGTTCAAACCTGTTCAAAAAAAATGTTAGCAAATGATTTTCCTATTTTCACAAACACAAATGAACCACAGGGGGGACCCTTTCACTAAGAATTTGAACATGAGGACTTCAGTAGCTTTGAGATTCACAAAAATAACATGCGACTCTAGAAATTGAATATAAGGATAAAGATTAAGACTTTGACTAACACCTTGTTAACCGTAATGAGTTTAAAGAGATTGATAATCTCATTATTCACCTTGATTTAATGAAATATTGCATTCAAATTCTTTCAGCTCTTATTCTATCAACTTTTGAAGCTAAGGCACACCCATATCACCAATAATTATTTCTTGATTTAGTTAAATAACAAATCTTTTGAGATCCGACTTTATAATCCTAGTATTATGTTCATTTGAAAGACACTCATTGCACGAATACAATACCAACATATGATAAGATAAAAAATTTCATGGAGATGTTTATCAGATGCTCATATTAGAGTGATTTCAACCAGATTCAAAGTATTAGATTATAAGTTATTCTTGATATTCTGTATTGTAAAACATTTGAATTGCGCGACTTAAAGAGGAATTGGTCTTTTGTATGGGAATTATCTTTTACATTTGGAATTTATCTAGATCATTTAGTACACTCTCCCACATCATATAGACTTGATAGATCTGTCATAGCTTTTCCAATGGTATGAGACACTGTACCTTTAGTAAAAATGCCCATTTTTAGATCCATCTACAGAGTTGTACATAGAAAACATAGTTATGAATTACATCTATGATGAGATTACAACTTTAGCAAATGATTTTCTAATGGAAAAGAGATATTCAATATTAAAAATCACTCAAATGAGTTTGAGCTTTGAATGATGAATTGGTCACAAAAATGAGTATGACCTGACCATCCAAATGATGAAGAAAGTGTGCAATAAGAGTTGCTCTGGGTGGGATGTCATCTCCATCAAAATTCAATCCAATACTAATAGGAGGCAACCCTGGGCTCAAATAATTGTCAGACTTGTCAGAGATAAAAGCTTCTGTAACTGCACTTTCTAAAGGCAAAACAAAGACTTTCGATGACAAGGGATAAAAGATCATGGGAAAGTGCTTCACTGATACTTCTAATTTTTTCCTATCTTCCTCTTTCATACTGATAGGACTTGAATTAAGTAAGCTATTTCTATCATTACTAATTTCAGGATCAAAGACTGTATCTTTGCTTGAAGTTTTTTGTAGCCAATCCTCATTCTCCATGGTATTACTATTTTTAGAAACTTGTGGAGTTTTCTCTGATCTTTCAAAATCTTATGTTTCTCCAGATCCTTTGGGAATTTTAGACTTCAATACAAGTTCATGGTAATCCTAAAGTAACAAGGATTCATATTCTTGGAAAGCATCAAGACCCAGAGGTGCATCAACACATGCAGAATGTACGTTCTACAAATAAGTCACAGATAAATAATATATTAGTAGAATTTTGTGTATAAATACTTCAAATGAATTCATAACTATTTTCTAGTTAAAATTCAATGATTAATCAGAAATATGCATCCATTCATTCATTTTTACCACAACAACGTAAAAAATAACATGCTACTAGAACATTCACTATGTCAACTTGGGGGAGTCCAAGAAAAATTCACATCAAGAAAATTGATAATATTTTCAGACTGCATTAGAAGGCTTACAGATAGAAACATTAAGTGTGTGAAAAATTCTTACTGATCAATATACAAAATCAATAAAAATTCATATCAAAAGATTTCAATTTTGCAGTGAATTAGGCTCCACTTCTGTATCTCCAGCACGACTCTTACCCAAATTGCAAGAGTGTAGGTGACACATGGTTCAACTCTAATTCATACAATTGGGAGTACTCGGGAAAGTGAGTCGACTCTAAATATTGATATTTCATCGACAAATATAACAAGGACGAAGCATGATGAGAAATGGAGATAGCAAAGAAGAAATTATCCATGCATGTACTGGACATGGAAAAGGGTATAGTAGAGCTGACTCATCTTTCCCAGGTACTCCCAATTGTTTCAAGCGGAGAAGAATTAATGAGAGGAATTTTTGAAACATCAAAAATTATCATGAGATTGGTTTGTTAACTGCAGATGACACAAGGCAATTTGTGAATGTCAAACTCATGGATGGAATACGACTCATGAAACATGGGTTAATTGAGTTTGACTTAAAAAGATATACACTTGAATCTTGATAGCAATATCACAATTTGACATGCCCCCAACTTTAGATGCCTTTACATGAATTTCAATGTGTGGTAAGGACTAAAAGTCCCAATTACAACTATGCATAAGGTTTCCATCACATGCAGTTAGGATGTTGCATTTACATGTTGTTTAGATTCATTATATCATCAAATACATGTTTTGGAATTTGATTTGAGATGTTGTCTACACTAATATATTGCTTTTTATTACAATTATAATTAGTATGAATGAATAAAATAATCAACTAAGCAAAATGATATGTTGGAATGGCAGTGCAATATTTATCGATATAGCATCAATGGCTTTGGTCAATGTGCATGTGTCAATGTGGTGTTGGCCCTTGTGTGTTGAAGATGTCACGCACAACAAGTAATCCTGGGCATCAATTTTGGGGTTTCCCAAATAGGAAAAAGGTCTGGATATGGAATTATAGTTTATGTTTAGAAGTAATGTGATAAGTAGTCATTTTAGGAAGAAATGATGTAGATTTGGTATTGCAGGGAAATAGTGGATGCCAATACTTTCGATGGGTCGATGAAACCACATTTACATCTACCCCATCCACGTCTATACCTGATGTAGGAAATGAGTGCAACTTGTGCAAGGCTCGAGAGGTAGCTAGTGCCACCGAGATTTCTTCAATGGCGAAAGAAGAAATCATGTTTCTGTGATGCCTTCTTTGTGTAGTTTGTGCACTAATTTGTTGGGACCATATGCATAAATGTGATTAACAAAGGGCTATTGTAGATACTGAAACTTTTTTAGAATTTCATGTAGATACGTTGGACATATTTTGATAAACTCGTGAACTTTTTGTTGTTTATGAATTTGTTATGATTTTCTATAAAACAAAATTTTAAAAAAAACCTTATTAAAAAAAAATTGAAAAAGGTTATAATATTTTTAAAAAGTTAACCTTATTTATGATTTATGATGTCTAACTCTTGGATGGGTTTTTGTAAATTTTATCCTTGTTCCTTTTAGAAGTGTATGGCTTGACTATGCACATGCATAATTG
>MU228342.1:39229-61402 GCA_018584345.1 Thuja plicata
TTATCCTTGACTTAGAGAACTTCAGAGGAACTCGTTGGCTGGTACAATGCATTAAATATGCTCAACTCATCAACATTCTCTTCATTTTCAAAATTTCCTAGTTGTTCAAGAATTCTAGTTATTGTTGATCTTTTACCTTGCTCGTGATCTTGAAAATGTTCTTGTTAAAAAAACATAAGATTAGAATATTTAGTTGTGCAAGGTAAAAGATCTACCTTTCTTAATTGCTTAGAGTAACAATTTGTAGATTCTTTGTTTAAAATTTTTACAATCTAATTTGGGTCACACCAGCCAGATAATAACAAATCATTTTATTACCATCACCTTTAATTGTGTTGTTTGATGTAGCGATAAACTTTGTGTGCTATGTTTTTAGCAGCGATGATAGGATTGTGAGTGGTTTGAATGACAACTCGATCATCCATAAAGAATAGATGATTGCTCATGTAAACTACCAAGCTTTTTCAATACCTCATAAGTCCGCAATATCTCGTGTGTGTTTTCAACTTTACTTCAATAGACACTTAATGATAGCCTTGAGCTTTTTGTAGTCCCTGAAATGAAGTCATGTAATGTGTTGTCCACAAGTTTTTTATAATATTTATCTTTAACTTATGATGTGTCATGTGAGAAATTTAATGGAATAGATCATAGTTGAAATATTCGGACTCCAACAATTTCTTGCAAAGGCTCAAAAAATAACAAGGCAAAAACTCAGCAACTTAATTATTTTTTTTAAGTTTAATTAGAAATATAAGACCATATAAGAATGTTTCTCATAGTACTTCTATATGTCTTCTTTGAAGAATCATAATGATTTTAATAATTTTTCATGTCTAATATCAAAAAGTATTAAGGTCATGTCTAATTTCTATCATTTAAGTTCATTATTCCCTCTATCATTTACTGTCATCTGAAACTCAACTTCTTCACATTCAACAAGTGTTCTTTCCCTTTTATTCAACAACCTTGTTAAAATCATATCAGCTACATCTTTCATATTGAATGTCTACTATTACACTCAAAATTATCTTCTTACTCTCATACATGGATTGTCCCCACACTAACATGCCATTTTCTATAAACAACTTCAAACTTTGAAAACCAGATCTCATATTTTCCCCTCCAATATCTTCAAAAACTTCCTAATCATCAATGCTTTGATACAAGCCCATACAAGATCTTATTTTCAAAGCATTAAGAATGGAGTATCTTTTTTTGTCAAGTGTTGCATTCACAACTGCCCTAGTAGATAGGCATGAATGATGTGGAAACACAGATACAACATGTGAACCGGTGAACAATACGCCTCAAAGAAATGTAATTTCATGAATTGTGATCAACGCAGGAATGCACAAAACATATTTGTTAAAAATGTTTTAAAAACTCTCAAGTTAATACAAATTGCAAGATGTAAAATTCTTTGCATATGTACCAAAATGGAAACATAGTAACAGTGTATGAGTATTCACTGATGACTGCAGATGTAAATGCCCTTATAAAATACATGCAAATTGTGATTGCATAGACAGATATAATCTCAGAAAAAATAAATAAAATAGTTGGAGGATGAGAGAAAAATGTGAAGTATTCACAACATGTATATGGAATTGGGCATCCAAATGTACCATTGCATAAAACATTTGTGTTGTGTTGTTACCACTTACACAGCCATGGGAACAGAAACTAGGTGCGGGTTTATTGCCAAATCCTCCACATTTGTTGAAACTATAAGCTCTAAGATGAATACAGACATCCATCAAAAGACAAATGATTTATATGATATGGTTAACATATATACAGATGCACTTTCTCTCCTTTGTGTTCTCAAGTGGGGAAGATCTTTCAAAAATTTTGTGTGGGGGACCCTGGATGATGGGTAAATCCTCTCTGTCACTACAAAAGTGGACTACAAGTCTAGATTATAATGAAATTTTTTTCACAGTGATGTTGGTCTGGTTCTGTCTTCCTAGAATGCCATTGGAATACTGGCATGAAGATATCTTAATAGCCATTGTTGGCTCTTTTGGGGAACTTCTATCCATCAACCCAATGACTGAAGCCATAACTAGACAAGTTTATGCTAGAATTTGTGTCAACATTCAACAGAATGTCAACCTTCCCCAGACGATATCTCTGAAGTCGAAACTAGGGACATGGCTTCAAGAGATAGAATATGAATCGATGATGTTTGCCTATTTCACTTGTAAGAAATTAGGTCATTGGGCGAAACACTGCCCTCTGAAAACCCAAAAGGAAAAAAAGAAGAATCAGGAGAAAACCAAAGGATAGAGAATGGAATGGAAAAGAAAGACTGAGGAAATGCTGGAAACCCCGATCTTGCTATAAGGAAAGGATATTGCCTCCCAGCAAAAGCAAAATGATGAAGAAGCTCAATAAAATGAAAAGCTAGATTCCCTTGTCTCTCCAATAGCCACTAAAAGTGGGGAAAGCACCAAAGTAGCAGAAACTAAACTAAATGATAAAAGTAAAGAAGACAAAGAAAAGCTGGAAAATGGAGAAGAATCAGAGAAGCACCGGGAAGTAGAGAAGGAGATGGAAATGAAGGAAATTCACAGCTCATAAGCAAATCATAAGAAATCAAATGACCTAATCAGGGAAAGTAAAGTTGATACCCCAATGAAAACTCATCAGAATGAGAAACAGAAGGAGGAGGAAAATGTAGAGGAAAAGTCGTGGTCAACAGTGGGTTCAAAGAAGGGATCAAATAAGAAAAGTCCCATATCCCCTGAAGGAAGGCACATGACCTTTGAACCGAACTTAAATTCTGGTAAGAAATCTGAGAGTTCATCTATGCGGAAATCAAACAAGAAGGTTGGAGGCCAAAAACCAGGAGTTCAAACTAGACAACAGAAAGCTGATATTGGTACCCCAAAGGGAGAAAAAGGAAGAAGATCAGAAAAAACCCAAAGGGAGGAGGAAGCTAAACAGAACATAGCTGATGGAAAACAACTTACCATCCATCAAGTTTGTACCCCAATCCTTAAATGAAGATCATCTCATGGAATATTCAAGGACTTATTAGTCCTCATAAGCAAGATGTAGTTAGGAATCTAGTTAGAGACTCTAAACCTAATATTGTGTTGATTCAAGAAACTAAAATGAGCAAAGAAAAGATTGAAAAAATGAAGATGGTTAAAAATGGAAAATGCATAGGTAGCAGCTTGGAAGGGGCTTCGGGAGGTCTGGCTATCTTCTAGAACCAATCTTTTTATGACTTTAATCTCCTTACATAAGATAAGAACTTTATTGTTGTTTCTGTAAGGAGCTTAAAGGATAATTTATCTTGGACTCTTATCAATGTGTATGCCCCTAATACTAAGAATGGAAGAAGTAAACTATGGAAGAATTTGCATGAGCAGATGGAAGGAAGAAGAGATATCAATGTCATTCTTATGGGAGACTTCAATACACCTTTAAAGTAGGAAGATAAAAAAGGTGGTAATCTTGCCCAAGTGGAAAGCAGAGTGGACTTCATGAACTTCATTATCAATGAAGGGCTAATGGATGTTGATCTAGAAGGGATAAACTACACCTAGTCAAAATGTAGGGTGGGAGAGGACCTGATTCAAGTTAAGTTGGATAGGGCGCTGATAAATTTGGAATGGTTTACTAAGTATTCATGTGATCTTTCATCCCTCTTAAGAATTGGATCGGATCATTTCCCTATTTCTCTCAATATTTCTCTGTTTATTGGAAAAAGAAATGTTATTGATACTTCTTATTCCAATCCCTCCCCATTTCTTAGGTTTTCACACCACCTCCCAAGCCACAAGGCTTAACCTCTTCTTCTCTTCCACTCCGGACCAAAGAAACCTTTTCTAAATTTTTTCAATTAAGCCAACAAATTTTGGAGCATTATTGGGAAAAATGTTTGATGTGCGGTTAAAGAATTCTATGGTACTAAATCTATCCTCAAATAAATCAACTCAATGTTTATTGCTCTCATCCCTAAAAAACATGGAGTGGATACAGTTGATGGCTTTCACCCCATAAGCCTTTGCAATTCTCTCTATAAAATTATCTCGAAGGTTATGATGACAAGAATATTGATCTTACTGCCAAGTCTTATATCACCTCAATAGAATGGGTTCGTCCCATGTAGACAAATTCTTGACTCTATAATGGTTGTGCATGAGAACATTCACTCCCTTCAAGCCTCTAAAAAATAGGGTTTCTTGATGAAATTGGATCTATCTAAGGCTTATGACAGAGTGGACTGGTCTTTCCTGTCTAAAATTCTTAGTTCCTTTGGATTTGATAATGATGTGATAAGATTGATAATGCAATTGGTCACTACGGTGTCTTCCTCGATGCTGGTCAATGGAGGTTCCTCCATTTTCTTCCATCCCTCCAAAGGGCTCAGACAAGGTGACCCTATTCCCCCCATCCTCTTTGCTATAATGGCAGAAAGTCTTGGGAGATCTATAGAAAGCATGGTTTCTTCTGGTTAGATTTATGGTCTCCAACCTTCTTCAGCTCAACAAAAATGCTCTCATGAGAAATTTGTGGATGACACAATTTTGATGGGAGAAGCTTCTGTTCTGGAAGCTAGGAATATGAAAAAGGTTTTGAATAATTACACTAAAGCTTCAGGTCAATCTATTAACT
Organism: Thuja plicata; assembly: GCA_018584345.1. Lineage (NCBI taxonomy): Eukaryota > Viridiplantae > Streptophyta > Pinopsida > Cupressales > Cupressaceae > Thuja > Thuja plicata. The sequence continues at coordinate 43,862 of MU228342.1, forward strand.
GGGAGAAGAGTTCTTTATTTTTTTGTAACACCCCTGAAGTTAGACAAAGAAATATTTCTTCTATTTTGGGATGTAAGATTGGGAAGCTTCCCTCTATTTATCTGGGTCTCCCCCTATGCCTTAAACCAAATGATGCTTTTTGGAATAGCATAATAGACCACTTTCATAATAAGTTAGCTGGATGGAAAGGTGCTACCCTAAGTCAAGCTGGTAAAGTCCAACTTCTGAAATCAACTCTTCAAAATCTTCCAGTTTATGCCCTGAGCCTTTTTAAAATTCCTCAAAAAATTTCTAGCTTAATTGAAAAAATTCAGAAAAGGTTTCTTTGGTCCAAAGTGGAAGAGAAGAAGAGTTTAAGCCTTGTGGCTTGGGAGGTGGTGTGTAAACCTAAGAAATGGGGAGGGATTGGAATAAGAAGTATCAATAACATTTCTTTTTCCAATAAATGGAGAAACATTGAGAGAAATAGGGAAATGATTTGATCCAATTCTTAAGAGGGAGGAAAGAGCATAGTAATACTTAGTAAACCATTCCAGATTTATCAGTGCCCTATCCAACTTAACTTGAATCAGGTCCTCTCCCACCCTACAGTTTGACTAGGTGTAGTTTATCCCTTCTAGATCAACATCCATCAGCCCTTCATTGATAATGAAGTTCATGAAGTCCACTCTACTTTCCACTTGGTCAAGATTACCACCTTTTTATCTTCCTGCTTTAAAGGTGTATTGAATTCTCCCATAAGAATGACATTTTTATCTCTTCTTCCTTCCATCTGCTCATGCAAATTCTTCCATAGTTTACTTCTTCCAGTCTTAGTATTAGGGGCATACACGTTGATAAGAGTCCAAGATAAATTATCCTTTAAACTCCTTACAGAAACAACAATAAAAAAAAAATTTCTCAATGTTTCTCTGTTTATTGGAAAAAGAAATGTTATTGATACTTCTTATTCCAATCCCTCCCCATTTCTTAGGTTTACACACCACCTCCCAAGCCATAAGGTTTAACCTCTTCTTCTCTTCCACTCTGGACCAAAGAAACCTTTTCTAAATTTTTTCAATTAAGCCAGCAAACTTTGGAGCATTGTTGGGAAAAATGCTTATCCACTCTAAGCATTTTTTCCCAAGTGGAAAGCAAAGTGGACTTCATGAACTTCATTATCAATAATTCTTCCATAGTTTATCAATGATATCCACCTTCCAGCAAACTTATCTTATCTGGAGGAAGTACTAAGGAACCCTTTGGAGATAAATGGCTCTTTCATTTGGAATAGCATTAGAAAAAGAAGGGATTTAATCAGTAAAGGGGCTAGATGGAAGCTAGGAAATGGCAGGAAAATATACTTTTGGACTGACAACTGGCTGAAGGAAGATGCTCTAAGTGAAAAATAGGAATGGAGGCCTGCGATGGTGGATTATATTGATATTGTTGGAGAGAAGGTTTCTGATTACTGGATCAATGATAAATGGGTTGATCTTAGCTCCTTTGATGATTCTCTACACTTGGTCAACAAGATTCTATCCCCCTAGTTTATTAGACCTAACAAAGAAGATTCTTTGATCTGGGGGCTGAAGGCAAATGGTAAATTCTCTGTCTCATCTGCTTCTGCCCTTCTGCACCAAAAGGATATCTACTCTCCTAGTTGTAAGGTATGGAACAAGAACCTTATTCCTAAAATTAACATGTTCTTTTGGCTTCTTGTTCAGAATTAAATCCTCACAGTGGATAATCTTTGAAAAAGGGGCATTAGTATGCCTAATAGATGTATCCTTTGCTGCTTAGAAGCTGAAAACATTAATCACATAATGATACACTGTCCCTTCTCCTCCAAAGTCTGGAACTCAGTGCTCAATGTCATCAACCTGGAGTGGGTCAATCCTTTTAACTTTTAGGACATGGTTAAACAATGGAGCTTCCCCCTCAAGGGTAAGGAAGCCAAAGATCTTTGGAAGCTTATTCTACCTCACTTCCCTTGGAGAATATGGAAGGAAAGAAACAATAGAATATTTAGAGAAAAAATCTCTCCCTTTCAAACTGTGGCTAATGGTGTTTGTAGAAGTATCCTGGAAATTTTTAAAAATCAGCTTCCTAGTGATTCCCCTTACAAGAATCTTCTCAATATGAGTGAAATTCTTATGAAGCTATAGGTGCAAAAAGAAAGAAATCAAAATTTGAGGGAAAATACTAGATGGAAAGCCCCTCCAAATGGCTGGGTTAAAGGGAATTTTGATGGGGCGGTGAAAGGGAATCCTAGGTCTGCTAGAGTGGGAGGCCTCATAAGGGACGCGGCTGGGAATTGTCTAGAAGCAGTGGCAGTTCCATTGGGAATTCAGACAAACCACATGGTTGAAGCTATGGCTGCCCTTCATGTGGTCACTTTGGCCAAAGATATGGGAATCTCCAAACTTTGGGTGGAGGGATATTCTCTGAATATTATTAACTGTATTAAAGGTACTTATGAACATCATGGACAATAAGCCATATCATTGAAAAAAATAAATCTTTATTATCCAATTTTGAAGATTACCATATTACACATGTTTACAGAGAAGGTAACATGTCGGTGGATGGATTAGCAAATGTGGGTGTGTACTCTGATGTCATGCAATCATGGCGAGGTGAGGCAGATTTTAAAACGGAGATGGCTAGTCTTATCAAGTACGATAGGATGAATAGCATTGAAGGAGTTATAAATAAACATAATTAATGATGATGTCATCTTTTATTATTAAAATTAATGTGTGCTGTCATTCAAAGGAAATGAGATTAATTAGATTAGAGACACCGCACGCTTTCTGGGTGTTAAATTTGAACTGGATTAATCATAACAGTAGAGTCTGCCTGAAATCTGTGTTCAAAATTGTAAAGGACCAACATTTTCAAGAAGAAATGAGAAATATGGGAGGAGGTCTGAAGAGAGAGGAGCTGATTGACTATACAAAATGGAAAGAGAAGAGGAAATTTTGGAGAAGATTGTGAAAAGGAGGTGTACCTCAGTATCTGGAGAAGCTCCATGGCTAGGATACGGAGATAAAAAAATAGTTTGTAGAGGGTTGGAAGGATGGGAAAGTGCATATGTCAGGGAAATATTTTACCCTTTCCATGAGGGTTATATCAAAAATAACAGGTTTGCCTTGTGAGGGCATGAAATTCTATAGGGACAACAAGAGGGCTGGAACACAAGCTTACAAGATCTTCCCAAAAATAGAGGATGAAGAAGCCCTTCTCAGTAAAGGAACAGGGGATTATGTTGACATTTAAAAAATCAAGTCTCACTGGGAAGACATTCTCACTGTCATGATCAAGTATTTCACTCTAGATGGCAGATACTCCAAAATCTACAACCTGCATTTTGTTCTAGCCAACCACTTCAGGCATGGTAAAAAAATCTCGTTCCCCTTCTATCTCCTGAGTTCATTGCATAATAGTGTGATGGAGCACAGAAAGAAGTCGAGTGACCAGGTGCTCCACATGGGGCTCATTTTGCTTATTTCTGAGTATGCTCACAATCTTCTTGAGCCAATCCCTAAAAGGGTTAAAGGTAGTGTGAGACAGGTGAAGCAGGAAAGTGAAAAACAAAGTCTGAAAAAAAGGGTTAAAACTAAGAAGAAAGCTAAGTCGGAGAAGACTGGTGATGAAACCCTACAGAATTAGGGAAAAGATTAAGAGGATCAACACAATGGTGATAATGATAATGATAAAGAGAATATGGAAAAAGAAAATGAGGATCAGCTGAGAAAGGATAACTCTCAGATGGAAGAGGAGGAATGCCCAATATAGACAATGAGGGCATGGGTGCCGATGAGAGTTATGATGAAAAGGAAATTGAGGGAGATCTAAAAGAGGGAGATGAAAGAGAGGAAAATAAGAATGAGGAAGATGGTGAGGAGGGTAATAAGATGCAGCTGACTTTAAAGGCGGAGAAAAGGAACAGTAAAAAAAGGAGAATGGGCCCAGATACGGTCGAGTTTGAAAAAGATGACAGAATCCTAAAAAGAAAAGTTGACGATGGGGCTAATATGGAAGACTGGCTGAATGAGGAGATGATGTTTATGAAGATTCAATTAACCAAGATACAGGAGGCCATGGATCCTTTTAAAGCCAAGGTTGAGGAAATGGAGAATAAGTTGATGATTAAGGTTAAAGATAGCAACAAAGAAGAGGAATTTACAACTAGAGTTAATGAGATTGTGGAAGAAAAGCTAAAAGAGATGAAAGAACAAATAAGCCACAATGGGCACATGATACAGATTATCCTGAAGCACAAAAATGAAGGGATATAAGTGTCAATTCAGAATCTGAAAGTGTTATACGCTTATTTGGAAAGAAGCCTGCTGGAAAACACCACAATTACAATTGATGAAAAGGCTGGAAGCTCGGGCCCTGGTCCTAGAACCCGAAGTGGAGTTAAAAGAAAAGTCCTTGACATCCCGAAAGAGATGTTGGAGCTGAAGGAGTCCATTGAAAAAATGGAAGAAATGTAGAAGGAGGCTAAGGTAGCCTACCAGAAAATGATGTAATGTTTCTTCTGCTGGTCTGGAAATTTTGCTGAAAATTGTTTGAGCAGTTGTGCTAGAAGTTGTGCTGGTATTTGTGCCTATCTTTGGCAGTTTTTTTTTTCATGTTTTAGGTCTTTTGTTTCTTGTTGGGTCCTTCCTTTTGTTCGTTGCAGGAATTCTATGTTTGTTTGTGCCTTTGATACCTATCTCTAATAGCTTTTTGTAAAAGGTTTTGGGGTCCTTTCAAAACCTATTTTTACCTTAATCAAAAACATATATATAGATGTGATTGATGTGTATAAATCCAAATCCATCAGCCAGTGCCCTCTCTATGTGTGCTAGAATGAGAACTTTGTAACAGCGAAAGGACATCCATCAAAGTCTTCAAAATATTTTCCCCTCCAAAGTCATCAAAGTGCCCATACAACTTCTTGAAATATTTTCCCCTCCAATATCTTCAAAAACTTCCTAATCATCAATATCTCATCTGAATATAATTATTTCTGTCTAATATCACAATCTTTCCAATTGCGTTATCCATAATGTTGCATCATTATATTGTAACACATCAACAATCTCACACTTTATTTCTATCTAAGTGACTGTCTTTATATAAAATTGTAGTCTCTAATATATCAGCTTCACGTATTTGTTGCAAGTGCTAGTTTACATAATCCAAAAAAGGTTATTTGTCTTGAAAGAAGAAGTCCCCTTCTTTGTATCAATTTAAGAAACATGGCTCCTTAATAAGGTTTAGATATTTTTTTTAAATAACCTCCTTAATTGGGGGAGAAATTCATTCACTTTAAGACTATTATATTATAAATTTATATCAAGTTAAATATTATTTATAAAATAGCATTTGCATTACACCTAAATGAAACTAAAAGAAGTGATCTTGTAGTTATTTGATTTTAGATCTCTATAATGTAATTGCTCAAAAATAATAAATCTAACTATGACCATATGCTCCCACATTTTTCTTTATACCTACCAATTGCATTTGGTTGAAAGTTTCTAGAGCCCTTTCAAAAAATCTATGTTGTGCATATCTTGCATCATTACATTCCATGAGATGACATCTCTTTTGGTGTATGTGTTCCAAGGCTTGCTTGCACAACTACCAAGAGACCTTATTTGTCCCTATTAGGATCCTAAACTTCACTAGGATCTTCCAAAGGCTTATATGATTAACTAAGGCCTTATCTAGCTCCTCTCCAAGAGCCCAACACTTTGTGCTTTACCTTGAAAGACTAAAACCATGTAGTTTCTTCAATACTCCTCTCTTACACTTAGAAGGATCTAAGTGTCAACTCCACACTCACATTCACAAATCAATGCAGGGATGTTGAACATGTTGTAAACCTCACATATGTTCCCTTTTGACTCCATTTGGAAGGATCTCCTGGCCCTTTTTAGTCAAACTCAAGTTTTAGACCCTAAGAAGCCTAATTAGACCTAATTCCTTATAGCCTTTTGCAGATGCCTTTTCCTATTTCTTTCCAAAACTTTCCAAAGGAATTGAAAAAATAATCCCAAATTCAGATACCCTTTATGCTTTTACAAAGGATTTTGTAATTTTTACTCTCCTAGGCCCTCCGTACATAGGGTTCCTACTATCTAGGACCAATAGGGCTAATAGGCCTAATTAGTAGGACTTCACTATTTTCTTGTTCAAAACTTGACTAAATGGATTGGTGAGTTCCCAAATCTCTCAAAAGTGTAATATTAGGTCATATCCCACCTATTACTACTCTTACCCCATACTTTACTTTCCTTCCCCGCATGAAATGCTCAATTCTTCATCTCCAAACCTCTAACCAGGCACTATCAGCTTGCCTAGGGCTTGGCACTAAAAATAGATACTCAACTCCACAAGACTCCTACCTCTACATATGTATAGACCAATGACTCCCCTAAAATATCCACCTAGCCTTAGGAATATCCCATGGTTAGATTTCATGGGGGAGCCATGAAATGACAAACTGGCCAGGACAGGACCAGTGAGCTTCCTAAACTGAAAACAATTTATCTAAGACCTTAGACTAACTCAAAAAAACTTTCCTTCTGAATGGAAAAGTCTTAGAACTATCCTATGAACACAAAATAATCACTATTTCAAAGCATTCAATCTATTTGATGGCACTGTCACAATGAAATGCTCGGGTTGTTCACAAAATCAGAGTTGCAGAGCTATATTCACCAAAACAATATTTCTTACAATAATGACTCCTGATGAGATTTGAGCCTCCACATACATTAGATGCCATCTTACATGTTTTTAGGGACTGTTGGTCAATATCCCACTCCTATCTTCTAGGGGATCCAAAGTAACCAAACGTTGCATGCAACATTTGCAATTATTGCAAATGTTGTCATGACAACTTTTTAACAACTTTTGGCATCTTTGCCATTATGCCAATTTCCTAATTCCTAGGACCTCTAACCTCTCCATTTCGAGGAACCAACTTCATTAATGGCCTCCAAGAATATCTATGACATCATTTATGTGTTTAGGACACATTCATGGCTCAAATCCATCACTAAGCTTCTAAGCCTAAGGAAATTAAAAAGCTACTAACAATGACTATTTTGGTGACCTTAGTCCTAATGACTAACTCAACTAGTCCACAATGCAATGACCTTCTAAGGTCCAAAGTAAACAACCTATCTTGACTTGGCCAATGTCAAGTACAAGCCAAAACATCACAACTATGGAGATTAGCCTAGGTGTGCTCCTGCACTGTCCCCCCTAAGACAAAAAAAAGTTCAATCCACCCTTGGATTGAGTAGAGTAGGGTCAATCCCCATTTTCTTAAACTCTAATTCTTTAATCCAAACTACATCAGCATCCGTTTGACCATGTCTATTGATTAAATGTTCTTTGTATTCCTTAGTTCTAGTCTTCTTGTAGACTTGGGTGTCCAGTATACTGTCAGCTTGTTTGACTGTAGCAGGAGGTAGCTTGAGGTCTTCTACATCTTTGATCACTTCACTTAGGATTTGATCCATGTCTGGTGGTGGTCCTTTATAATGAACTAGATTTGCAATGTTAAAGATAGGGGACAGTCCACTGTCTTCCCGTAGCTCCACTTTAAAATCAGTGTTCCTATACTTTGCCAAGATAGGACAGGGGCCTATCCTCCTCATTTTCAACTTGTGTGGGACTCCTTTTTGAAGTCTAGACTTATTTAGATGCACCATTACTAAGTCTCCCACATTGAACTGAAGTTCTCTTCTACTCTCATCAACCTTGTTCTTATGCTTCATAGTATTCTTTGTCAAGGTCTTCCTGACTGTATCGTGTATCTCCTGCATTGCATAAGCAAAATCATCTGCATATCCACTTTCCTTCACTCTATCCTTTAAGTCTCTTAGCTCATAGACTCCTCTAGGATGTAATCCATATACTATCTCAAAGGGACTCTTCCCTGTTGACCTATTTATAGTGTCATTATAGGCATATTCAGCCTGTCCAATCAATTGATCCCATTGTTGACCATACTCCTTGGTCAAGCATCTTCACAGATTTCCAAGGCTTCTATTTACCACTTCGGTCTAACCATCAGTTTGGGGATGGTATGCTGACCCAAAGGATAAGTTAGTGTCCAACCTTTGCCAAAGAGTCCTCCAAAAATGACTCATAAATTTGGTGTCTCTGTCTGACACAATGCTCATAGGTAACCCATGGATTCTTACTATCTCTTTGAAGAAGAGAGAGGCTATCTTGATGGCATCATTAGTTGTCTTGCATGGCATAAAGTGAGCCATCTTACTAAATCTGTCTACAACTACATAAACACTATCCATGCCTTGTCTTGTCTTGGGTAACCCAACTACAAAATCCATACTCAAGCATTCCCATGGCCTAGTGGGAATAGGTAGTGGCTGATATAGGCCTACATTTGAAGAAGTACCTTTGGCCTTTTGACATACTATGCAAATTTCCACATACCTCCTAACATCAAGGTTCATTCTTGGCCAATAATAGAACCTTTGAACAAGTTCTTGGGTCTTGGTGATCCCAAAGTGACCACTCAATGCACCATTGTGCTTTTCCTTAATCAAATTCTACCTAATGGACCCTCTAGGGACACATAACTGATTTCCCTTAAACAAGAAATTACTTTACAAAGTGCATTCAGAATTTTCTATTGAAATGATTCTTGTATTCAGCACATACCTTATAAATGTCTGCAAAGTCTTCATCATCAACATATAGATCCTTGCAATGATCTATTCCCATCCTTTTCAATTGGATCTCCTGGATGGTAAGAGCTCTTCTACTCAAGGCATCTTCCACCTTGTTGAGTACTCCTTTCTTGTGCTTGATGTTAAATGTGTATGCTTGCAGGTATTCAACCCACATCATGTGCTTGTGGCTTAACTTCTCTTGAGAGTTCAAGAAACTCAAAGCTTAATTATCTGAGTAGACTGTGAACTCCTTGGGGAGTAAATAGTGTCTCCATTTCCTTAAAGCCTGAACTAATGCATACATTTCAAGTTCACAAGAAGAATACTTCTTCTTAGCTTCACTCAACTTCTTTGAATGAAATTCCACTGGTCTACCCTCTTGGCTTAAAACAGCTCCAATAGCCACATTGCTTGCATCACATTCAATAGTGAAAAGCTTCTCAAAGCTTGGCAAGACTAAAATAGGTTGGGTAGCATTTTTTTCATGTAGTAAATCAAAACTCTTGGTGGCTTTCTCATTCCATACAAACTTAGTCTTCATCCCTCCTTTGATTGTGTCCAACATAGGAGCACAAATAGCATTAAACTGCCTTATAAACTTCCTATAATACTGAGCAAGGCCATGAAAAATTCTTACCTCTATTTCTATCCTTGGAGTAGGCCAATTTATGATGGCTTCCACTTTATGTTTATCCATTTTCAGATTTCCATGAGAGAGAACAAACCTAGGGTACACCAACTCTGTTTTGAGGAACTCACATTTCTCCAAGTTGATCATCAACTTCTCCTCATGTAGCTTCTTTAAGACAATCTCAAGGTGTTGAAGATGCTCCTCTCTTTTCCTACTATGAATCAGTATATCATCAAGATATACCACTACAAATTTGCCAATGTAGTCTTTGAAAACTTCATTCATGAGTCTCATGAATGTGGAGGGGGCATTAGATAGTCCAAATGGCATGACAAGACATTCATACAAACCTTCATTGGTTTTGAAGGATGTCTTCCACTCATCTCCCTCATGTATTCTAATTTGGTGATAGCCACTCTTTAAGTCTATCTTGCTAAAGTACTTAGCTTCACCCAGACAATCCATTAGGTATTCAATCCTAGGAATGGGAAACCTATACCTAATGGTTATCATATTGATGTCCCTTGAATCAGTACAAAGCCTCCAAGTTCCTCCTTTCTTAGGAGCTAGGACAGTGGGTATGGCACAAGGGCTAATTCTTTTCTTAATAAGACCTTGGTTTAGGAGTTCTTCTATTTGTTTAGCAATCTCCTCATTTTGTTGAGGGGTCATCTTGTAGGCTACTTTATTTGGTAGGGTAACTCTAGGTATGAAATCTATCCTATGACTTATGGCTCTTTTAGGGGGTAATGATGATAGTTGTCCATCACTTACTATACATTCATAAGTCTGCAACATGCTTTGTATCTCCTTAGGTATTTCTGACTTCTTGGTTACCTTGCCTTCATTTTCTTCTCTGAGCTTTAGTACTAATGCAAAGCCAACTCCTTCTCCTTCCTCCATGGCTTCTAAGAACTCTTTTTCACCAACCATGAGCACATTAGGACCTATTGTCTTCACTTCTGCATCCTCTAGTAGTGATTGAATTTTGAAAGTTGCTTTGTCTTTCTTGAAAGTATAGGAGTTCTTCACTCCATCATGGATAGCTTGGTGATCAAATTGCCATGGCCTTCCTAGGAGAAAGTGACATACATCCATAGGCAACACATCACATAGGATCTTTTCCTTATATCTCCCTATAGAGAAATCCACCCAAGCCTGCTCATTGACTAACACATGTTGTCCCTTATTGAGCCATGTGACCTTGTAAGGATGGGTGTGGGGTATCCTTGTCATGCCTAGCTTGCTGATTGATTCCTCTGACACAATGTTGTCAGTAGACCCTGAGTCAATGATGACTCTAAATACTTTTCCCATCACCTTACATTTGATTCTAAACATGGACCTTCTTTGGCTTGGTTCTTCTTTAACCGGCTCCTTGATCAATGTTCTCCTCATCATGAGGTTCTCACCTTCTTCTAAATTTAATGGAAATTCAGGGTGTTTCTCTTCTACATTTGTCTCCTCATGAACTAAATTAGTTCTCTTATTACCTCCTTGAGAAGTACTACCCTTCTCTGGACACCTATAGGCAGGGTGTCCCATTTGGTTACAATGATAATATTTCATATTGGCAAAGTAGTTGTCTCTTCCTTGTCCACCACTTCTTCCTCTAAAATTAGATTTCCTTCCTCTACCACCTCTACTAGAACTTCCCTCTTGTTGTTTAGTGTATTTGACTTCTCCTTGAGTCCTTGATTCTGAACTCCTTCCACCATAGCCACCTATTTGTCCTCTACTATCCCTTCTATTAGGGTTTTTTCTTGTTGAACCTTCAAGAGATGCTTGATTAACTCTATGACTCCCAATGTTTGAAAATATTGGCTCAAGCAAGAGAAAACTCTAATTGATGAGGGTTTTATGATAATATCTGGGGAAACTATTATCACCTCCTTCTTTTTAGGTTCCACAACACCCATGCAGGTATTACCTATATATGATTGTTGTCTCACAATATTAGTAAATGTGGATATTGGTTTGTTGTTTGTTTACTGAACTAACTTATAAATTACTCTGCATAAAACTGAAAACAACTTAACACAGAGTTTAACCATGAAAACTATTGAAATGATAACAACAAATAGTAGTTCTTTAAGGACATTCATCCATCTTCCTTTTATAGTTCACAGAACTTAGTAGGGGCAACCTATTTAATCCTCTCTCAAAGGGATCAATAAAATGAATTGTATATCTTGAAACAATTACTTAAATTTATATATCTGAATGTAAATATGAAAATTTGTGTATTTTGAATTGTTTGGATGATGATAAACCACTTGACAGATTTTAGACCAGTGCCTATCCTTGGTCTATAGAGTCAAAAGATACAAAATCCATAGAAAAAGTAAATAAATATACTATAGATTGCCTTACAACCTATATGCAACTTGAGAAAAGTACCTTACAAATTACCCTATCACTTCTACACTACTGTATCAAATCCATAGATATTTTTATGCTCCCTGAAACTACTCACAAAACATAGTTCTTCCCTTGAAAGAAACTTGCAAGCAATTAGATAGCTACCTTATAACTAATATGTTTAAAATTCCTTAGAGATTAAACATAAAGAGCATACACAATAAGTAAAGAGACAACAATAAACATAGAAGAGAAGTTGCACTGTATTTTATTTATATTCCTGCTTTATACATATAGACACTAAAAAGCTCAAAAACTCAGACCAAATTATGTAGTCTGGCTTATAATTATATTTCACCACCTTAAAATGTTACAATATGATCTATTTATATGTTCAAACCATCTTGGAATCCTTAAGATAAGGACACAACAAGCTTCGGATGGTTTAAGAAACCTAACCCTAAAAACATGGAAGAAAACAAAAAACAAGAATGCACCAAGCAGTGGGAGGAAAAAACTGAGGAATGAAATCTCTTTTGTACTTTGTCCTCTTGTGGATATTGGCACCTTTGTCTGCAGGTATTCAGGATAGTATCTTATAGTTGTAGCAAGATTTAGTGACTGCTAAAACAGGCTAATTTACACTAATCTCTTCAAGAGTACTAACCATCATGTGCTCGTAGATCAGGTGCCATATGTCCTTTATTCTTCATCAATAACATCCAAGTCAACTATGATAGGATTTTTCTTTTTGGGCTTAGTCATGATGTCCCATGTTGTCACATCCTCCTCCTTAGGCCACTCAAAGTTCTGAATGTTTTCAAGTTGAGTCTTCTACCTTTCACATCTGGCATCTGTTATGCCTTTAACATCTGAAATGAATTTTTTATAGTCTATTTCTGCCTTAATTGTTTCATCCAGAAGTTTTTTGAACCTTTCCATATCAATCTCACCCTGATCAGATACATAAATGCCCTTGTTGGGAAGCACACCATCAAATTCTAATCTCCATAACCCTAATGGTTTGATCTGATCATCCTCTGTTCTGATAGAAGGTACAAATTTATTATATTCTACCCCAAACATCTTCAACTTTGCATCAACTTTGTTGCATTTTCATTTGAAAAAGGATAAAGTAGCCCCAATTTGTTCTATTTTAGTACCAACCAAAGTCATTATTTCTGGCAGGTCTAACCTCAATGGTTGTACTGATGCTAGTCTTTCAAAAAGTGATGTTCTCCCAGACCATGTAGTATAGAAGGGGTTCAAAATTGTCAAAAAACTTGCTACCTCTGTCTGTAGGCCTGGAAACCTACCATATGATCCATACACAACATCAATTTTATCCTTAATGGTATCAATCCTATGCTAAAAAATTGAAGCCAGTGCTTCCAAAATCACATTGTCATTCACTATAACAACTTTCTCTATTTCAGCAAGCATGTCCCCTGTATCTTATGTTTGGACTTCAACATCCACTACCTCTTTGGGCTCAGTAGGGGCTGGCTCTGCTATCTATAGCAGTTGTCTAGTGAGCTCATCCATAAGCTTATGTTTTTCTTTGATTTTCACTAGTGCAAGCTCTCTATCTTTTCAAATATCACTAGTATCACTAGTGATCTTCTGCAGTTTTTCTGAGAGTTAGACTATTTTAGCTTCATTAAGCTGAGCAAAATGAGTTAATAGTTGGGATATCTCTAGATCTCCTATATTTTGGAAGGTCCAAATGATTTTATTTCCCTCCATTTTCTCTTGGATATTCAAAAGAGCAGGCTTCTGATCTCTACGAGCTAGGTTGCACATTGCAAGTGCTTGGGATTTAGGGTTATACCCAAACCCTCTAACCATGTCTCCAACCTGAGTTTCTGATGTCAATTTTACATTAGGTTGTCTCCTTATATGATCTATAATAAATTTTGAGGATAAGTCCCAGCCTTCTACAAATAGTATCCCACTGGCCTTAACCAGTTGTCTTGCCTGTTGAGGGGTAATCTCTTCAGACTCAGGATCATAATCCTGTAATGCTTGTAAAGCCTCTTGGGTGACTGGGTCACCACCTGCCAATTGCAACTACTTTCCAACCTATTGTTGCTTATTCCATATTAGGAAATCCTTGAATTCCCTTGTCTTTATGAAACTTTCATCCTTGAGGATTTCCTCTTGATGCAACAATCTCTTATCTGTGCATGATCTGAGATGTAACTCCTCCTCCTCTTCTGCATATTTTTGGAGCTTCTTTCCTACCCTGATCTATTTTCTCAATAAGTGATCACAGGGCCTATCTACAGTTATTAGGGCTCCAATTCTATCTGTCTTCTTCTTCTTGGAGGGTTCCCATGTTTCCACTTTTTATCTTTTTAGTGGGGGTTCATTTTTGAACTCCTTCTCGGGGACCTCTGTCAAGTCAATGATGTCTTCCCCTTCTACAACACACCATAGTGGAACTTCTTGATAATTTGGATGAGCAGTAGGTGAAGGATAGCCCTGATCACTGTCATCATCATATTCAGACTCTGAATGCTCCCTATGGTCCTTCTCAGGAACTACCAGTGCTTCTTCTAACTGATTGCATAAGAGAGCATGGTTTTCAATCATTGCCTCTATCCTTTTCATATAAGGCATGTTGGGGTAGAAACCTCCAAACTTCATCACTTTTCTTTTTACCTGCCTCTCCAGGTCCATAAGTTCATTGAACTTAATTTCTTTTCTATTTATTTCCTCATCATCCATGATATTTCTTATTAGACCCTCCTCCATACATTCTTCATGTATTTTTGTGAAGGAGATAGTTGGTGTTAATAATTTTCTAGCACTGAGAATGAAACCCTCTATGTCAACATATCTATGCAGAGCCACATTCATTCTGTAGTGGTTCATACAGGCATTCACAAGGTCCACAACCATCTTCCCAATAGTGAAATTGTAAATATTGAACTGCCTAGGGGTAAAAGTACCCTTCCTATGTGGGGCTAAGTGCTCCATGTGAACTAGAATCAATTGTCTAATTAATTCCATTGTTGCTATCCTTGGTAGCACAAGGAATGGAAAAATATGTGGAGGGTGGGAAAAACCATAAACCCTCATTATTGTAAAGTTCTTCTCAAAATAAAAATCTCCCCAATTATGGTCTCCTAGCCATTTGTCAAGACATTGACAGGGCCTCAATAGTTGAATTACCTTAACAGGAAATCTGGTTTTATCTACACCAAAACATTTAAGAATTGGATAGATTATCCAATTCTCAAAAGCACATAACTCCTGCTCTCTGGAAGTATTATTCCATACTCTGAGCCAAAACTGAACAGGGTTATCCTGACCATGGTGAAACCTCTATGGTTGCAGGCATTGATAATTCATTATTGGAAAATTATAGTACAGGGTCAAATGCATGAGGATTGAATAGTGCAAAAACCTTGGGTGATCCTTCTTTCTTTGTATATCAACAAAGCCCTGATGCATTTGGTCTATAATATATTGAATGTAGTCATAGATGGAAGTGGTATGGAAACTCTGCATATCCAATACCATCATTAAAATATCTGAGGTAATCTTCTCAGCTCCAGCATCCTTTCCAAGCACTCTACATAGTGCATAAGCCATATATTTGATATAGAAATTCATATCTTTATAAGAGTATGGGGCTGCTCCTGCCATGGGATGTATATAAGCTTTCATCCTCCTAGGGACATGAAAATCTCTGATATCTTTAGCACCAATGCCAGATTCCCTAGTATATATATTCTCAAGGCTCTTTGAGTTTATTTTAGTAGCCATAGGGTAATATACATTAAAATATTTCATAAATTTATTCTGGTCAAGTGTAAGTAAGGGATTTCCATCATCCCTCTTAATGGTTTTGGACAGAGGATCATACCTACTAGCCAATTCTAGTATGAAATCAACATCGATAAAAACATCTGGAACAATTAACCTAGCTAACCCACAAGTCCAAGGGTTTGAGATAGGCATGGGTTCATCACTATTATTAAAGAAGTAATTGAATAGTGAATAGCCTGACAAACCTGGCATTTTTGCATCTCTAATATATGCCATGTCATCAACTAAGGTGTCGGTATTTACCTTTTTGTTCTAGCTTGATCATGGCAGTAAGGTGAGAAACTCATCTGAATAGTTTCTCTTCCCCTTTGACTCATCCTCAACATTATCACTCCTTCCACTAGTGGAAGTCATACTCTGTGCTTGACTCGTCTTGTTCTATTCTTTTATGTTCTCAACCTTTGGCACTGATATTGAAACAAATCTATTTGTAAACCCTCACCACCAACTATGAAAAAACCTCTACAATTCTGAATTCAATCACTGAAAACACTGCGAATTTCACTCTGTTAAATTCAAAATATTGAATCACCCTTTGAATTCTCTATTTCTAGAAATTTCACTTTTCTTAGAAAGCACTTAAAACTTCTATGAACTCTTCGCTCTGAGAAAATGAAAGATTGGTAAAATGAAATAATAACGGACAAGTATACTTATAATAAATAATTCAATGCAGATGTCTCTTCAAACTGGTAAGCCTAGCATTTAGTCACTTCCGCCATTAGTCTCACATACTGTGCCATCAATTTCTAGTTCTAGCCATGGCATTCAAACTATTAGGTAATCAATTTATGATGAGTGTTTTTGAATATAAAACCTTATGAAATTTGAAATGAAATCAAAATCAAATCTGATTGGCCGCATTAAAACAAATTATGGCTACTTTTTCCATCTGTCAAAATCCTTGCAATTTGATTGGTTAGCAACTATCCAAGATGGCACTGTAGAAAAGTCTTTACTTTAAGTCTAGTCATCTTCCAGCGACTGAGTAGTCTCCTTGTCACATGATAATTTTGATAACTACAGTTCCTTCAGGACACTTGGCGATTACCGTAGGTTTAACCATTATATCAATGGTCGTCACGGTGTCTCTTGATGGTTTAACTTAACCTTTAATCTTATGGAGACAATGCGACAAAGCACTTTGCTAACTGTTATTTTACCTTGGGTTATATCTGGAGACTCCGCGATTGTGCAATCTCTATGTCACCGGATCATTTTCTTAACTCGTGTTTAATCAAGAGACTTCACGACTAAACATAGCTAATCTTTTAATCACATGATTATATTATCTCATTAATCTGCATCTGGAGACAATGCAACTACCATTGATCTCTTCTTTCTCAGCATCTGACAGTTGTCGCTAAGTCTCCTGATCCTTTTATAAACCCTAATTCTTCATGAGACTTGGTGACAGTCAAACACGTGTCTCATCTTTTCCTTTTGTCTCTTAATCGCTTAACATCTTTTGACTTTTCAAACTTATATCATGACAATGTGATTACCATTAGATCACATCCCCATCTAATGGTTATCGCTGAATCTCTAGATCATTAACTTAACTCAAACTTTATCCAAAGACTTGGAAAAAATATTGTTTTTAATCTGACATCTGACCCTTAGTTTATCCTGAGACTTGGTGACTACTAAATCTCCATGTCACATGATAATTCTTAAACCATGGTTACAATTAGGAGACTTCCCAACTACCACTAGATGAAAAATATGATCAACAGTTGTCACTAAGTCTCCAGTTCTTTCACTTAACTCACTTTTAATTGTGAGTGTGATAATGGGTACCTGTTAGATTGACACAAACACTTCAATAGATCATTATTTTAGCACATGGGGTTAGTGGAAATACGAAAAACACATAAAACCCTCTAAAGTCTATCTATTGCCTTCTAACGTAGGAAGAGTATGCCCATCAACATATCAGCCCTCAGAATATGTTGATGAAACAGTGACCAATACAACCTATGTACGAAGGATTTAATGCAAAATAAGCTAAAATGATGA
>MU228342.1:61502-81470 GCA_018584345.1 Thuja plicata
TTATTTAATTCATTTAGAAATATAGGATTTAATTATTAAAACAAATAAATTGCTTTTTAATAATTAAGAGACTATAGCCATTTTAATTAAATTAATAGGCTAGGGGAATGGGTTGGATTGCAAGTGATTAATTGATTTAGAGATTTATTTAATTCCATTATAATTAAATACTATAGCCATGTTTGATTTTGATTTGATCTGATTGGTCGATATTGAATTGAATTATATGGCTATAGTAGATAATATAAATCAGTGATAAAAATCACCTAGGACATTAAATTAATTAAAAGAATTATGCCAAGCAGTAACAGGGTCGTTTGGACATAACTCGAGGGTATGATCACACTTAGGGCAAATAGGGTCTACAGTTGCAACAGACCGAAATTAGGTGGTTACATTAATCACGAGACTTCGCAACAACAATGAATTGTTAACTTATGAACCTAACCCATAACCATGAGTTACATCAGGAGACAACGCGACTGCATAGTCTCAAAGTCACCTTATGAAAATCTTAACTCTGATCAAATCAAGAGATAACGCGACTGCCGTCAGATCTTCACTTAAAATCAATGATTTTCGCCAAGTCTCGTTACCATTTTAGCATATTCCATTTCATTTGGAGACTACGTGACAACGCTTCTCGCCAAGTCTCGTGATCATAAAGAATATTCATTTCCTCTTATGAGACTTGGCGACTGAGAAATAAGCACATGCAAATAAACTCAACTTAAGTGCCAAAAAGTAACATGAAAATAGAATCCATTTAGGAAAATTAGGGCTTCTTTGCATTTTCGCCTAGATATGACTAGGGTTTAGGGTTTTCTGGCCTTCTCAACATGGTTTTGAGGTAACAAGACTTACTTGTAGTAGGATATTATCAGTTTTCATCTATGAACTCAACTTTCAGAGTACAAGAAAGATAGGCATTCTCAAAAAAATTTAGGGCAGACTTTGAAATAGGAAATACAACCAACAGTGGCTCTATCTGAGGATGGCTAAACACAATTTATGACAAAGAATCTCAAAAATCTCTGGTTGCAGACCTCTTATTTAGTGAAGATGAAACTACTACTTGAAAGGAAACACACAACAGAAGGGGAAACCTACCTATATACAATATGATACAGAAACTTACTGTGCACAAATTTTTTTTAAATAATTGAAGAAAGGCTTTAGAAATTGCCCATGCACTGGCAACTCATATTCTTCATCATCCATGTTCTTTAGAATATAGGAATCTTTTCCAAAACTCTAAGAAATAATAAAAGGACCAAGCCATAAAGATTTAAACTTTTTATGCTTACCTTTGTCTTCTTATCTTACATTCCATTGGAGCACTAGGTCACCAGGTGTAAATTTTCTGCAACTTGCTCTTTTATCAAACAGATACTTTATTTTTTGTTGTAGTTTTATGTTTTCTTTCTGTCCTTCTCTTCTGATCTCATCAAGTTCAGTCAGCTGTAATATTCTGTCTTTCATTGGATCTGAGACATCTAGCTCCTCTTCTTGTATGAACTTGTATATATGTAATAGATTATTTATAGGCATCCTAGCTTGCATACCATATACTAGCTCAAATGGTGACCTACCAGTAGCCTTCATAACTGTTATTCTGTTAGCCCACAGGGCTAATCTCAACTTTATATGCCGGGATCTCTTATTCTTTTCTAATTTTAGAATACTTTTGTTACTGGATTTTGCCTGGCCATTTTCCTGAGGATAATATGGGGATGAATAAGAAATTATAATCCCATATTCATTGCAAAAATATTTGATCTCATCAGATCTGAAACACATGGCATTATCCATGATTAGTTTGCCTGGGACACCAAACCTGGTTAAAATATTCTCCATCAGAAACTCAATAACTACCTTACTTGTTGTTTTTTTAGTGGGGATAGCTTCTATCCACTTAGTAAAATAATCAGTAGCCACTAATATCTAACCGTGTCCTCCACTAGACTTTTCTGAAAATTCTCCAATAAAGTCAATACCCCACATGGAAAAAGGTGCCTCAACACTTACAGGATTTAACAATAGGGCACCTAAAAATTTTAACTTGCTTGAGAATCTTTGGCAAGGCTCACACTTTCAGACAAATGCATGGGTATCTCTAAAAATACTGGGCCAATAATAGCCTACCCTTAAAATCTTGTGAGCAGTAGTTTTTGCAGAGAAATGCCTACCACATATCCCAGCATGCATCTCTTTTAATATTTTTTGAGATTGATCTTTATCTAAACATAATAGTAGCACACCATTTTTATCCTTCCAATATAGGTCTCCTTGAATCAAGGTGTACTTCTAAGCTTGCGGCTTCAGACTCCTCTTTTGATTTTCTGACATATTTTCAGGACACTTGGTATTCTTTAAAATATACACTATATCAGTATAAAATGGTTGTCTTTCTATACTTGTGACTGTCTGATCATGTGTCTCTGCATCATTTACTTGCACCAAATCCAAGTTATCTTCTATCATGAGTTTAGCTAAACCTTGACCTCTTATCAACTTTGTAATATGGATCTCAAGATTAAATTCCTGAATTTTGTTTATCCACTTACACCTCTTACCAGTCACTTCTAACTGAGTAAGAATATCCTTGACTACTGAGTGAGGAACATATGCTTGCACTTTTGCACAGATCAAATATAAATATTTTACTACTTTCACTAGAGCATATGCCTGCTTCTCCATCATCTCATAATTTAGCTTTGTAGCCTAAAGAGATTTACTATAAAAGGCTATTGGATGCTCAAATCCTTGTTCATCTTTTTTGTAGTAAAACAACAACAATTGTATGATAAGATGCAAGTGAAAAAAGAGAAAAGGGCTTACTATAATTAGGTGACTTTAGAATAGGAGCCTCTTGCACTGCCTTCTTTATTTTCCCAAATGCCATTTGAGCTTCTTCATTCCAATTAAATTTTGCATCCTTTTTTAGCAACTTTATGATAGGTTTAACAATTTCTAGAAAGTTTGTTATAAACCTTCTGACAAAATTTATCTTTCCTAAGAAAGATTGAACTCCTTTTAAGTTTTTTGGAGCAATGACCTTCTGGATTGCTTCTATTCTCTCAGGGTCTATTCTCACTACATTTTTAGACACTATGTGTCCTAGCAACTTTCCCTCTTGTACTGTAAAGTGACATTTCTTAGGATTTAATGAAACACCATACTCCAAAGCTTTACTGAAAATTTTACCTAGGTGTTCACAATGATCTTCAACTTTCTTAGAGTGTTCAGTTAAATCATCTTGATAAATAACCATGAATAAGTCAATAAATTCTTTGAAAGCAACATCCATGGCCCTTTGAAAAGTTGCTCCTGCATTTATCAATCCAAATGGCATTCTGACATAAACATAAGTTCCCCAAGGAGTGGTAAATGTAGTCTTGTATTGTTCAGATTCCTTTACTAAAACTTGATTGTAGCCTAAGAAATCATCCATCATTGATAGCAGCTCACAACCAGTTACTTTATGTAACATTGCCTCCATATTGGGTAAGGAGTAGAGTTATCTTTTAGTGAGGCAATATTCAAATTTCTAAAGTCCACACATAACCTGATGTCATCATTCTTTTTTCTTACTGGAACTAAGTTTGAAACCCATGTTGAGTGTCTGAAAGGCTGGATAATCCCAGCATCTTTTAACGTCACCGATTCTTGCTGCATCTTAGGAGCCAGCAAAGGGTTAATAGGCCTCTATTTTTGCCTAAATGGTTTTACCTCTAACTTTAGTGGAATCTCATGTTGGAAAATGTCTTCCCTATAAGCCTTTAGATCCTCATATGACCATGCAAAAACATGCTTATATTTTCTCAATAATTTAATCAAATTTGTTCTGACATGGGAATCTAAACCTTTTCCAATGTAAACAACTTGAGGAATGGTTTCTGACCCTAAATTAATTTATTCCAAGTCCTCAACCTTAGCATTGCTTATCTTTTTTGAATGATCATTCTGACTACTGAACAATGCTTCAAGTTCAACCAGACCCCTAGGAATCTGATTTGAACTTAATTGGACAACCTCATTTCCTAAGACATAGTCTTTACCATCATTATTCTCCAATAAAGTATTTCAATCTATGCACTGATTCTCATAATGGTCTAGACACTGAATGAATCTCAAAATGTCTTGGTCATCTTGAAAAACCTGCCAGTTGTATATATTATCTAGAACAACTGGTCTGGTCTTAACTTCAAGTATTGATACCCCATGTAAGGTCTGATCATCAGTTTTTAGAGCAACATTCGCTAAGAAATCTTCCATTATATTCTTAGACCTTTCTATCCAACTTATATCAATGGCATCAAAAATTTCAATGTGATCCCAAATAGAATATTTATACATTTTCAATCTATCATTTTTCACTGCATATTTGGATCTTATTTGGGCTACCACTAATTCAGAATCACCATAAACTTTTAAACATTTTATTCCATGTTTGATGGCAATTTCTAACCCTAAAGATAAATCCTCGTACTCTATTGTATTATTGGTACACTGAAAGGCTAGCAAAAAAGAATACTTGAAAGTTGTACCTGATGGAGACACAAGTAGTACACTAGCTCCTGATCCTTCCTCTGAGAAAGCTCCATCAAAATACATTTTCCATGATCCATCACCTTGTACAGTCAACTCTTTAACCAGAGAATCAGTATTTTTACTCTGATGATGATGATCATTCCTCTGCACTCTGAAATTCTCCATGTCCACATCAACACAACAATTAATGTTAGTGTCTTCATACCACTCAATCATGTGAGGAGTCCTACCTTCTCTTGACACTTTAACATTATTTCCATTAATGCTAAAAGTAGCATATGATAAATCACTTTGTATGCTACCTCCCATTGAAGCACTCCACTTTCTAGATAGTAACATCCCATAATGTGGTGGTATGTCAACAACCAAAACATTCATAGTTAAAACCACATCATGACATATTGCTAATTTGTAAGGCATGGCTTCAATAGTACCAATGATAGGGACTTCCCTAGAATCTATTGATTGACATCTCCCATGAGGATTGTCCACTTATAATCCCATAGAATTCATAATTTCTATTGGCATGACAGTGTTTGATGCTCCTGAATCAATCATACAGTTCTTAAGAATCCTTCCATTGATTACCAGTGTTAGAAAGCATGGGTCAACCACCTTAGGAGAAGTTGTTATTTTTAATAAAATCTGAGGAATCTCAGAAATCATTACTGCAACTTTGTTCCCTTTGTTATTTGGTTTCTTTCCAACATTTTCTGGATCTTGAACTTTCATTATAGGTACACTATTCAATAATGATAGAACCTTTTCTTTATGTTCCTTGATCCTCATCATCTCTAAAAATGGCACTTTTATAGTCATTTGAGGCAAACAGTGGCCCATGTCTACTGGAGTATACTTCACATCTGAGGATTTTGGTTTTTCAATAATAATGTTATCTTCCTCAATCTGTATGTTCAGAGTTGGTTCTTCTTTTTTGGATTTTTTTGTTTTCTACCCTAAGAGTAGAAGTACTTGTTTCTTGTATCTTTTCTTTCCCTTCTTGTACAATAATAGGCTCTATAGCTTTAGTTACAAATTTGACCTTAGGTTTGTTAGCATTTTCCCCAGGTCCATCTTTCTTTTGTACATATTTGGTGTCTATTTTATTTTCTTTTATAAATACACCAGATGGTTGACTGCGAGTACCACCAACTACTTTGTTTCTTAGGTGATAATTGCTTCTAAATTTGTTCACTAAATCTGCATTAATTCTTTCTTTCTCTTCATCTGAAGCCTTTTTGACCAATGGAATGTCTTTATTGTTTTGTGCATAACATCTTATATGGTCATCTATTTCTTCTACTTCACTATCTGATAAAACTTGTTGATGACTGACTTCTACATTTCCTTGTGAACTATATGAATCATGGTTTTCATTCTCATTATCTAAGTCTACATCATGACATGAATAGGCATCTGTCATACTATAGTCACACTGTTCACTTTCATCATTCCCTTTTTCTTCATTTACTTTCAAATCTAATGAAACAATGCAAAAATCAAGATTATGTGGAGCTTCACAAGCCTCACACCAAAAATCATCATTACACAAATGGACAACATTTTTATGCAAAGGGTCTGGGGTTCTGTTCTCAAAGTTTTCTTTTCTAGGTGGAGCAATAGGCTTCCCATCCTTGAACGGGGTTCCATAAGGATGATTTTGTATTCTATTCTGAGCATTGTAAGTGTTATTATAGGAAGGCCTATTATTTTGAGGAGCCCTATACTCTTTATATTCTGGTTCCTTTAGGTTACTCCTACTAAACTTTGGATCATCTCTCCTATTCAACTTACCAGACACCATTCTGTTCATTTCAATATTTATTGATATCTTATAAGCATCAGTGAGAGTTCTTGGATTTTTATCCCTAAGAGCATAACCCATTTTAGAATCAAAATCATTTAAATAAGTTTCTAGACATACCTCTCCATCTAGCCTTATTTTCTGGAACAACTTATGCATAGCTCTTTGAAATCTGGTATTGAAATCAGTGACCTCTTCATTGTAATTCTTTTTTATGTTATTGAATTCATTCAGCAAGAACCCCTTATTTGTCTTATCACCATATTGGTCTTTAAATAACTCGATTAACTCATCCATAGAAGAAAGAGAGCCATTAGAAAGGCTTCTAAACCACTCTCTAGCATCTTCTACTAGAGACTAAACAAAAATCTTCATCAACACATCTTCATGACTAATATTTAAATCATCAACAAAATCAATGAATTTTCTTAAATGTGTTTCACAAGAGATGACATTATTACCTGCAAACTTTGGGAGCTTTTCTCCTATATCACCCACATCTTTTGGAAATGCATTTGGGTATCCAAGAATGCCAATAAAATTAAATTGCTTATACCTTTCAGGGTTCAATGGTTTCCTTTGAAAATTATCAGTCTCTTTAAAAGCAGTAGCTTTTGTTTTAGAAGATGTTGTGTTCTCATTTCCAGCATAAGAGTATTTGG
The DNA here is from genome assembly GCA_018584345.1 of Thuja plicata. Lineage (NCBI taxonomy): Eukaryota > Viridiplantae > Streptophyta > Pinopsida > Cupressales > Cupressaceae > Thuja > Thuja plicata. The sequence goes on from MU228342.1 coordinate 68,523, forward strand.
AAGACTGCAAAAAATCTATTTTCTTTTTCATCTCTATTGTTGCAACTTCCACTTCATCCTTTTTGAGCATTTTTGCCATGGTTTCTTTTACTATTCTTAATCTTTCAAGGTCAATATCCAATTTGGACATTTTCTCTATTAAAGGCTTCTAAACTTTTGGCTTTTCAATTTTGCTTTCAGTGACCTTTTGTTTACCTTTATCCTTAACATTTTGTGAACTAGAAGCTCTAGATGTAGTGGGTATTTCATGGTATTTTTGAGACCTCTCAATATTTCTTGTAGTTTGATGTATGGAGGATCTTATTTTAACTTTGTCAACATCCTTATGTTCATGTTTTTTGTTTCTAAGTTATTTTTCCCTTTTCATTTGTTGAATAAGGGAAAGATGTTTCATGATGAGTCTTTCTTCCTCATCAAGCTCATGAGAAGGAACCTTAGAGTCTGAACTTATAGAATTTGTCCCTTCTCATTCACTAGAAGTGGAGGTAGTTACAAGTGTTTCTAATCCCTTTTTCTGCAGCTTCTTCATATTTTGAAGTATTGCCATCATGATTAGACTGATTACTATCTTCCTCCCTCCTAGTATTACTTTCTTTACCTCTTGGAGGAGTTTCATCAATATTGACTTGGTTTCTTTTCTTCCTCCAAGACATCTCCATTCTTGAGGATGATGGGATTCCACCATCTAATGCAACTTTAGGATTATTTTTCATTCTTGAACTAGTATTCATTCTTAAATATATTTACTTAACTTATTACTAATCACAGATATTTCACTTCTAGAGTCACCACCCAATATTGGGAATAATAAATACTTATCAAAATGATTTTGGCAACTATAATTGTAAATATATTTATCCTTTGAAAACCCTAGAGATTTTGAATATTCTTAATCTCTATTCCCCAGTAGAGTCGCCAATTTGTTAGGTGACTCGGATGGGCTAACTTGACTACAATGAAAAATTTTAAACTTTAGAACACTAGAGATTTCTGAATACTTCAACAAGACTTTACAATCTTGATCCCAAATAGAGTCGCCAATTTGTTAGGGTTTTTTCTTGTTGAACCTTCAACAGATGCTTGATTAACTCTATGACTCCCAATGTTTGAAAATACTGACTCAAGCAAGAGAAAACTCTAATTGATGAGGGTTTTATGATAATATATGGGGAAGCTATTATCACCTCCTTCTTTTTAGGTTCCACAACACCCATGCAGGTATTACCTATATATGATTTTTGTCTCGCAGTATTAGTAAATGTGGATATTGATTTGTTGTTTGTTTACTGAACTACCTTATAAATTACTCTACATAAAACTGAAAACAACTTAACACAGAGTTTAACCATGAAAACTATTGAAATGATAACAACAAATAGTAGTCCTTTAAGGAAATTCATCCTTCTTCCTTTTATAGTTCATAGAACTTAGGAGGGGCAACCTATTTAATCCTCTCTCAAAGGGATCAATAAAATGGATTGTATATCTTGATACAATTACTTAAATTTATATATCTGAATGTAAATATGAAAATTTGTGTATTTTGAATTGTTTGGATGATGACAAACCACTTGACAGATTTTAGACTAGTGCCTATCCTTGGGCTATAGAGTCAAAAGATGCAAAATCCACAGAAAAAGTAAATAAAGATACTATAGATTGCCTTACAACCTATATTCAACTTGAGCAAAGTGCCTTACAAATGACCCTGTCACTTCCACACTACTGTACCAAATCCTTAGATATTGTTATGCTCCCTAAAACTACTCACAAAACTTATTCCTTCCCTTGAAAGAAACTTGCAAGCAATTAGATAGCTACCTTATAACTAATATATTTAAAATGCCTTACAGATTAAACATAAAAGAGCATACACAATAAGTAAAGAGACAACAATAAACATAGAAGAGAATTTGCACTGTATTTTATTTATATTCCTGCTTCATACATATAGAGACTAAACAGCTCAAAAACTCAGACAAAATTCTGTAGTCTGGCTTACAATTATATTTCACCACCTTAAAATGTTACAATATGATCTATTTATAGGTTCAAACCATCTTGGAATCCTTAAGATAAGGATGCAACAAGCTTCGGATGGTTTAAGAAACCTAACCCTAAAAACATGGAAGAAGACAAAAAACAAGAATGCACCAATCGGTGGGAGGAAATAACTAAGAAATGAAATCTGATTTTTACTTTGTCCTCTTTTGGATGTCGGCACCTTTGTTTGTAGGTATTAAAGATAGTATCTGATAGTTGTAGAGAGATTTATTGACCGCCAATACAAGCTAATTTACACTAATCTCTTCAAGATTACTAACCTTCCTGTGCTCATAGATCACGTGTCATCTGTCCTTTATTCTTCATCAATAATATCCAAGTCAACTGTGACAGGATTTTTCTTTTTGGGCTTAGTCATGATGTCCCATGTTGTCACATCCTCCTCCTTAGGCCAATCAAAGTTTTGAATATTTTCAAGTTGAGTCTTCTGCCTTTCCCATCTGGCATATGTTATGTCTTTAACATCTTAAATGAATTTATTGCAGTCTGTTTCTACCTCAATTGCTTCATCCATAAGTTTGTTGAACCTTTCCATATCAAGCTCGCCCTGATCAGATACATAAATGTCCTTGTTCGGAAGCACACCATCAAACTCTGATCTCCATAACCCTAATGGTTTGATATGATCATCCTTTGTTCTGATAGAAGGTACAAATTTATTATATCCTACCCCAAACATCTTCAAATTTGCATCAACTTGGTTGGATTTTCCTCCGAAAAAGGACAAAGTAGCCCCAATTTGTTCTATTTCAGTACCAACCAAAGTCACTATTTCTGGCAGGTTTGACCTCAATGGTTGTATTGATGCTAGTCTTTCAAAAAGTGATGTTCTCCTAGACCAAGTAGTATAGAAGGGGTTCAAAATTATCAAAAAACTTGCTACCTCTGTTTGCAGGCCTAGAAATCTACCATATGCTCCATACACCACATCAATTTTATCCTTAATGGTGTCAATCCTATGATGAAAATTGAAGCCAATGCTTCCAAAATCACATTGTCATTCACTGTAACACCTTTCTCTGTTTCGGCAGGCATGTCCCATGTATCTTCTATTTGGACTTCAACATCCACTACCTCTTTGGGCTCAATAGGGGCTGGCTCTGTTATCTCTACCAGTTTTTTGGTGAGACTATCTGTAAGCTTCTGTTGTTCTTTGATTTTCACCAATGCAAGCTCTCTATATTTTTAAATATCACTAGTGTCACTAGTGATCTTCTGCAGCTTTTCTGAGAGTTGGACTGTTTCAGCTTCATTAAGCTAAGCAAAATGAGTTAACACTTGGGATATCTCTAGATCTCCTATATTTTGGAGGGTCCAAATGATTTTATTTCCCTCCATTTTCTCTTGGATATTCAAAAGAGCAGGCTTCTGATCTCTAGAAGCTAGGCTGCACATTGCAAGTGCTTGGGATTTAGGGTTATACCCAAACCCTCTAACCATGTCTCCAACCTGAGTTTCTGATGTCAATTTTACATTAGGTTGTCTCCTTATATGATCTATAATAAATGTTGAGGATAAGTCCCAGCCTTCTACAAATAGTATCCCACTGGCCTTAACCATTTGTCTTGCCTACTCAGGGGTAATCTCTTCAGACTCAGGATCATAATCCTGTAATGCTTGTAAAGCCTCTTGGGTGACTAGGTCACCACCTGCCAATTGCAACTGCTTTCCAACCTGTTGTTGCTTATTCCATATTAGGAAATCCTTGAATTCCCTTGTCTTTATGAAACTTTCATCCTTGAGGAATTCCTCTTGCAGCAACAATCTCTCATCTGTGCATGATATGAGAGGTAACTCCTCCTCCCCTTTTTCATCTTTTTGGAGCTTCTTTCCTTCCCTGATCTATTTTCTTAGTAAGTGATCATAGGGTCTGTCTCCAGTTATAAGGGCTCCAATTCTATTTGTCTTCTTCTTCTTGGAGGGTTCCCATGTTTCCACTTTTTATCTTTTTAGTGGGGGCTCATTTGTGACCTCCTTCTTAGGGACCTCTGTCAGGTCAATGATGTCTTCCCCTTCTACAACATGTCGTAGTGGAACTACTTGATAATCTGGATGAGCAACAGGTGAAGGACAACCCTGATCACTGTCAATAATCATATTCAGACTCTAAATGCTCCCTATGGCCCTTCTCAGGAACTACCAGTGCTTCTTCTAACTGATTGCATAAGGGAGCATGGTTTTCAATCATTGCCTCTAGCCTTTTCAGATAAGGCATGTTGCGGTATAAACCTCCAAACTTCATCCCTTTTCTTTTTACCTACCTCTCCAGGTCCATAAGTTCATTGAACTTAATTGCTTTTCTGTCTATTTCCTCATCATCCATGATATTTATTATTAGATCCTCCTCCATACATTCTTCATGTATTTTTGTGAAGGGGATAGTTGGTGTTAATAACTTTCTAGCACGGAGAATGAAACCCTCTATGTCAACATATCTATGCAGAGCCACATTCATTCTGTAGTGGTTCATCCAAGCATTCATAGGGTCCACAGCCCTCTTCCCAATAGTAAAATTGTAAATTTTGAACTGCCTGGGGGTAAAACTACCCTTCCTATGTGGGGCTAAATGCTCCCTATCAACAAGAATCAATTGTCTAATTAATTCCATTGTTTCTATCCTTGGTAGCACATGGAATGGAAAAATGTGTGGAGGGTGAGAACAACCATAAACCCTCATTATTTTAAAGTTCTTCTCAAAATAAAAATCTCCACAATTATGGTCTCCTAGCCATTTGTCAAGATATTGACAAGGCCTCAATAGTTGAATTACCTTAACAGGCAATCTGGTTTTATCTACACCCAAAAATTTAAGAATTGGATAGATTATCCAATTCTCAAAAGCACAGAACTACTGCTCTCTGGAAGTACTATTCCATACTCTAAGCCAAAACTGAATAGGGTTATCCTAACCATGGTGAAACCTCTATGGTTGTAGGCCTTGATAATTCATTATTGGAAAATTATAGTACAAGATCAAATGCATGAGGATTGAATAGTGCAAAAACCTTGGGTGATCCTTCTTGCTTTGTATATCAATAAAGCCCTAGTGCATTTGGTCTATAATATATTGAATGAAGTCATAGTTGGAAGTGGTATGGAAACTCTACATATCCAAGACCATCATTAAAATATCTAAGGTAATCTTCTCAGCTCCAGCATCCTTTCCAAGCACTCTACATAGTGCATAAGCTATATATTTGATATATAAATTCATATCTTTATAAAAGTATGGGGCTGCTCCTGCCATGGGATGTATATAAGCTTTCATCCTCTTAGGGACATGAATATCCCTGATATCTTTAGCAGCAATGCCAGATTCCCTAGTATATCTGTTATCAAGGCTCTTTAAGTTTATTTCAGTAGCCATAGGGTAATATACATTAAAATCTTTCATAAATGTATTCTAGTCAAGTGTAATTAAGGGCTTGCCATCATCCCTCTTAATGGTTTTGGACAGGGGATCATACCTACTAGCCAATTCTAGTATGAAATCAACATCGATAAAAACATCTGGAACAATTAACCTAGCTAACCCACAATTCCAAGGGTTTGAGATAGGCATGGGTTCATCACTATTATTAAAGAAGTAATTGAATAGTGAATAGCCTGATGAACCTGGCATTTTTGCATCTCTAATATATGCCATGTCATCAACTAAGGTGTCGGCATTTACCTTTCTATTCTGGCTTGATCCCAGCAGTAAGGTGAGAAACTCATCTGAATAGTTTCTCTTCCCCTTTGACTCGTCCTTGACATCATCACTGCTTCCATTGGTGGAAGCCATACTCTATGCTTGACTCATCTTGTTTTTTTTTTTTTTGTTCTATTCTCAACCTTTGGCACCGATATTGAAACAAATCTATTTGTAAACCCTCACCACCAACTATGAAAAACCCTCTGCAATTCTGAATTCAGCCACTGAAAAACACTGCAAATTTCACTCTCTATTAAATTCAGAATCACTGAATCGCCCTTTGAATTCTCTGTTGTTGGAAATTTTGCTTTTCTCAGAAAGCACTTAAAACTTCTATGAACTCTTCGCTCTGAGAAATGAAATCTTGGTAAAATGAAATAATAACAGACAAGTATACTTATAATCAATAATTCAATGCAGATGTCTCTTCAAACTTGTAAGCCTAGCATTCAGTCACTTCCACCATTAGTTTCACATACTGTGCCATCAATTTCTGGTTCTAGCTGTGGCATTCAAACTATCATGCAATCAATTTCTGATGAGCATTTTTTTAATATAAAACCTTATAAAATTTGAAATGAAATCAAAATCAAATTTGATTGGACGTATTAAAACACATTACGGCTACTTTTTCCATCTGTCAAAATCCTTGCAATTTGATTGCTTAGCAACTGTCCAAGATGGCGCCGTAGAAAAGTCTTTACTTTAAATCTGGTCAGCTTCTAACGACTCAGCGATTGAGTAGTCTCCTTGTCACATGATAATTTTGATAACTCTAGTTCCTTCAGGAGACTTGGCGACTGCTGTAGGATTAACCATTATATCAACGGTTGTCGCGGTGTCTCTTGATGTTTTAACTTAACCTTTAATCTTATGGAGACAATGTGACAAAGCACTTTGCTAACTATTATTTTACCTTGGGTTATATCTGGAGACTCCGTGACTATACAATCTCTATGTCACCGGATCATTTTCTTAACTCATGTTTAATCAAGAGACTTCGCGACTAAACATAGTTAATCTTTTAATCACATGATTATATTATCTCATTAATCTGCATATGGAGACAATGCAACTGTCATTGATCTCTTCTTTCTCAGCATCTGACAATTGTTGCTAAGTCTCCTGATCCTTTTATAAACCCTAATTCTTCATTAGACTTGGCGATAGTTAGACACGTGTCTCATCTTTTCCTTTTGTCTCTTAATCGCTTAACATCTTTTAAATTTTCAAAATTATATCGCAATAACGTGACTACCATTAGATCACATCCCCATCTAATGGTTATCATTGAATCTCTAGATCATTAACTTAACTCAAACTTTATCCGGAGACTTGGCGACAACACTATTTTTTATCTAACATCTGACCCTTAGTTTATCTAGAGACTTGGCGACCACTAAATCTCCATGTCGCATGATAATTCTTAAACCATGGTTACCATCAGGAGAATTCCTGACTACCGCTAGATGAAAACTCTAATCAACGATTGTCGCTAAGTCTCTAGTTCTTTCACTTAACTCACTTTTAATCATGAGACTTAGCGACAATACTGAATTGTTAACTTATGAACCTAACCCATAACCATGAGTTACATCAGGAGACAATGTGTCTGCATAGTCTCAAAGTCACCTTATGAAAATCTTAACTTTGATCAAATCAAGAGATAACGCTATTGTCATCATATCTTCACTTAAAATCAATGGTCGTCGCCAAGTCTTGTTACCATTTTAGCATATTCCATTTAATTTGGAGACTACGTGACAACGCTTCTCTCCAAGTCTCGTGATCATAAAGAATATTCATTTTCTCTTATGAGACTTGGTGACTGAGAAATAAGCACATGCAAATAAACTCAACTTAAGTGCCAAAAAGTAACATGAAAATAGAATCCATTCAGGAAAATTAGGGCTTCTTTGCTTTTTCGCCTAGAAATGACTAGGGTTTAGGGTTTTCTGGCCTTCTCAACATGGTTTTGAGGTAACAAGACTTACTTGTAGCAGGATATTATCATTTTTCAACTATGAACTCAACTTTCAGGGTACAAGAAAGATAGGCATTCTCAAAAAAATTTAGGGCAGACTTTGAAACAGGAAATACAACCAACAAGTTCCTCTACCTCTTCCTTTGGAGGTTTGTTATTTTTTTCTTTTGCCTTTCTCCTGTATTATCAAGGCCATTTGATAACATTGGCAGAGGTTCTTGAAGTTTACAAGACTCGTGTCTTCTTGTATAGACCATTTGAGCCCATTCAAATATATAGCTAGCTTGATGCTTTCATCTTCTACCACTTGTGATCTTAAACACAACTTTTGGAACTCTTCAGTGTATGCTTGGACATCCAAATATTTATTTATGAGATTATGTCTTCTCCCATGCAACTGAACCTCATAATCATTAGGTAAGTAATTTTTTTTTATCTTAGCCACCATACCTCTCCATGTGACTATAGGATTCTTTCCATCTTTCTCCCTTTCAGTTTGAACAAACTTCCACCATGTGAGGGCTGAACCTCTCAACCTAGATTTGGCCACCTTCACTTTTTGGGCCTCTATTATACCATCATATTCAAAATGGTTTTCTATGCTTTCAATCCAATCCACAACTGAATCTGGATCCATTTGTCCACTAAAAAGTGGTACACCCTCCAAAGCTTTGCCACTTAAGGCCTTTAGTGCCTTCAAGAAGGCTTCTTCAGCAATAACTGGGTTAGGCATTAGAGCTTCCTCATCTAATTCCAATCTCTTTTCCCTTGCTTCTTCTTCTTCCTTCTGTTCTATTCTATCCTTCACCTTATCAACTTTGTCTTGGACTTCTCCCAAGAGTTGCTCCATTAGAGACAATCTTTCTCTTAGCAATTTGGTATCTTCTTCTTGTTCTTCTACCTTTTTGGCTAACTCAGCATTAGTTACCATGGTTTTATCCTTCTCTAATCCCACTAGTGTATTCTCTCCCACTGATTTAGTAGGTTGAAACATCCACCACAATCCTAATCTATTCAAGCTCTGATACCAATATGGTGTATGTGTTCCAAGGCTTTCTTTCACAACTACCAAGAGACCTTATTTGTCCCTATTAGGATCCTAACCTTCACTAGGATCTTCCAAAGGCTTAGATTATTAACTAAGGCCTTATCTATCTCCTCTCCAAGAGCCCAACACTTTGTGCTTTACCTTGAAAGACTAACACCATGTAGTTTCTTCAATACTCCTCTCTTACACTTAGAAGGATCTAAGTGCCAACTCCACACTAACATTCACAAATCAATGTAGGGATGTTAAACATGTTGGAAACCTCACATATGTTCCCTTTTGACTCCATTTTTAAGGATCTCTTGGCCCTTTTTAGTCAAACTCAATTTTTAGACCCTAAGATTAGGTCATATCCCACCTAGTACTACTCTTACCCCGTACTTTACTTTCCTTCCCCGCATGAAATGCTTAATTCTTCATCTCCAAACCTCTAACCAGGTACTGTCAGCTCGCTTAGGGCTTGGCACTAAAAATAGAAACTCGACTCCACAAGACTCCTACCTCTACATATGTATAGACCAATGACTCCCCTAACATATCCACCTAGCCTTAGGAATATCCCATGGTTATATTTCATGGGAGAGCCGTGAAATGACAAATTGGTCAGGACAAGACCAGTGAGCTTCCTAAACTAAATTTTTTTTTATCTAAGACCTTAGACTAACTCAAAACAACTTGCCTACTGAATGGAAAAGTCTTGGAACTATCCTATGAACACAAAACAAGCACTAGTTCAAAGCATTCAATCCATTTGATGGCACTGTCACAATGAAATGCTTGGGTTCTTCACAAAATCAGAGTTACAAAGCTATATTCACCAAAATAATATTTCTTACAATAATGACTCCTGATGAGATTCAAGCCTCCACATACATTAGATGCCATCTTCCATGCTTTTAGGGATTGTTGGTCAATATCCCACTCCTATATTCTAGGGGGATCCAAAGTAACCAAATGTTGTCATGACAACTTTTTAACAACTTTTGGCATCTTTGCCATTATGCCAATTTCCTAATTCCTAGGACCTCTAACCTCTCCATTTTGAGGAACCAACTTCATTAATGGCCTCCAAGCATCTCTATGACATCATTTATGTGTTTAGGACACATTCATGGCTCAAATCCATCACTAAGCTTCTAAGCCTAAGGAAATTAAAAAGCTACTAACAATGACTATTTTGGTGACCTTAGTCCTAATGACTAACTCACCTAGTCCATAATGCAATGACCTTCTAAGGTCCAAAGTAAACAACCTATCTTGACTTTTCCAATGTCAAGTACAATCCAAAACATCACAACTATGGAGATTAGCATAGGTGTGCTCTTGCACCATCTTTTAGGCATTCTTTTAGGCCCTTGTCTTAGCTAAACTTGATATCTAATTTGTTCAATCTTGTATAATCTTGTAATATTTTATTATTTTGTTATTATATACAAGATACTACTAATGCTTGTATGTTTACATTTTTTATATTTATAGCTTGAATAATTGCCTGTGAAGAAAGTCCACACTTGGCAATATGAACCCAGAACAAAATAATGAGACAATTGCTAGATTGTGGTCTCAGTTCCAAAGAAAAGTTGATAAATGTAATTGTCCTTGCAAAAAGTGTAAGGGCTTAAAGAATCGAATAATTCTAATCACAACAACCCAAAGTCATTGTAGGCAACATGGTCACATTGAAGGGGGGCATAATTTTCGTCGATTGGTGAATGTGGATTTCCAACTGGAGGAACATGGAGGTGTGAATATCCAAGCCGAGGATAACACTCCCATGGAAGAAGATGATCATGTGGCAGAGAACACAATTGAAGATGATGGTATTGGCGTAGCTGATAATGTGCCAGAGGACATGATTGAAGAAGATGGTATTGGTGTAGCTGATCAAGATGATCATGATGATGGTACTAGCGCATCTGATAATGATGATGAAGATGGTCTTCGTATACTTATACTTGAGAAGGCATACGATCCCCTATACCAAGGCTCCCAAACAACTCTTCTCTTTGCTATAGTGTTGTTGGTGAACTTGAAGGTTATGAATGGTTTATCCAATGTAGCAATGTCAGGTATGCTAAGGTATGCCATTTTTGTCATCTTCAATGTTAGCATACCATTAATATTCACTATATTAACAATTCATATTTGTTGTTTTAGGTTGATAGGTGAGTTTCTGTTACCACCATCAAACATTCTGCCTCGTTCCTACTGAGAATTATCTACCATTATGAATCAAATTGGAATGAAGTATCAGAAAATACATGCATGTCCCAATGATCACATTCTATATCATAAACAACATGAATTTGCAACAGAATGCCCTAATTTTCATATTATTAGATATCAATCATATCAAATAACAAAAAAGGTGCCTCACAAGGTTCTTCGGTACATTCCCATTATTCCACGTCTTCAACGATTATTCAGGTGCACTAGCTTGGCACAATTTATGGATTACCATGCATGCAATAGAAGTCAAGATGACATTATGTGAATGCCTATGGATATTTCTACATTTAAATACATACAAATAACATGGCCACACTTTAAAGAAGAACCTCGTAATCTCAAGCTTTCATTGGCAGCGAACGGTGTCAATCCATTTGGAGATATGAGATCTGTTTACTCAGTGTGGCCTATTTTTGTTATTAAAAATAGCATTCCTCGTTGGATGTCCATAAAGAGGGAGCACATAATGTTTTCAATGATTATACCAGGTATTTTTTCATTTAATAGTTATCTAAATTAATTTATAAACACAGCATCAAAATATTCATAATAATTATGTAATATTTTTGTTCATTCAACTAGGTAAGTACCAAGTTAAAGATATGAACGTATATATTGAGCCCCTTATTGATGAGTTGTTGAAGTTATGGAATGGGGTCCCTATGTATGACATCTCTAGACCAATAAGACAAAGATAATTTCAATTCCATGCAATTCTTGTATGGACAATATATGATGCCCCTGGGCTAACTTATTTTTGCGGTGTGTTATATATTGTTAAGGTCACATATTTTTGGTATGTTATAGTGCTTACACATTATTGTTGTATGTTTAAGTTGTGCATGATAATTGTACATGATCTTTTAGGTCTCCAGACAAAGGGTAAATTGGCATGTCCAGTTTGTGGTCCAAAGATGAAATCTCGTCATTCAAGAAGTTTAGGAAAGTAGGTGTTCGATGAGTTTAGACACTTTCTCCATAATAATCATAAGTATCAAATTATCGAAAAACATATTTTTAATGGGAAAGAAGAGACAACATCAAGGCCATGAAGAATGAAACCTCATCTATGGAACTTGGAATATAGTAGACTAAATCACCAAGGTAATGTCATTCCATACGATGATTTTTGTTTGAAATTTATATTTTGATATTGTCTTTTATTTACTAATTAATGGTGTAATTGATGCTCATGAAGGTTGTCAAGGCATCAATGACCAACTTCCTAGAGGAATAAAAAGATATCCTAGTCAATTTAGTAGGTTTTCGTACTACAAGGATCTCCCAATCATGTATTTGTTTGATGCTATGCATATTGGAAAGAATGTAACAGAGACACTATGGAAAATATTGGATGGAAGGTGTGACAAAGAAAAAATCTGCAAAATTTGTACTAACATTCATGAATCCAATCAGGCAGTGAAAAATTTCATTGAATCAAATAGCAATGGAGACCACATAAATACGAGTGCCCTTCCTTGGTTATTAACTGAGCAACAAAGTGATGCATTAAAAGAAGTCATAAAAAAAATTCCAACAGGATTTGTTGCAAATATAAGCAGTCTTGTATCAAGGTGATTTTGGGCCAGGGTTGAAAACACATGATTGGCATACCTTTGTCAAGATAAGTCATGTTCTCTATTTACAATATATTTATAAAATTGCATGTACTTTTTATTGTATTATTTTACAATTTATTGTATTGTTTTAAAGATCATTTTTTAATTGTTGCAGTATGTCCTACCTCTATCCCTCCCACACCAGTTTGACAAAAGTGTTAAACAAGTTATATACGATCTTAGAAAATACATGAGGTGGTTATCATCTAAAGAAATTGATAAAAAAAGATATAAAATATTGGAAGAGAAAAATTCCCTTCATTATGTGTGAAATGCAAAAGTGTCTACCTCCAACTTTTTTCAATGCTCA
>MU228342.1:87736-113592 GCA_018584345.1 Thuja plicata
TCATATATGGGATTTGTCACATATATTCTCATTTTTACCAAGTGTGTTCTTTCTTATGTCTTTTACATATAATAACAATGTTCTTCATAATGGTAACCAAGGCTCTTTGACCCTTATAACAACAACTAGTGTTCTTCATCTAGTTACAGATCTTCACTATGTATTTGGAACTATTTGTTGATCTTTCATGAACTCACTATCCTTGATCTCCACACATCGTTGTTCTTTCAATCATTCACTATTTGTTTGTCACATAACAATGTATTATTGATACGTAGGGTCCTTTCATTGTTATCTACTTGATGACTATCATGTATTGTGCGCGAGAGGATCTTCTAAATCACTGTTATCTTTTACATTGTCTTTTTCTCATTAAAAATGTGATTTATTCATGTGCATGGACTGCTATAACTAGTAATTGTACCATTGGACTATTATGATGCTCATTCTTTCACTAATCTTGCTTTTCATTCCCATGTCAACCATATGCCTGTATACCTTGCAAATCATTTCCCTCCAACGAGATATTAATATCAATGTTCTGATACCTTGCAATATGTCCCTAGTACTTTTTTTACACATTGTGTTCATTCCTTTCATAACAGCTTAACATATCCCTTTCCTCACTATTTTTAACATTTTTAATGACCTCTTAGATTAATGTCTCTAATTCCTTGTTGTTACTGATGCATATTGTTTAGGATAGATACGATTTCTTTTTTGTCTTGAAACCTTCCCTTCATTGCATTATCTCTATTTTAGGCGTCATAGCACTCTATCATCAATCATTTGTTGTCCCTCATCCTTTGATTCAAATCTTTTTTTCATCTTTATATTGCATGATTAATAATTATTTTTATTGATCTTTTTTGGAGAATTTTATAAAATACGATGAAATAAAACATATCTTCTAGTGTATGGTGTTTATTCAAACATGAAACACTACCTTTCATTAGTTCATGCATCAAACTTTATTCAAAAACTACCCTTGTCATCATCTGATTCGATATCCTCAACTATTGCTCATCTCCATCATACATGGTGTCCCTGCAATAATGATTGTTTTTCTTCTTTCCATATTGTTTTTTCTTTGTGAGAGCAATGTTTTGTTCATCAATGGCTACTGCAATCACATGAAGAGTGTTGCTCTTACTAATGAAACTCGTTATCTTTTTTATCAATCTGAATTATATTCATCTTAAACTACTCCTTTATTTGAAACCCATTTCTATTTGTTGTCCCTTTGTTATTTTCTACAAGAATCTTTGCGTTGAACACTTCTTTTTCTTCCTCTTTTAAGTGTTGCTCATGTTAATGTTGGTCATCACTGGCTATTGTACTAACAACACTTGACTCTTTGCTCAATTTGTTGTATCTTTCAAGCTTTAAAATGAAAATTTACTTGATTCACGATCTAATAAAAATTAATTATTCAAGCCCATTCTGATGTCACTATAGTTTAGCTCTTATGGGTGACAAATAGTCACAATTGATTGTGTAACCACCCTAATTTGGTATGCTCTGATCATGGACCCTATTTGCTCTAAGTGTGATCATAGCCCAATTATGTCAAAACAACTCTTCAATCGGTTGGTATAATTCATTCGAATCAAATTTAATCTCCTAAGTGATTTAATCACTCAATTTTATTAATCACCTTAGCCAATCAAATAAAATAAATTCAAATCAATACCTGGCTAAGGTAATTAATTTAAAAGGAATTAAATAAATCCCTATTATATTCTAAAATCACTTGCAAAACCTATCTTCTAGCCTAAATTAATCTAATTAATTGGCTATAGTCCTAATTAATTATCTAAAGCAATAAAAAGATTAAATAATTAATACTCCTGCTTTTGAATGAATTAAATAAGTTTTATTCATTTCATTAATATTCCTCTAAACCCCAACCTAACCCATCTCAACCACTTTGACTCTGGGTTCAAACCTATCCCAACCCATTCACCCTTGATAAACCTTCTTCTAATCCTAATTCTATTCTAACCCACTTCCTAATGATGTCACATTCCATTAAGGTGTGATTAGGAACTCAACCCACTTGAGAAAGTCAACTTTCTCAAGCTTGACTCTAAACCCTCTCCATGCCTCTTAAGTGCTTGCACTTAATGCATATGACCTCTCCATGCTTCTTAAATTTTTGCGTTTAATGCACATTCCTCAAGCCCATGCTTCCTTAATTCCTTTGGCATGTATTCCTCTTACACCTCATTAATGGGTTTTACAACTCTATTAATGCACCTTGTCCCCCCTCTCTCTCCTAATTCTTCTATAAATAGAAGAATTTTTTGAGCACAAATAAGCCCTTAATTTTTGTATGTAATGTTGTTATGCTCATATTTTGAAAGAGTTTCAAACATTGTTATGCTATCCATTTCTACATAATTTCATATTATTTCATAGTTTCATTATCATGCATAGTTATAATGTTCATTTTTAGAGATAATATGCATGCTTATTGATTAAATAGTTTGTTTTAACTCAAATCTTTCATGCTAAGTTGTATATGTCACTGATAGTAGCATAATCTGAGGGTTGTTATGTTTCTTATCATACTCTTCTTATTTAGAAATCAATAGGTCGATTTTAGTGCTTTATATGCTCATCTAACCATGTTTTCCACTAATATAATGATCTATTGAAGTGTCATGTTGCAGATAACAGGTGCACATTTTAACACACACAGATTGCAATTTGATAACTCTTGGAGACTCTTTTCTAATTCATATATATTTATTTTATATGGTTGGGATCTGTTCATAGATCTTCTACAACATGTTTAAGCACAGGTTGGTTTGGTGTGGATATGCATTTACAAGCATTTGATTCATGTTCCATGACATATGACTCAATTCATATGGTTGTCTGAGTTCTTGGAGGATCATTAAATAGAAAATATGAAATCAGAGTTCGCAAAGGGGTATTTAGTATTATATAAAAATAGTTAAATGCATCACTATGCATGAGGGATAGAGAGGGTAATGTTATTTTCTCAAGTATTTGGGTAAGACAACAAAAGGGTTTCTTCCATGATGTTCCAGAGATGGGGATGGTGGGATGGCAGGGGATTCTTTTTATCTTCTAAAACATGTTTAAGCACACCTTGGTTTGGTGTGGATATGCATTACAAGTATTGTATGTATGTTCTATTACATATTACTCAATTTCTATGAATTACGATTTTGATGAATTCCACTAACATGTAAGCAAAGAACATTATGTGTATTACAGGCTACATCAAAGCTCAAGGTGATGGCTAGTTAGGATTTTCTCAGAGCTGGAATAGCTTGTTTCATGGTTTGTAACTTTTTCAA
The DNA here is from genome assembly GCA_018584345.1 of Thuja plicata. Classification (NCBI taxonomy): domain Eukaryota; kingdom Viridiplantae; phylum Streptophyta; class Pinopsida; order Cupressales; family Cupressaceae; genus Thuja; species Thuja plicata. The sequence goes on from MU228342.1 coordinate 91,069, forward strand.
TCTCTAAACATTTTGGATGTTGAATGATTGGTCTATTTTTTATATTTTTCTCTGTTACATATCAGCCTGCATTGTATTTTTAAAATTGTCATCTAAATATATATTAATGCAAAGTAACACCTGAAGATAAATATCTAGACTAATCACTGACCAATATGTCATTGGTGATTACTCTGGATATTTATCTTAAGGTTTTTTTTTTGCAACATTTCTTCTTGGTCGAACTTTCGACCATTTTTTGTCAAAATATTTCGTCGTGGTTTTGGCATCCTAGTCGGATGTGCTAAGCATTTCAACACATTTTGGTTGAAACCCTCAGATAGGCCGGTCTGCATATCAACCATTTTATGTTGAAATGTTTCATCATAGGTATGGCATCCATGTAGGATGGGCTAAACATTTTGACTAAGTTTGGTCGAAATCGCCAGGCAGGTTGCTCTCCATATCGACCATTTTGTGTCAAAATTTTTGCGTCATGGGTTTAGCATCCTGGTCAGACAGGCCAAACAATTTGATGACTTTTGGTCAAAACCACCATTTAGATCTGGCCAATTTCAATTGCCACTTTCGACCAATATTGGTGTAGAATATTTGACCTTATCCACCATGTGTCAAAATTTTAACTAGAAAAATAGCGACGAAGCAATTTGTGGATCATTCGACCAATATTGGTAGAAACTTAGACCAATTTCTGGTCAAAAAAAGGTGCCAATTCTACTAGTGGCATCATCCTTCACAGTCAGCTCTTCAATACTTTTTAAACTCAACCATAGTAATAATGCATAAACTGGATTTGGAAAGGGTTGGGCAAAGTGGTCAACGGATTGACCATAGTATAAAACTCTTCAGGAAGGTACATTTCTAGGTTTTCAATATAGGGTAACAATCAAATTATCATGTCCTTCAACTGAGTACAAATTGCAAGACCTCAAATTAGGGCACTTAATAATTCTGCATTTTCACATATAGATAAACTGAATAAATTACAAATGGAATGGCTATGGGAAACTTATCATTTGCACTCACAGGGATCTAAAAATGGAAATGGAGGTTCTCCCTCATGCCTACAACACCTTGGAATAATACTTACATCATAGGTATCAGTCTGGTCAAAGATACAAGTCTGCAAAGTAGGTCACTTGATAAAATTAGGAAATGTGCAAAATGCATATTTAGGTAAACACCTCAAAATGGATATCTTCAAAACACATCAAAAGTGAATTCTGAGGGTTGAGACCCACTATACTTTCTTAATGAAAGGTGTTGAACCCACTCTCCAAGTGGTTTCTCCTAAAAAACATCAGGTCTATTTTTGCATTCATTCAAAGTAAGCCTCTTCAAAAGTCTTCTTAGGGGCATTCACCTTGCCTTAGAGAAATTTTCACTTATTCACTCCAAATTTCTCCAACATTTGAGGGTACTAAAGTGACTCTATCTAGGGACGCGTTCCCCAAGTGGGCATGTAGAGGATCTAGAATCTCTTGGTATAGCAGACCATTCACAAAAATAAATCAGACTTTCTCCTTCTTGACTTCAAAACTGGGCTCCTTATTGAAAACCACAAACCACACACAACTAAAATCAAGGCAACTAAACACCATGCACATTATTTACAAATGGTCTCAAACCCTTTCACAACTTAAATTAGCACTTACCTCTATCAAAAATTTGATTCTCGTCTCCATGGACTAAAGGTAAACTAAAATTATTACTTGTGCCAACATGATCAAACACACCGCCACAAATCTTCAGCCTATTATATAAAAAATAATCAGCACCCTTACTATCATTAAATGCTTGTAAATCACTAAAATATTGAAAGTGTTCATCATCATGTAACATAAAGTACCACATTCTTTACAATTTCTAACCGGTCGAGGAGAAAAATATTTTGATTCCACCACACAGCCCAAAGCATGCTGACTTACTTCAACACATGCTTGGAGATCAAAAGAAATTCTCTCACATTCAACCCTATGAGTATCGCATAAGAATTCAAGTGAATCACTATGAACTACAACTTGTGGCTTCAGATTTAGTTTATCCTGAGAAACATCAAGATGTTGAAGTGGAAAAATAAAAGACTCATTTTTTGTCTGATAGTTGATATGTCCTTGTTGATTTATTTGAACATGTAATAAACACAATGCATCAATACTCTCTACATCTCATCCATGGAAAAATGAACATACCTCTAGCTGAAGCAAATATTCTGACATAAAATTTGAAACCTCTTTCAGCTTTACAGAAAACATTTCAAAATGTGGTTCCAATAAATCAGCAGGCACTTCATTATACATACCCTCATCTTGGCACACATCTTGATATAAATCACTTTTATAGGAAACATTATCAGCATTAGTAGTTTCCTCTTGACAAAACATTGATTTTGTACCATTAACAATATCAAAACTATCAATGTTAACATCAAATAAGTTGACATCCATTTTCTGTTCGAATACAAAATCAGATTTCGTCTCCATATCATAGGTGATACTTTCCTGAAAACTCTCATAAGTTGGTTCACACAAATCTGACATTGACCCACCAGCAACAATTTCATATTCATTTTCATGGTCTAAAGCATCCATAATTTCATATTTATAACTGAGACCATCCTCTATATTACCAAGATTATTTATGGAACTGTAACATAAGAAAATGGTGATATGTTATTTATTTATGTTTACTAATGTGTAAGATATAAAATGTGTATTTGAAATGTAGGGGGTTGATAAGATGTCCCCCTTTTATTCTTAGATACACAAATGAAGGATCCAAATTGATTAACCCTAAAGAAAGGATCAATGCATAAATGAATCAGTCCTTTGGAAATAAGTGTAAAGAGGAAGATCTTAAATTCCCTTTTATAGGAAAGAATGTGTGATAGATCTAGAAAGATTAAGAAATTTAATTGAAATGAATAGGAGGAAAGTACTAACCTTGAAATGTTACAAATATGAAGAATTCTATTTTTGGGGGTCTGCACTCAGTTTCTGGACAATATGAGACCGGATCTGGAATAGAAACACAAAAATGAACAAAACCCAGAAATCTTTTTCCATTCTGACACAGTTCTAATTTTGACCCTCAAGTCAATGTCACCATTGACCCAGAATTTTTGATTCTGACCTAGGGCATAATCGACCTCAAAAGTATCCAACAAAAAATCTATTTTTGGATCCCAAAAGTTTGTCGAAAAGGGTATCAGAATTTGCACTCTGATCCGTTGTTCTGAACCTGTACCTACAAGAAAAATGGATTTGTTTTTTGGGGGGAGGGGTTTGCCTTAGTCAAACCTCGATTTTGGAATTAACCTCAAAATATAATTGAAATTGCATAAGTAAAACAAAGTAAATGAACAAATTCACCTTACTTGTAGAAGCCCTTGTGGTGGATTCAAATTCGTGGATCCACAAGTATGCATGCACCAAATAGATGTAGAAATGTATGATGTCTCAAATCAATTGCTTGTAGATATTCAACACCAATCTTGAATGGATCTTTGAATAGGAAGAGGCTTGGAGGAATGTGAATGGAGAAATCTTCAACAAGAGGGCTCCATGGAGCTTGAATCCTTCAGTGGCCACCAATGGATTTTCTTGATGAATTGAGTGCTTGAATGCTTGAGAATGGATGAATGCTTCAATGGCTACTTGGCTTGCTTCAAATATTGCTTCTTCACCTTTGGATTTCACTCTTCAAGTCTTTGATAGTTGATGATTATGGTTATTTCTTATGGTTAGAGAAAATGAGAGGAGAAAGCTTCCTAATATATGAATCTAGGGCACAATCTTCTAGAGAGACCTACATAGGAGAATTAAATTCCAATTAGACCTATATCTGAGGACCTATATTAAATATAATTTAAGATTTGTTATTCTGAAGACTGAAACAGCTAACCCAGAAGCGGGAATTAATTCTTTCCAAAGCCTGACATTCAAAAACCCTAGAAATCTGGAATCTGGACCTTAGGTCGGAAAAAGGTCAATTCTGACCTAGGTCAAGGTCGAGGTTGATCTTGACCTAGTTCAAGGTCAAGGTTGACCTTGACCCAAAAAGGTCGACTTTGACCCTGAAGTCAAAATCCCAGTTTGCAGTTTGGAGTGTCAGAAATAGGTTGGAAAAAGTGGGAAATGGGGCAGAATAGGGGGAAAAAGCTAGATCCAAGTCAGAGACTCATTCAAGGTGCTTGACATGACCCCAAACAACTTACTCAGAAGCCTAAACTAGTCTACAATGGAAGTGCTTCCATTTTCTGACTATACAGGAACCATTATGAATAGAAACCATATCCATTTGACAAGTTAGCATAATGTTGTCTAAGGATGGAAACTTACATGTTGAAAAAATATATTGTTCAAGAGCATTCGGAGCTACAACAATCTCAACTCTTCCCACGAGAGATAGAACATTCTGAAAAAAAAAGAGAACCACCACCTTGCATCAACTACCAAAGATTGGATAAACAATCTCATAACACTATCCTCGTATTCAATATCAAAATCCTCAATTAAGTCTATGAAATTTCTACAATGTTGTTCAACATTTTCCTCTCCCACCACTAAATCTAGGCAATTGTTTTCTGATTTCTAATGAAATAGGATTTGGGTAACCTAGGATAACACTGAAATTTATAGCCACATACAACTTACTATTGAAACCTCTTCTACTACATGGTTGTGACAACTCAGTAAACATGGTTACACTTGAATATACAGAAGGCTGAAAATAGTAAAAATACATTTACATGTGCTTCCATAAACACTCATATACAACCTTGCATTCAATTACAATACCAACTCAAGCATATAACAACATTCAACTTGATCACCATAATGCTTGATAAAACTTTTAAATCAATTTGCATACTAAAACCCAACATGAGAGCTGAAGCTGACAATAATTAGTATGCAAATATATCTTCTACACTTTTCCCTCTCAACTAGTGCTGAAATCACTTAATATGGAAACCAATTTTGCTCAAGATAAATTTCTATCTTATAGAAACATGAGGATTACCTGGGAAGAAATTGTAGCTGCTACTATTATTTCTCTTTAACTGGAAACATGGCAGATCTAGAGCCTTCTTTATAGCTCCATCGGGTTCTTTTCACATAGAGTCACCACCTCCTTGTAGAGGAAAATTTTCAAATAGCACAAGCCATTTGACACATACATTTATTTCTGGGTTTTCTCCAACCAGCAAAGCCGCACAATCTATTTATAATTGTTGCAATAAAAGCACTTCCAAGCTATCCTTACACAGATCTTAAATAAATTTTAGACTCTAATTATTGACTCTTTCTCTCAACCATATTTTGGGGTTAACACAACAATGCAAGGAAACAACTTTCCTACACTCACTGGTCGTTTTACTTAGCAATTCTCTAGCAGAGTCACCAATTTTGTTAGTGTGACTCGAATGGGAAAACTCAACTAAAATTTGATTTAACTTTAACATACCAGAGATTTTTTGAAAAACTGAACAATAATATTTCATCTCTATCCCCAGTAGAGTCGTCATTTTGTTAGCACTTTTTCCTGATTCAATCAAGGAAAAGACTAATTAAAAAGGATCAAACAATCCTCCTTCACTTCAAGCTTAGAGGCTCAGCGGGTTTACCTATTGGATTCACTCTTATTGTGAATCATGGGATGGATTCCTGCCCATCAAACTATATTTGACAATTGTTTAATGCCCTTAAAACAGAAAGGTAAATGATATTTGAATAATTGATTGATAATGAAACATTACCAACTAAGCTTAGACCAGTGCCTTTTTGATTGGGCAACATATTCATATAAATGAAACAATCACAAAAACTCTAAATGAAATTCAGCTAAAAGCCAAGAAAACTGCCTTACAGATCTCTCTTCTCTCTCACACACTTTGAACATCAGATTCAAATGTAAATAAAACCATTTGAAACTATTCTTGAGGTTTACCCTTCCCTTGAAAGGAACTTGTTAGGGTCTATTTGAGTTTCCATGTTAAATTTCCCTTGACCCTTTGATATATTTAATCATTTTCTGGTTTCCTCCATTTTCAAAGCTTGCATCAATGGGTCTTTCAGTATCAATTTTTCTCCTTGAGTCAATCGCCATAATGTTTTAAACTTGTCTTGTTGTAGTCGGCTCCTTTCTGCCAAGTATTGGAAGTCCATCTCTCATGAACCACTTTGAACCACTTTGAACCTCGGTTCAAAGTAGTTCAAAGAGGTTCAAAGGTTTCAAACTGGTTTAGGCAGTTTAATGTTCAAAGTAGTTCAAATCAGTTCAAGGTTCAAAAGGTGCAGAGGTTCAGAGATTCAGAGGTTCAATTCAAAAGTGCAGTTCATGGGTTTTTTAGTTCAACATGGTTCATAGTGGTTTGAGATTTTAGTGTGTCCAAGTTCAAGTTCTGATAATTCTGCAAGTTCAAGGTTCAAAGGTTTAACTGGTTCAATAGTTCAATCTGGCTCAATAGTTAACTGTTGACACCAAATTTAGTTAATATTACACAGAGTTTGGTATCATGATGTTGGATAAAAATGATGAAAAAGATCCATATGAAGGTTTGTGTGGAAGAGAATATCCAAACAATGAATCTCAATTCAAATTGGTGATTCATGTGTAAAATTTGACATGAAGAATGCTTAAAATTTTCAATGCAACCCGTAACCACAAATTTGGCAATGACAGAAACTACAGTCGTATTGCGGGGGGAATAAATTTAAACTCCACCATTGGATCATGATCATTTTTTGATATGTTTTTGTAAACCTAACTATCTAAATTCTCACCGTATAAGGCACTGGTCTGATTTTAGTGGTTTTTAGTCTGATTCGTGATAATGTCTGAGTCAACCACTATCAAAACTGCTGAAATAAAACAAATCTGCCCTGCATAAAGAAAGATGCTATTTTGGATCAGTATGTCATCTGTCCATATATCATTTGGTTATCATTCCAAATATTTTATGTCATTATAGACTCTAAAATTTAAAGTTTGTAAGGATATTAAAATTCATAGAAAATAAATAAAGTTACCAAGACTGGGAAAGTAAAAAGATAAAAGGTGATTAGTTAATTTTGGCAAGAATCAGTTATGAAAACTGAAAAGGCCTCATTAAGAGGAAGGAAGGGATAAATTGGTAAGGAGAAGAAGAGAGAAGGGCTCAGCTGGGTTTCTTTTTTTTGCTGCAGTCTGTGTGCTGCCAGAACAGAGGAAAATGATTTCTTATTGTAATAGGGGGAAGAGCAATTCTTTTTTTTATTTTCTGCTGTGTCTAGTTTTTCTGAGTCTCTATGCTCATTTTATATTGAGAAATAAAGACAGATACAAATTCATCTGTGTATGGAGTTGTGTTTTCTTTTGATTACAAATTCTTATGTTTTTATAATCACTCTCAATGTATATTTCATTTTGACAAACAGAGAGATTGTATTTTCAGATTTGTGTATCAGGAAAATCAATTCATTATAAAGTCACTATCTCTTCTCTTATTCTTTTTCATTTGGGATTAGCTGTGAAGTGTTTTTGATGGAAACTTTGTTTTCTTTCAAATTGTATCTTTCCTTATTTTATTTAACACACTTTCAAATCATGTTGATGATTGAATAGTGACCTTTAGTTGCTTTCTGGTTAAAAGCAAATGTGTGGTTTAAAACCAATTAATGTATTGCACATCTTATTAGGGAGCTGCACCCTATAAAATTCAGAGGAAGATTATCGGTCTCATGATAATCTATCTAATTGTTAGTTGCAAATTGTGTCTTCCTATTTGGGCGTTTGAAAGTTATTTTGGAAGGATTTTGTGAAAAGACAAATTTGTTCACCAACATAACTCAACAACAGATCTCATAATTTAACTTATAAATTGGTGTATTATAATGCCTTGCAAATACAACACACAAGAATTAAAGCATACACAAGAAGACATAGAAAAATATAACAAAGGACTTCAACTGTGTTTTATTCATCTTTGTTGCTTCAGTGCATTCAAATAACTTTGAAACTCTAAAAACCAAAACCAGAAAGCTAAACTTAGACTTGTAATATTTATTCATCAACAACCCTTTACAAAGAGCAAGAAAGAGAATATATAGATCAGAAGAAACTCCTAATTCTTTCTTCAACAGGGACCTGTCCTTTCCCCCAAAAAATATCTACAAATCTGATCTTTTCTTCAACTTTATTTTATCTGCAATCATCCTTGTTTAAAAAACTTGATTCTACACTCAAAAGGATTGCAAAAATGAAATCCTTATCCTAAGACCTTTCCAACGGTATATGACACTTGTCATTTCTGAAAAGATCTGACCACTTAATCATTAAAACAAATTATTTCTTGTCATGCACATTCAGTTGAAATTTTTGAATCTTGCATATCAAAGTTTAAACTATTGATTAATCTCAATTTTGTTGCACAGATATTAATTTATTCAACTTGGGCCCCTGCACCACATGTCATTTTCTCATTCGCTGAGAGAAGCCACCAGAGCACCTACATCACCTGTCTCGTCCCCTCTGCCCAGACTACACCAGAACATGCCACTTGTCACCATCTGACTCGATGTGCTTGACCTCTGCGACTGCGCGACTAACTAAAAGTGGTTATGTCACACGCTCATGATGCTAACTGCCATCACCTTCTAACCGCCATGACTGCGCAACTATCCGCCAGTCGCGCACTCGTTGGTTAAGTCCTTGACCGCCTTCCTACTTCGCAACTGCATGACTAATTATTCTCCTACTTCACGACTGTGTGACTAACTACCATGTGTCATCATATTGGCACTCGCGGTCATTTCCTCTAATTTCTCTTCTCCATTGCGAGTGCACAACAAGCCTCCACCTATCCCAACTGTCACCTATGTGGGGCCTGCCAAAATTGATTTGTTGTCAAAGTCGCAAACTACCTAGAATGCATACCGAGGAACACCATGCGTGCATGCCCAGAGCCTCTGGGCTCTTTCTTCATATTACTATGCATCTTTTTTACCTTTTATACACTCAAGTTTTCCTTCCCACCACCAATGTGGGATTATTGTTCTTCAAGTTTTTAAAGCCTTGGTGCATATTGGTGCTCAAAATTATTGGTCCCACCACCTCATGCATTCCACCAGATAAGGGCCCCGCCTGGGAGCCTTAGCTTCTTATTCAAACTATAATCTGTGCATTGTACTATTTAAACATAGAAAGTACAGTCACCCAGCCAATGTGGGACTAATGACTTACATGCTTTCCAAGTTTCTTTTTTTAACCTGCACAACTTACCTTGGTTTTCACTTTCCATTTGCATTGGCTTGGTCTTCAAACATCTTTAAATCTCCTGCGCATCCTATCTATGTCCCACGTGCAGCATTCCTTCACCTTCCCACATGGGCTCTTTCCAATGTTGGGTCCTCCTTTTATGCAATGCGCTACCCTTTCCAAGCACTTCACATTTGAAATTATGCAACCTTTGGTGAAACAGAGAGTTTCCAATGCCCTTGCTTTTAAAGTTTTCTAAAGGTTTTTGAATTTTTTTAACTCTGTGTAGCCTCCCATTTACACCATGTCCACCTCTGGCAATAACATTCTATAGATTTCCATGTGTCAATTTACACCTGCAAATTGCATTTGTTTATAGTTTTTAACAGACAACCTCCTTTCAATGTGTGGCTTTAACATAATGCATAGAATTCCTTAAATGTTTAGCGCAACATTCCTCTTTGACTAATGCAAGCCCTCCAAACATTTCATTGGCTTCCTTTTTGTTTTGTGCAGGCTTTTGGCTTCAACATGTGGGCTCCTTCTTTGTATTTAACTTGTGCAGGCTTTCCTCCTTGATACCATGCGCAATCCTTAGTTAATTTGTTGGCTTCCCTTTATAAATTATACAGGCTTCATGCTTTAATTTTACACATGCCTATCAGCATTGGCATTTGAAAATTTTAAATGTTTTCTTTCCTCCTTTTATAGCTTGCGCAAGATTTCTATTTTTGTTATATTTCGCAGCCCACTGTGCATTGGGTAGATGGCATTTGGCATGTACATTTGCCAATTTGCATTTGTTTTAAGGTATAGAAACGGGTTTTGCTTCCACCATGCATTGGTTTTTTTAATTCCATGTGCTTCATTTCATTCTATCAAATGAGTTCCTATTTAGTTTCCATGAAATATAATCTTGATCTCCAGTTAGCCTGAATGTATCCAGCATTGACTGATATTTTAAAATCTCCTTGTTTGCTAAAATAGACTCTTTGTGAGGCTTGAAAATATGCTGAACAAATAGGTGCCATAGTTCTCTCCCCTATGAGTGAATGGTTGATTTACAAACTTCAAACACCTTATGTATCCACAAACACTATTACTTAAATCATAAAATGATTTAAATAATAATATGCTCTAAAACTACGTACACTGAGCACTTGAACTTTAATAATAACGTTGTGTCCTTGAGATCTCAGTTTCAGGATCTTTATCCTGACATCCATTATCACCTTCCAACTACCAAAATGTAGTCTATTGGGCATTCAGATCATAAGATACTGAATTGGAGGACATTTCAAACCACTCTTAACAATTCTGCAATTTAATCCCGAGAATAACAAATGACCTCCGGAACTGTCATTAGAAACTAATCAGATAACCACTTGGAAACATGCAATCTAAAACCTATGCTTATTTCCAACATGTGGGTGTGGTCGCCAACTGGATTGGATTGAAAATATTAGGGTTGCAAGATATCATTTATCAAACTTGGCTATCTGGAAAACTATGCAAAAGCGGATGTCAAAACAAAAGAAAATGCAAATGGATTAGCCTTTGCAAAAATAGGGAATCATGCCTTGAGGCCTAACCACCGATAAAATTAATACATTTAGATATAAGGAGAGTGTATCCACAACTGGAATCTCAAAACAACAGCTTGAAAAAAATCTATGACCCTCTGAAAATGAGTATCCTGTGAAATCAATTCTGTCAACAATGTCAATCTGCATAAACTTCTTCTGGTTCTAATTCCACAAAACCATCAAAAGAGAATCTTATAGTCTGGAACCTTGGACATGGATTCACTTTCACACAAGGAAAATGAATCTTCCATTAACTTTATCTGATGATCAACTGTTCAATTGGCATCATCCTTCAAAGTCAGCTCTTCAATACTTTTTAAACTCAAACACAATAATAATGCAAAAACTGGATTTGGAAAGGGTTGGGCAAAGTGTTCAAACGGATTGACCATAGTCTAAAACTCTTCAGGAAGGTAAATTTATAGGTTTTCAATGCAGGGAAAAATCATCTTCTCATGTCCTTGAACCGGGTACAAATTGGAAGACCTCAAAGTAGGGCACTTAATAATTCTGCATTTTTACATACAGATAAACTGAATAAATTGCAAACATAATGGCTATGGGAAACTTATCATTTGCACTCATAGGGATTTTAAAATGTAAATGAAGATTCTCTCTCATGCCTACAACACCTCTAAATAATCCTTACATCACAGGTATTAGTCTGGTCAAAGATACAAGTCTGCAAAGTAGGTCATTTGATAAAATTAGGAAATGTGCAAAATGCAGATTTAGGTAAACACCTCCAAATGGCTATCTTCAAAACACATCAAAACTAAATTTTGAGGGTTGAGACCCACTGTACTTTCTTAATGAAATGTTTTGAACCCACTCTCCAAGTGGTTTCCCCTAAAACACATCAGGTCTCTTTTTGCATGCATTTAAAGTAAACCTCTTCAAAAGGCTTCTTAGGGGCACTCACCTCGCCTTAGAGAAATTTTCACTTATTCACTCCAAATTTCTCCAACATTTGAGGGTACTAACACTATGATAGTGGCATATGACACTTTTTTGGTTGAACCTGCAAGAGCCAAATGGTTCTTTAGAATTACTCAAGAGGAGAGAGTCGAATATATTCAAATGAAGTTTGGAGGACTCAATAGAACATAGTAAAGGAGAAGTTGTGAGCTTACGCTCATTGGAATTACAGAGAGGGCTTAGTATGACGTTCATGTTATGAAAGTTGTGAGACATTAATTTTTTATATGATATTCTTAGAAGAGTGACATTCTTAGTCGTCTATATGACATTCTTAGCAGACTGACAGTTTATGGTCTCCTGACTGTTTATATAGCTTTTATCCTCTTTGTAACCTGTGATCTTTTAGTTGTTAATCTTAGCAGTACTTTGCTATCTTTGCACTCATTTGAAGTGAAGTATTTGATAAATATTATGCCCACAATAGCAAGCAGCAAGAAACTGTTTGATATTTATTTTCTCTTACACATTCTATTATGCTGAAATTTATACATATTCATAAACGTTTGTTTAGCTATTATAGATGGTTCATTACAAGATAAATCATGAATGGGTCCCAATTATGTATGGTTCATACAAATGGAAGCAAGTGGGGTTGTTTGTAATCATCCTGACTACATTAGTTGGCTTGTCAGTCACGTAGTATCCAAGAAGTATAAATTATTAATCATGGAGTTTATATGTAACTTGTTGCTCTCTATCCAATGAATTCTACCTATCTACTTTATTCGCCTGTTGTGGGGGTCTTAGAGGTGTATGATGAAATGGGTCCTCTATAGAGGGACCAATATATAATAAGGACAACTTTGAAAAATAGTTCCCTGGCCCTATGAGCTATGTTGTTGAACTTGAGACCTCCCAAAAGGACCCTTAATTAGATGTATCTTCTGAAAGAATGAGAAAGGGTGGGAAGTTATAAAATGCCCTTCTAGAATTTTCCCTAGTTTATGTGCTTTGTTCACTATTTTCCTTTCTTTATCTTGTTCAATTCTCTATATAGTTTTGACTTCTTCCTTACTGGCTGAGCCCTATGCCAACGGTTCTATGCTTACATATATGCTATTATAGAATTGTTGATTCTTCTTCGTGTATGATGCCCTTTTTCTATGTTAGATGATTTTCTAGATGATTGTCTTCCTTATGTTTTTTATTATCGCTGGCTGAGCACTACTTCTTGTGTCGTGTATTTTTGGTTGTGTATATTCTCACTCCATGTATTGCTTGTTGTGTATATTCCTGCGCTATGTACTCATGGCTATGTATATTACTATACCATGTATATTCATGTATCGTGTATTGCTGGTTGTGAATAACTTGATATGATTCTCTACTATGTTTTCTTTTCAAAAAATTTTTGCTAGTCAAACATATTTATATATCTAGCCTTTGACATGTCCCCAATAGACCCATCTATTTTGTCTCTTGGCTACTCTCAAAATATTATCTTTCTCCATTATGATGGCGACAAGTTTTCTTTATCCATGTGAGAAAGGCAAACAACAAGTATGATCCATATATGTTTTGATGATGGTGAGTTTCCTTTATCTATGTGAGAAAAACAAACATCAAGTATGATGCATTTATATTTTGATGACATCAAGTTTTGTTTATGTGTAATAAAAACAAAGAAGTTTATTATCTTTTCAACTTAAAAGATAAATATAGTGTTTATTAAAATATTCATGTAACAAATGTAGTTTGGATGGCTTTGAGAGATGTGTCAATGCATAATTGTCAATGTGGTGATGGCTTGTGCCTGTTGAAAATCTTGCACACGAAGACTAATCTCGGGCGCTAGTTTTGGTGTTGCATAGATAGAAAAAAGGTTTTTAATGCTAATATATTGTATGTTAAAAAACAATGACTTGTAATCATTATAGTAAGAACTAATGTAGATTTGGTATTGTAGGGGAATAATGTATGCAAATATTTTAGGTGGGTTGGTGAAGCCCCGTCTACATCAATACGTGATGAAGAAAATGATTGCAAGTTATGTAAGGCTCGAGATGTGGCTAGGGCCGATATTGCTTCAATGGCCAAAGCTGAATTTATCTTTATATGATGCCTTCGTTGTATTATTATCAGACTTGTTTGTTGGGACCATATGTGTAAATTGCTTAAAAGAGAGGGAACTTTCCTAATGAATTTGGTTGTTTTTTTATGAGTTAACATGTTTATGATTTTGTATAGATACGTTGGACAAATTTATGGTCATGTCATGAATATTTGCAAATTAATCTGGTGTTTTTTTGGAATCATTTATTTTCCTCTCTAACACGGTGTGTCAAGAAAAATCACATAAAATAAATAACATTTAAATAATGCAACAAAAATCACATTTAAACCACATAACAAAAATCACAGTTAAATCACATAACAAAAATCACTTGTCATTCTTATTAAAAAATAAATTATAAAAATAAAAACAAACAAACAAACCTTATTTAGGTGGTATTTGAATTCCAAAATTATGGAACCAAATGCAAAAAATGCATCTTCCATATTCCAAAAACCATTTGCCGGATTTAAAACTTTTATGAATTGTCAAATAAGGTTTGCTTATTTGCATGCCTCAAGCACATAATATTTTTTTTGTACTTGTACTATTGCATTCACTTTGCAGAGTTAGTGAATTAGTTTTTCACCAATCAACCAATCATAAGTCACTATTTTTTGCTCGTTACAATATTTCTAAAGTTGAAATATTTATTTATGAATTAAATATATGATATAAATTACTTATCTCAATTATGATTGGTTCAATTGATTTGGTCTTACGCACCCCTTTGTTTTTTTGGAGAGTTTCTAACCATAGTTTTGTAATGTACTATATTATTCTAAGTACTATATCATATATGAAATATTATATAATTTTAGTATTTTACTAACCCTTTATTTATTATTTAAATTCCACCTTACATTTACAATTTATAACTATATTTTAAATTTTTACAATTATAATCAGAGCTTATTATTTCCAATGTGAGAATCAACATGATGAAGCGGCTACCTAGGGCATCGAGAGCATCGTTTCCCAGAGGCAGAGGTCGCAAAGCTCTTCCCAGGGGACCATATGGAGGTGGGCGAGCTAGATTTTGGAGGAATCAAAGGGGTGAGAGGTTTTACCAGCGGCCACTAACATATCACACCATTAATCACCTAAGAAAAAAAATTGTTTTTTAGGTCATGATTCTCAAGATTCTGGTTTTATCTCTCAGTTAAGATCCCCGTATCCTATTGAACTAGGATCACATTTGCAGCACTCATTGGTGGACTCGGCACATGCACGATGGTTACCTTCATACATTTCATCACCCAACAATAGATTAGTCCAAGGCCCGTGGTTTTTGACATTTCCAAACAATATTTGCCTTGGAGGAAATGGGTTTTTCCAAGGTTCAGATCAGAAGGAAGCAAAGTTATATGACAGGGCACAACTTCACAAAAATGGGTTTCCCTTCAATCCAAACCGTCAGAATCATGTGCGGGAGTCACAGATCTCTAATGCCATGCACAAGGACCGGTTGATTTTTCATAATAGGCATAATATGGTTGGTAGGTTTGAATGGAGGAAAAAGGGAGAACCAGTTTCTTTTGATCAATCTGATAAGTCTATGGTTCAAGCCAAGACAGATTCACAACCACATTCAAGTAATTTATCTCAAGAATTCCCAACAGTTGTTTTTCTAGATCACTACCTAGAGGCGCATATTGCTTGCCTTAGAGACACAACATTATTAGGTATGTTTGGCCCTAATATGTTTTCGATCTTAGATATATCTGAGTGGGAGCGATCTGTTTGGGGAGGTGTTAGAGATATTTTTTTCATTGATGCACATTGCAATTACTTTATAGTATTATTTGATTCAAATGCATCTAGAGATTTTGCTCATAAATATAAGGGATGGTTTTGTAATGGATATGGCTTGTTTACTTTGCCTTGGATTCCAAATTTTAAGGCAAATGATGCTTTATGTCATCTCATGCCATTTTGGATTTCATTTCTAGCCTTGCCTTTAGAATACAAAGATCCAAACATTATTGAAATTTTGGCAAATCAAATTGGGATATTCATCAAACATCATCTGATTCTGTATGAATTCCCTCAAAGATATGTAAGGGTTTGTCTTCTGCTTAACAATTCTAAACCCTATTGCATAGGTATTACCGTTAATTATAAATGGGGCTCTCTAAAAAAACTAGTTCAAGTTCAAAACATTGATGCACTCATTAAGTACTCATCTATTCTGGGCCACTACACATCAGAATGTTCAAATATGCAATCACCTCTTGTGGATGTTTGTAAAGACCATTCCATGGACCTTGTAGTTTGGTTTTTTTGGCAACACTGGAAAACTCTGCAAGGGGAGGGTGAGAATTTCAAATCTCCATTGTTGCTGAAGGGCCTAGAGGAACATGAGCCTGATGAAATTCCCCTTCCATTGTTGGACATGATAGTCCATGATCTTACTTATCAGAATAAACCGATCCATTTTGCACACATCTTAAATGAGCTCAAAGCAAGAAAATTCTGAATCATCAGCTACTCAAAGTTTCCACAGCCCTGTCCACATCTCTTGTGTCTCATTTTATTGACAAAATTACAATGGAAGAAGGTGTTTCAGTAAAGGAAATCATTCACCTGGATGATTCATGTCAGATGAATTCGCCTGATCCTAGAAATGGGGATATTTTGGGATTGAGTCTATTGAGGTCAAGCCTGTGGAATTTGGATGTCGTCATAGTTCTTACACAACAATTACCTAAATTGCAGATCAAGGACATTGTGTATGATGATACAATTATTACGGTGCCACATAATACAATAGGTTGGTGTCAGTTGCAAGAAACTATTGAGCCGTCAGTGATGGATGATATTGGCATTGGAAAGGATGGTATGGAAATTGTTTTTTAACCTATTGCTGTTATGGAAAATGATATTTTCTCAGCAAATGGATCCCCGAAAAAAAATGAGCATGCTAAAAATGCAGAGGATATCTCTCCTTTGGATAGTTACAGGATGATTGGTACTTTTGATTTTTCTCAAAGCCTTTCATTGGCCCAATCTCCTGTAGCAACTACTCCAAATAAAAAGATGCCAAAAAGGTGAGGCAAAAAACCAAAAAGTGCAAAGACTACAATCGAAGTGGAAGCTGGTATTCAATCAACCCTAGATGATAAATTTTCATCTATCAAAAGAATGACAAGGAGAACAAAATGTTCTCCTTGTCAGCAATGAATATCCTCACATGGAATGTCAGAGGCATTAATGCCTCTAACAAAAGATGTAGAATCAAGCAAGTGTTGGATTCTAGAAAGGGAGATATCATTCTTCTCCAGGAGACTAAATTATCACAACAAGTTTTTGATAAGACAATTGGCAAATGGACTAGTTGGCAGTCTGTTCATTTGGAGGGTCAAGGGGCTTCTGGTGGATTAGAAATTCTATGGAACCCTATAAGTATTCAAGGGCAGCTTGTCCAACTGGACCCTAACTAGCAGCTCTTGAAGGTTCAACACTTTGACATGCAATTTCTCATTTTTAATATATATGGTCCTACAACTACCATTGATAAAAGGGACCTATGGTCAGTTATAACTACTTTAATTCAACAAGAAAGGGATTTGAACTTTATTCTGGGAGGTGACTTCAATGCAATATTATCCATGTTGGAAAAGAAAGGTGGTATATGTCCTCTTCTTCGAACTATCCAGGACTTTTCATCTTTTGTAGAGGACAATAATTTCAGTGATATTTTGCCTCATAATGGTTCCTTTACATGGACTAATCGAAGAATTGGATTCTTGGAAATAGCAGAGAGATTAGATAGATTCATATTTTCACAATCTTGGAAATTGCGGCATTTTACTTTTAAATATGAAATTCTTCCTTATGCTAAGTCTGACCATTTTCCAGGTAAGTTATTGGTTGCAAAACGAGATCAACAGCCAAGTTCTAACAAAATGAGTTCTTTTAAATTTGAACATGTGGTTCAGACATCCAGGTTTTAGCAAGTTGTTAAAGCATTGGTGGGAGAGTGCACCTTTTTATCATGATCCAAAGATGCTTCAATTGCCAAAAAACTTCGTCATATGAAAGTTAATATTAAATATTGGAATGACAAGATCTTCAAGAATCTTTTCAGACAGAAACAAGTGGTTTCAGAATAGTTAGAAGAGATTAATTCTGTTATCATCCAGCATGGCCTTAATTTAGATCTATTCCAAAAATAGAAATCCCTTAAAGAGGAATGGGAAGAACTTTGTAAGAGGGAGGAGATATATTGGAGGCAAAAATCACGTGAATTATGGTTAAAAGAGGGAGATAAGAATACAAAATTCTTTCATGAGTCTACTAAAGTCAAAAGTATTGTAAGTACTATTTTCTCTATTAAACAAACAGAAACAGGTCAACTTATAGAAGATGAGATGGGCATAAAGCTAGAAGGTGTCCGCTTTTTTACAAGTCTATTGACACCTTCCAATTCAATTTTGGTAGATGACTGCAGGGTTAATGATTTTGTTAGTTGTATTCCTTGTATTATAACGGAGGATCATAACAGAATTTTGTTGGCTCCTTTCTCATTGGAAGAAATTAAAAAGGTAGTTCTTTCGTTTCCTCCAGATAAAGCCCCAGGTCCAGATAGGTTCACTTATCTTTTTTATAAAAAATGTTGGGATTTCATTGGCAATGATTTATTGGTTTTTGTAGAGGAGTCTAGAATGAATGTTAAAATGCTTAGAATCTTTAACTCGACTAATATTGCCATCATTCCAAAAATAAAGAATCCGTCAACATTTTCTAATTTCAGGCCCATTTCTTTGTGCAACATGATATACAAACTGATAACTAAAGCTATTTATATGAGGTTAATGCATATTTTCCCTATTGTTATATCCAATGAACAAGGTAGATTTGTGCCTGGTAGAGAGACTTGGGAAGGGGCGGTAGTTGCACATGAAACTCTCTGGATTCTATTAAATCTCACCATCTTCCTAGCTTTGTAGTTAAGCTTGATATGATGAAGGCCTATGACAAACTCCAGCGGTCATTCCTTCTCAAAGTTCTTTCCAAATTTGGTTTCTTGAAAAAATGGTGTAAGTGGATTAGAGAATGTATTTCTGGAGCATGGTTTTTAGTAATTGTTAATGGAGAACCAGTTGGATATTTTTCTTCTTCACAAGGTATTCACCAAGGTGATCCGTTGTCTCCAGCATTATTTATCTTGATGGCAGATGTATTTAGTAGATTCATCAACAAGTATTCAGAAATAGGGCTTTGGCAAGGTATTCGCATTCCAGGTACAAATATTTCAGTCACTCATTCCTTATTTGTTGATGACACTTTATTGTTTGCGAAGTCCTTTGTGATGGAAGCCAAGCACATTAAGCAGGAATTATATATGTATTCTGAGGTTTCAAGTCAAAAAATTAATGCAAACAAGTCAAAATTTTATATTTTTTACATAGAAGCGGATGTGGCACAGAGAATTACTTCTACTTTGGATTTTTCAGTGGATCAACTTTCATCTACCTATTTAGGTATTTCCTTCTTTATGGGAAGCAATAGACCCGCTTTTGGCTTCCTAACATAGACAGAATCAGATCTAGGATTACAACCTGGAAAGCTAGATGGCTATCACTCTTAGGGTGCATATTATTAGTTAAAGATGTCCTGGCAGCTATTCCAAACTACTATCTTTCAATTCTCAACACCCCTGCATCTATTGTGTCTCAAATTCAGAAGATACTTTGAGAATTTATTTGGAAAGGTATTCTCTCAGACAAAAAAAGGTACCTCTAGTTTCTCTACAAGAGATGGAAAATGATAATCTTAGTGGTGGGGTGAGCCTTGAAGACATTTCAACCAGAAATAAGGCTTTTGGTGGTAAATTGGTGTGGCAAATGTATACTAAACCTCATGCAAAATGGTGTTCACTGATTCAAGGGAAGTATCTGGATTCCTCGAACCCTTCCAGAATTTTTACTATGTCTAACCCTCCTTTGGGTTCAGCTATATGGAACTTCATGATTTCTTCTAAGGATATAATTTGTAATTATGTAACATGGATAATCCATTGTGGGGAGTTTGTTAAATTTTGGGATGACACGTGGAATGGATATCCTCCTTTATGCAATCAAGCAAATTTGAATGAGGCCCGAAGAGTAGTATTAGTTGAATGGGGATCTTCTTTTTGGGACTATGTATTGGCAGTTGAAATTCACTCAAGTAAGGTTATCTGGAAGGACATTCCTGGTCATCTTCTTGATCATCAAGGCTACATGTTCGTGAGGGATTTGTTTGTTCAAAGGGTAGTCTTCCTTTCTAAAAGACCAGATATTATCAGATGTGTTCATGAGGGATTTGTTTGTTCAAAGGGTAGTCTTCCTTTCTAAAAGACCAGATATTATCATATGGCTCCTTCTAAAGATGACAACTACTCAATTAAAGATGGATATCTTGGTCTTCGTCAATGGGCGAGTTTGATCAGGAAAAGTAGGTGCTTTGCTCTTTGTTGGAACAACATTGTGTTGCCCAAGGCGGGATCCTTTGCACGGCTTGCACTCTGAATGAGGAATCTTACTAATGAAAGATTACATAGATTGGGTATTACAGATTCATTTAATTGCAAATTTTGTGATGGGGACATGGAAACCACTTACCATCTTCTCCTGCGGTGCCCTATTGCATATCAATGTTGGGTTTTTGTCCTTAATAAGCTCCACATGTCTATGCCCCTGCCAAACAACATCAAGGATCTTTTTGAGTCATGGTCGATTGTTTACTCAAAGTCTCTATTTGGTTGCAATTGGAAATGTGTTCCTGCTGCTATAATTTGGGCCATTTTGTGGGAACAAAATAAGATAATTTTTCGTAATGACAAGTTAAATCTTCAATATCTTCTAGATGGTATTGAGGATGCAGTCTCAGAAGTTGTGAATGCAAACTTGGCTTCCAGCACTAACAGCGTCTTCTATTCTATTTGGGATGAAAAGATATTAAAGTCTTGGAAGCATATTAAAGTACCTACCAGATTTTCCCCTAATTGGAGTTCTACCCTTTTAACTGATCGCTCACGTGTCAAATGGATTCCTCCTGTCAAAGAATTATTCAAGTTAAATTTTAATGGTTGTTCTTGTGGTAACCCTAGGAAGTCAGGTCTTGGTGTTTGCATTAGAAATTGGTAGGGTGATGTGATTGCACTTAAATCTGATATTTTGTCAGATGGAACGAATAACATTGTTGAAGCTCAGGCTATATTGGCAGGGTTTATTCTAGCCAAAAAATGTAACATCTCAAATCTGCAGATAGAAGGAGACTCACAAGTTATTATCAATTCATGTCTTTCCTGATCTTTATATAATTCATGTCTTTCCTATATCCTTCAACAATGTTGGGATTTGCTTAATTCTTTTGATTTAATTTGTTTCTCTCATACATTGCGCGAGGGAAACTAATTTGTTGATTGTTTAGCTAATATGGGATCCGATGGTGATACTTTTGTATCTTTCAAGTTTAAAGATATCGACATTTCACATCCAATTTTAGGTGAGTGTCATATTTTGGACAAAGAAGGGATTCATGGCGTATGAAGGGCAAGTGGTTTTCTCACACATGATGTCATATTTTAGATGATGGTACTCCTTGGACTGTGAATTAATTAGGAAGGCAACTTGATTTCTGTGGCTTGGATTGACTGGCCATTTCAATCTCTGCGTGCCAATGAAATTTTTTGATATTCGAATCAGGCTCTCTGATTATTTCATGTTGCATGTCATCCACCCTTTTTGGTCCTTCTCTGTTCTCAAGCTTGGTTCTCTGTCAATGAAGTTGTCGTTCGTAAAGTTGAAGACCTGCTGGTACTTTTACGCTCATATGGTGGATACATTTTGGTGGCAATGTTATGTTCTTATGTGGTAACCATTTTGGTGGCAATGATATGTACTTCTATGGGTTTTTGGTTTCTTTGTATTGCCCACAACTTTGAATTTTACCATTCAACACATTTTGCTGGTAGTAGCATCCAAGTTCTTATATGTTATGGCTTGGTATGCTAATTTGTATCAGCCGCTATTGTCATAATGTTGATAGTAGTTTCTAGGTTCATATGTAATCTGACAATGATTCAGAGTTTTCTTGCTAGTTCTTTCTCTGTTGAGCCCCCTGAACTAGTTTTTAAATAAATAATTTAATATAAGTGCTATGTCACTTTTTTTTTTTTAAACTATACAAATGAAACTATAATATATACAAACATAACATATTAAATATTATTTTTAAGATTAAATTTTCTTATTTGATTTTTAATCTATAATTATTTTATTTTAGTAAATAACTATTAATGAAAATATACTTAATATTTATAAAAAAATTAGAATTATATATATATTCTATAAATTACTTATTTCAATAATGATTGGTTCAATTGATTTGGTCTTATAGGACCCCTTTTTCAGAGTATTGAGTTGTTTGCAAGATTTGGCAAACACCAATGTTGAATGTAAATAAATAAAATTGAGACACATATATTGAATATATTAGGTGCATTATTTTTATTATATTTTAAATATAATTAATTTTTTTTAGAAAAAGTGGTCATAGCTACTAAAATTTTTTAAATATAATTATTATTCAAAATACTTATTTAAAATTTTAAAAAAAAATTATATTATTTTTATTTCTTTTTTTTTTTTTTTTTGATCAATGAACGGCCGAAGCCTT
>MU228342.1:124580-146476 GCA_018584345.1 Thuja plicata
AAGTGCAGAAGTGTTCAAAACAAATAGGGTCTTATCTATCACATTCAGGTGATCAGTTATATTCAAAGGATCTTATTCAGCAATCACAGTTGCATAGAGCAGATCATCAACTAATTCATTCTCACAGGTGGATCAAAAAAATCCTTTAACAAGGTGGACCTAACAGTCCTTTCTTTAAATCTATTAACAGAGTTGCATTACTTATTGTATTGTATAAAATCCTTTAACAAGGTGGACCTAACAGTCCTTTCTATGCTCCTAATAGGGGAGACCATTATAAGTGGTCATTGTAAGCTTTAACAGGCTAAATTTATACTGCAATACTAAATCTTGTGGGTATCATCCCCACCCCAATTTTACTTTCTTTTGGAAGGTTTCTGGGTAACCAAATATTGTGTTATGTGTTATGTATGATTCTTTACTTTCAAGTTATATGCATGCAAACAAATAATCAAATCTAATTGTGGATTAAAAGGATTAAGTTGTATTGGTTCCTGATTCACCCCCTCCCCTCTCAGTCACTGGGCACATCATATAATTCCAACAAAAGTTTCCACCTTTCTTATACCATAAACTATAGTCTTTAGTACCCTTCATATATCTCAAAATTCTTTTGATTGTCATTAGGTGATTGTCTCTGGGATTAGCTGAAAATATTGCAACAATACCAAATGCCAATACAATATCAATTATGGTGTGAACAACATATTGCAATTTTCTAATCATGGATCTGTAGTTGGTCTGATCTACCTCTTTTGAATCATCATCCTTAGACAATTTCTGTCCAGTACACATGGGTGTTCCAACGGGTTTGGAATCTTCCATACCAAATTTCTTAAGTATCTCCTTGATATATTTTGATTGAGTAATGTAGATACCACCCTTCATTTGATGTACTTGTAATCCAACAATGAATTTAATCTCACCAAACATAGACATCTCAAATTCTTTACTCATAGCTACAGAGAATGCTTTGCATAGGTCATCATAACCAGTGAATAATATGTCATCAACAAATATCTCTGCTAACAGTATTTTGTTCTGTGGTCCTTATTTGATGTACAAGTTATTGTTATCATTGGTTCTCTGAAATCCAATACTTACTAGATAGCTATGCAGTCTTTCATACCAGGCTCTGGGCGCTTGCTTCAGTCATACAATGCTTTGTGTAGCTTGTAAACCATATTCCTTCTGCTAGGATCAACAAATCCTTTAGGTTGTTCAATGTAGACTTCTTTTTCTAGGATTATATTCAAAAATGTAGATTTCACATCCATTTGATATACTTTGTATCCTTTATGTGCAACATATGCCAAAAGAGTTCTGACTCCTTCAAGTCTTGCAACAGGAGCAAAATTTTCTCCATAATCAATACCCTCTTCTTGAGCATATCCTTTACAAACTATTCTGGCCTTGTTTCTAGAAACTTTACCATTTTTATTCATCTTATTTCTAAAAACCCACTTGGTTCCAATCACATTCTTGTCCTTTGGCCTAGGCATAAGAGTCCAAGTTTTATTCTTCTCAATCTTCTCAATTTGTTCATTCATTCCTTCTATCCAACTTTCATCATTCAATGCATCTTTAATAGTTCTAGGTTCAAATTCACTTAGTAAACATGTACCTTTGAGTTTGTTCCTTGTAATTACACCTTCTGTCTAATCTCCAATTATTTTCTTAGGTGCATGATGCCTTCTAAAATATTTTGAAAGTACTGGATCCTTCAGTCTAGATTTTGGACTCGATCCACTAGGTCTGTCATTCTCAAACATTCTTTCCTATTCTTCTGTCTGATGCTCGGGTTCCACTATCTATGAGTTGGGTTCCTCTATCTGAGACTTGGTTCCCTCTGTTTGTGACTCGATCTCTTCTACCAGCGGTTCGGGTTACAAGTTTGCTACTCGGGTTGCATAGTTTGTGCTACTATATTTAGTGGTCGACAGTTCTGTTGTCTAATCACCATTGCTTGAGTCATAGGTATAGTATCAGGTTCATGATACACAAAGTTCTTGTAGTCTTCAGGCTCTTTACTGCTCTTCTCTTCACATTTTTCTACAAACTCATCAACCTTGACATGTACACTTTCTATGACTTTATGAGTAGTAAGATTCAGACATTTGTATGCTTTACTTTTACACGAGTAACCTAGGAATATTCCTTCATCACTTTGCATCTAGTTTTCCATTTCTTGTCTCCTTCAAGGTGTAGCATCCACTTTTGAATACTTTTAAATAATGAACATTAGGTTTATAGCCATACCATAATTCAAAAGGTGTATGGTTACTACCTTTCTTCAGTTGAACTCGGAGCTTCCAGTATTTGGCAGCAACATTATTTTCAATCATTAGGGTTCTGGCACAATCTATAATGGATCTATTTCTTCTTTCTACTATTCCATTTTGTTGTGGTGTACCAGGGGCAGATACATGTCTTTTGATTCCTCTCTCATTGCAAAATTCATTGAACTCATTAGAAATGAATTCCCCTCCTCTGTCAAATCTTAGGCATTTAGTTTCTTTCATGTTTCCTTTTCAACTCTTGCAAGATACCATTTGAATTTCTGAAAAGCTTCTGATTTCTCTCTGAGAAACATGACAGTCATCATTCTGGAATGATCATCAACAAATAGAATAAAATACTTCTCTCGAGTATAGATTTTTGTTCCAATTGGTCCACATAGGTCAGTATGTACCAATTCCAAGACTTCATCAGTATTGTAATTCTTGCTTTTGAAGCTTGTCTTGTTCATCTTGCCAATTTGACATTGTTTGCATATTGCTAACTCGGGTTTCTTAAAAATAGGAATACCTCTGACTCTCTTGTTCTTGTTTATGTTTAACAGATTATCAAAATTTACATGACACAACCTTTTATGCCATAACCAACTTTCTTCTACTTGTGCAATAAAGCATGAACCTTCAGTGAGATCAAGATAGAATAGATTACCTTTTGTTTTCCTGCCAATTCCGACAAGGTTCCCATTACCATCCAGGAGATTGGCCTTACCATTCATGAATTCTACCTTTAAGCTAATGTTGTTCAGTTGTGCTACACTGAGTAGATTTCTCCTCAACCCTTCAACCCAATAAGCATTATCACATTCGATTCCTTCTATCAGAATAATGCAACCTTTTCCTCTTACAGGGCAAGGTTCATCATTCCCAAAACTGACACTCCCACCATCATAGTGTTCAAGATGTTCAAATTTTGGCTTATCACCAATCATGTGATGAGAAAAAAACACTATCAATTATCCATGTGTCATTTTTATTGATGTGTGAGAAAAGTGTTGTCTTTTCATCTTCTTCATCTGACTCATCCTTAATAGAAATATAAACCATTTCATCTTCTTCTTCATCATTGTTAGAATCTTTAGCAATATAACAAGCCTTCTTACCTTTATCCTTGTAGCTTTTGTAGTTCTTGAAATCTTTATTGTTTTTGAATTTGTTGAACTTTTTCTCATCTTTGTCTTCTTTGTTCGAACACTTTGCAGCAATGTGACCAACCTCATTGCATGAAAAACAAATCAACGGTATTTTTCCTTTGTATTTTCCTTTTGTGGCTCTTCTTGCAAGTAATAATCCAATGATGTCAAGATCTTCATCATCAGATTCATCACCACTGTCACTTTCAATCTGCTTCCCTTTTGAGTATCTATCCTTCTTACCAAGGTTTAATTTAGCTTTGAATGCAGACTCAAGATTGCTAGAGCTAGGAGAGTAATTGTCAAAGTTGTCCAGCTCAAAAGTTGTAAGCCCTACCACTAATGTATCCAGAGTTATATCTTTATTGCACCTCATCTCTTGAATAGTTGAAACTCTAATAGCATAGATAGGAAGTAAAGTTCTTAGTACCTTGCTGACGACTATTGTATCTTCAATTATTCCACTTGCAGCTCTGACGGAACTCACAATCTTCTTGATTCTTTCACTGTATCTTGTAATGTCTTCTCCTTCTTTCATTTTCATATGGTCAAATTATCCTCTTAGACTTTCTGCTTTGTCTCTCCTTACATTTGCATCTCCTCCATGAATGTCATGTAATTTATTCCACATATCATAAGTTGTAGGGCAGTCCTTGACTTCATCAAATTCCGAGTAGCTGAGTGAAGAAGCTATATCAATCATCATTATGTTATGAAGCTTCTGTTCCATCATTTGTTCCATAGTCATAGTCCCTGTTGGTTCCACATATTTGCTTTCCAAAAATTGCAAACCAGCATCTCCGATAGTAGATAGATGTAGCTTCATCATCTCTTACCATGCTAGGAAGTTGTCTTTGTTTAGCTTTGGGATCTCCCTTCTGTAAGACATCTTTGATCTTTAGCTTAGGTCTTGAAAACTTCTTTGAAAGCACTTGAAGCTCTGATACCAATTGGTTGAAATGAGATAAGTAACTGAGAGGGGAGGGGTGAATCAATTACTCCAAAACAAATCCTTTGTCCCTTAGATGTCTTAAATACTCTAACAATGTTACTCGGTCAATTAAGATATTCTTCTATAACTCGTGTGTCAAAGCAATCTTTATAATATCTAATGCAGTTATACTTTAGTGATTAAGTGCAGAAACATAAAGCATGAAACAAATAACATATACACATGTGACACCAAGATTTAACATGGAAACCCAATATGGGAATAACCATCAATGTAACTAGTTACTATTTTTCACTCTTCTGAAGTGAGCCCTGTTAAGAGCCAACCCTGTTAAATGTTACAATAACACACTCTTAGGGGTGACCCTGTTAAAGGATTTAATCACCCTGTGAGGAACGACCTTGTTAGAGGTCTTCAACACTTCAACATAGAAATTCTACCTTGTGAGAGGATTTACAAAAAGACTGTTAAGTCTACTTTGTTCAGAGATTTGAGATCACTGCTACAATTGTTAGAGAGCAACAATGAATTGACTTGTATGTGTAAGCAACTGACTTTGCTGATTCAGATCTCTGTTCTAATTATGACTGGATCCTTGCTGATCAGATACTCTATTACAGCTCCAAGTGATTTGTACTCTATCAAAATCCTATCTGATTTCGCCTTCACTCTTCATGTCACAGAATTCCACACTTCTGCTTGTCTCAACTTTTACACACTTACTTGCACACATTCAATCCAAACTTGACCTTTCATATATATGATGAGCCTTGTCAAGTCGGCTTGAATATACTTCTAAATAATAAATCACAATTCAGTCGGCCTCATATAACCAATTAATTATAGAATGTAAATTACTGTTAGTCGGCTGACACTGAATGCCCGAGTGACTCGGTCAACACTGAACTTCTTCAATACCCAACTGAACTCGGTCAACACTAAAACAACTCATTCTATTCACCAACTGTGCTCAGTCTGAATGTAGACATCTGTATAACATTACTACATAAGTGTATATATATGTGTAACATCAATGACAATACACAATTGAATAATTGTCTTCAACAATTTTTACTAAATATGTTAAGGATTAATAGTTTCTATAGTTTAGGGATGAATGTTATGTACTTTTTGTCATATTAATTTTTTTTTTATTAATAGCAGTATTGAGTTATGAAAGTCATATTTCTTTGTGATTTTTTATTAAAATTATTTTTTTGATAATTAAAGACAAAAATTCAAATAATTCTTATATCTCTATTATTATGTACTAAAATGACAAGTACACGCCACTATGTGACACTTGTTAGTACTTGCCTTTTAGCAATACTATTGCATTCACTTGATTAGTGAATCAAATTTCCATCAATTAGAATTCATTAAAATTATTTTTCTTAAATCTAATTGGTTTAAAATATTTTTTTACTATTTTAAAAAATCTTCCATAGATTTCACACAATAAAAATAGAATATGATTGTGATAATTGTGGCATATTCAACAAAATAAGTTAACGATATTAACAATTGGAATCTTAGCAAATTGTCATGCCATGTTTGAACTTGTTTTCATTTATTAATTAAATAATGTAATTTACTTGGATTATAATAATAATTTTTTAAATATAGGAAATTATATTATATTAGATTAATAATTTATGTGAAGTATTTAAATTTTGATTTATAATTATATTTTTTTAAATATCTTATAATATATTATATTGATTATTTATGTATGGATTATCTTATTTAAAAAATTAATAATTATTCTATTATATTTAAGAAAAATAATTTAATTGATATTTTTAATTATATATTTTTTAGATATTGATATTATTTGGATTTGATTTAAAATATTGACAATTAATTATCTTAAATTTGAAAAACAAGAAAAAGTAAAATATTTAAAATTATTATATATTTATAATTCTAAATCAATATGACTTTAAATACTATATCGAATAGCTATAATATTAATTACCTTTAATACCAATTATACTTTTACTTAGTCTTTAACTAATTATTATTAACTTAATATCTAACTCCTAATCAACCAATCAATCTAATTATATTTCTGTAAAATATAATCAATAAAATAACCATAACACAAATGAAGAATATATTATCTATTGTTGTTGTTGTTATTATTATTAAAACAAGTTTACATATAAAAAAGACCTAATTAGTTGATAGGCTTCTCTTGTTAGCCGATAGGCTTCTCTTGTGAGGTTCACTCACCTCCGTGCATACCAAAACCTGTCTCATGTTGAATACCGCTTTCACATCAATAAACCATTATTTTTTGCTACGGAAGCAGTAAGCACCTGCTACAATGTCTTCTGCTCACCCTAAGCACTCAGACTAAGTGCTCTGTGCTGGAAATACTCTGGTAGGAATGGATGCCAAATGAACGTGGTCTCCTTCAATGTTATGATTACATGATATGTACAAAATTCATGTGTTGAGAAGGTTTCATAAACTTTCTATCGATTGGTCATAAGCAAGGCTTTGCAATTTTTAAAACCATTCTCCCTGCCTGTGCCAAATTGTAAGCTTTGTAACGGGTTATAAACATCCACCGCAGGTTAAAGGACTGAAATTTTGTCAGATGTGGCTGCAGCTAGCCTGGTCTATGCACAATGTGGAAGAATGGCCAACAAACTCAAACTATTTAATAGGATACCCAAAGAAACATGGACTCATGATTGCAGAATATACACCAAAGCGTTTGGTTGGAAAAGGCTTCACAAACTATCAAGAAAATGCGAGCGACAGGTTCAAAGCCAAACTCCAGAAGGTTTGCGAGTGTCCTCCCCACCTGTCCCAAAATCGGAGCTCTAGAATGAGGTATCCAATCTATCAAAGTATAAAATACAAGAGGATTTTGTCACATGGAAAAAGCTTAATGGAAGGAACATTTTTTTTAGATACTATATGTAGACACCTAAATCTGATTAACCTAATTCAATCATATTTAGTGCTTTCTGACACATATCAGCTATGTAATTAAGTATTACCTAATTGACCTATGTCATCCCCTAGCCCTAATTAATTCAATTAATTGGCTATAGTCCTAATTAATTATTAAAAGCAACCAATAGATTAATAATTAATTAAAACCATATTCCCCTATTATTGAATGAATATGTTATTTATGTAATTCAATTCATTAATATTCCCTTTAACCCCTAACCTAACCTATCTCAACCACCTAACTCAGAGTTTAAACTAATCCCAACCTCTTCCCCCATGCTAATCATAATCCTAATCCTTAATCCTATCCTAAACTCTCCCTAATGATGTCACATTCCTAATCTTTGGATTAGGAATTCAATGCCTTCCCCAAACTCAACTTTCTCAAGCTCTATCTTATCCCCTCACCCATGCCTCATTAATGCCTCTTACACTCCTCGTTAAGGCTCTTACACCCTCATTAATAGCCTTGTCTCCTAAAGTCTCCTCTCATCTCCCTGGCTCACTTCCCTAAATGGTCACATTCCTCCATATTTTCAACCCAATCATATTGTGACACTTGTCATCATATGATGCACTTGAAGAAGCACAATCCATGTGCTCTCTTCTAGGTGCATCTGAGCTCCTCCTCAGGTTTGCATCCTGACCCTTGATTTCTCACCCATTTTCCTATAATTAGAGGCTCATTCCTTCACATTTTCATCTACCTTTCATGCATTGTTATAATGCTAGTTTTGAGAGCAAATCAGAAATCCAATTCCAAAACAGAGTTATAATGTCAGATTGAAGAACCCCTCTTGAAGTTTGAAGCATATCAAATCTGGATCACACATCCATAAGCATGGACAAATGAAACGATCAAAAGGGAGCTTGGATTTTTTTTTAGGGAGGTTTGCACTCCTTATGCTTGTATTGTTTTTAGGCTTTCTTTTTAGTCTAATCATGTATGTAGTTTAGATTATTAGTTGTACAGTGTTTTAATTCGTTATTATGCTCCTTTACACCTAATTTTCATAACTCACATTCTGGCATGCCCAGTGGGATCCACTTCACAGGTCAGTTTTACTAACAATAATGGTTTCTCTTGAGTTTTTGAGTTCATAGTATTTTCAGGTTTAAAGGCGTCTTGGCTCAAAATGGGTTTCGCCTAATTTTTTTATCGATGAGAGGGTTGAGGCTAAGCCTTATCATCATGTTGACCTTTTTAAGGGTAGTATCACTAAATTTGACAGAAATCATGCATGGTTGACTTTTGGTCAACCATGGTCAAACTTCCTCCGTTCATTTTGATTTTTGAACGAGGTGTTCCCTATATCCCTTGGAACCTAGGTTTTTAGTTTCACGTGTTTCAGGGATGGTTGACTTTTTGGTAAACTTTGGTTGACTTTTTTGGTCAACTATCTTGATTTCTTTGCATGATAATTTTTGGTCAACTCTAGTTGACTTTCTTGGTCAACTATCTCAGATGACTTTTTGGTCAACTCTAGTTGACTTTTGGTCAATTGTCTCTATTTGCGTTCAGTTCACGGAAATGCTCATAACTTTTGCATACGAGCTCCGTTTTTAACGATTCAAAAGGCATCAGAAAGTTGACTTAGAGGGATATCCATATTTGTAGACTAATTTGTCAGATTACTCCTCCAAAAAATAGGTGAAATGTTTGAAGTCCCCCTTTCTTTTTCGTACTAATTTAATCAAACAAACTCAATCTCGAATGCACAAAGAATTGAACCAAGCTATCAAACATCTCTTTTTGGGTTTAAAATCAAACAAGATATCAAAATTCTCATTTTGGGTTTTAAAATTGAACAAGACAAATCTCAGATCTCTTTTTGGATCTAAAATTGGACAAAGCAATCACACATTTTCATTTTGGGTTTTAAAATTGAACAAGGCAAATCTCACATCTCTTTTTGGATCTAAAATTGAACAAGTAAAATCACACATTTTAGTTTTGGGTTTCTAACAATTGAACAACAATAATCACACCTTTTTTCTTTTAAGTGCACTAAAATCATGCAAAACCAAATCTCGAATGCATAAAGGGTTAACATCTTTGTTTCATCTTTGAAATTTGATAGAACAAACAACACATCAAATTTGGGTTTAAAATTGAACAAACTCAATCAAACATCATCTTGAATGCATAAATAGGAATTGAACAAGGCAAAGTACATTTCTATTTGGTGCACATAAAATCAAACAAACTTGCAAGTTTATTTATGCACAAATCAAACATTGCTTAACTTGTCAAAGGAATTAACCATGTGTTTGGCGCCTTTGGTGCACTTGCACAAAATATGTAGAGCGCAACCTCACTTCATGCACTATCCTCTCCCACTGGCTTTCATGGTCTTTGGTGCAAGAGAAAGGTAATTGTGAACATTGGAACCTTTCAAAATTCTCAGAGGGTCTTATCCAGAAGAAGCATGAGTCCTTCCAGAGAACAACCCCAAACCGGTAAATCCTTCGGCTGGTATAGAAGTAAGGTGGACTTAAAGGCCTGTCTATATCACTTCAAGCTCGAGCGGGTCGTGTTCAATGGTAGTCCATATTGAGTGAATATCATCAGCATACTGGAATGGTTGAACTAGGCTCTTAAGTGAGTCGCATTGTACAAACCGATTGTGGGGACACCACAAAAATACTAGCAACTCATAAATATAGCAACCTACTTGATCCATCCTCAAAAGCTTGATAATCGAATGAGCAAGGAAGATAGTAACTTCCCCGAGAAATTCGCACATTCGTGCCACCCTGAGTGTTTTGAGTCAGATAATAATACATCACAGAGCCTCGTGCTTAATGGTGGTCGTATTTTGATTAGCTCTTGTGTGTGTGCCTACGTATGCGGACAAAGGTTTTCAAGCTCACTGCATCCTTAAGGTAGAAAGTGCTTGTATGTGTCTTTAGTGTTACAAACCTTGTGCAAAATATTCTCGAACATACACAATCTGAAAGTTTTGAAGTCCTTTTGCCAAAGAGATCAATATCTGTATGCTTCTTGCAAGGTTTCTTTGCCTCTTGCAAGATTGTTTGCTCCAAATCCTCAAGATCATCATTTATTTTGAAAACATTCCAAGGCACACTTGTCGTAGATAATGCCTCATCCTAAACATTATCAAACTGATCTCATATCTATTTCCGTCAAGCACAAGAAAGTCAAGTCCTCTATTTCTCCCCGTATCCTAGACCAGTAGGGCTATCTTTTCCATTTCCCATCCTCTTTCCATCTTCTTCAGAGCCAGTCCTTCTTCCTAATCTGAGCTTGAGTCTTCCATCCATCTTCATCCTTTCTCCCTATCAAACTCATTAGAAAAGTGCCTTGTCACAAATCTATTATGACGAGTTTGGTTGTCATATATCTTCCTTGTCTTTATCCTATTCCAGTGATGATGAGGGTCTTGTTGATCATGATGCATACTTTGAAAACCTTATCTAGCTCGCCCCAACATCCTATTCTAGTGATGATGAAGAACTTGTTGATCATGATGCATATTTTGAAAACCTTAGCAAGCTTTCTCCCAGCATTCCCCAAACTTCAATCGTTCCTCCATCTTTCCCCATCATGTATTTATCCCATTCTATTGATAATGAGGGTCTTGTTGATCATGATGCATACATGGAAACCCTTAACAAACTTTCTCCAAGCATCCTCCATGCTCCAGTCATTCCTCCACACTATCCTATCATGTCGCCATGTATACCCACCAGCACTCCTTATCCTACCTTTGACAAGGGAAATCCATCTTATCCTTCATCCACATCTCCTTCTTATACATTTGTGCCTCCATCTTATCCCATGGTCATATCCCAAACTCCATCTTTTCACAACAACCCTACTTGTAGATTGGTGTCAAGCGCACTGCAACATGGAAATTTTTGCAAGTCTTGAGAATCTCCTTCCCGCATGTGGAACTTCTTTTATCTTCCACATAATCTTGGAAGCTTTGCATGTGTGCCTTATGCTTTTCCAGGACTGTTGAGGTTGTGCATATCAAAAGGCCATGATGGGTGCTTGCTATACAATTTTCATGTTAGCTTCTATCTAACAATGCATTGTAGGGGTTTTGCTAAATCTGAAATTTCTTGTGCGATATTGGAGATTGTCTTCTGTGTTAAAAGTGTAGGTGCATCTATAAGGGTTGTTGTTGCCATGAGAAGACGAGATCCATTTTGTGTAAACCAAGACCTCAGTTGTTTTGTTTCTTCGATATAAACCTTTTAAAAAATTAACCTTTTGTTTCAATATAATAATCTTGGCTTAGATAAGCAAGAATAAATAATCTTGGCTTAGGTCTAAGAACCACACAAAAATTGAAGTTAGAGATAAGAAATGACATGTGAAAGAATCTATAGAGAAATTATGTTTTATTACAATTATTCAAGTTATATTTTATAAACATTATATTATATAATGATGATAATTTGTTGTTCGCTTCTTTTTGTCTTATAAATTTTGAAATTATTTGATTACAACATTACTAATGATTACAATTATGTATTGATCATTGTAGAAGTAACTAAAAAAAATAGTAAAAATGTTAATTTTTAAGTATATGAATATTTGTAGAAATTAAATTATTTGTAGAGTGTCATTCAATTGTTTTTATTTTTTTATATCAACACCAATACACAAAAAATGTTTGTAGGGTTCCAAGAAACTATTTCTTAATTCTAAACACATCACATTTATTGTTTAAATTGAAGTATATATTGGCCATACCACAAATAGATGTATTATATACATCACAAAATCTAATCTTCAAGTTTAATGTATAAACACGTTTCAAAATTAATAGTACTTTAATTTGTTTATTTAAATACAATGAAATCTCATATTAATAATTTACAAAGACACTCTATAAAACCTTCATATTATCTAATATTAAGAAGTTCTTGAATCTCTTTGTCCAAATAATTAGTCATAATTTTATTATTTAGGTTGACCTGAATGACCTTTATTATTGATAACATGAGAAATGTAGATCTATGGAAATATTGTCAAGGTATGTAGAATTTTCATGTACTTTGTTATCACCAATGCAAATAATCATTCATTTGGTGGTTGGAAAATAAACTTTTTTCTCATGAACCTTTATAAGATAATTTAATTTATCTTTTGATTAACATTCATTTGACATTGTTGGAAAAATTATTCAACTCTCATTGATTTATACAATTTATTTCATTAGTTTTTTATTATTAATTTTCCCTTTTTAGTTGAGTATGCATCTTAAAATATTGATATTGGTTTTCTTTTACACTTTCCTCAAAAAATTGCATGCTAATCAATACTATGTACACGACAATACTCCTTACATTAAAATTGCACTTTAAAACTACTTCAATGTTGTGTAGAGGCCGTCAAATCATGTCAACAACATACATGTGGATTCAAACATGGCTTATGAATGGATCTCTTGGGGATGATATAAATCATATCCAGATCAAAGGTAAAGAATTTTTTTTTAAGAACTACCATGGCAATTCATTAGCTGGACATCAAGGGTATTAAAAGACCTACAAACATATTAGGGAAAGGTTGTCATGGAAAGACCTTAAAGTAGATGTGTTGAGCCATATTATTAGGGAATTATTAGTGTGTTAATTGAATAGAGAGGAGCACATATACCCATTGGGATTACGAAAACCATATCCCATACCTAATCAGAAATGGGAGAGAATATCTATGGACTTTATTACAAGATTAACATTGGTCCAAAAAATTTCATTAAGCACCCTTTCTCTCACCACCTTCCCTTTTTTTAATCTTTGATTGAGATGACTTCCTCCACACTCTACAAACCACCATGGATTGTAAAGCATCATGCACCTCCAACATCCTCTCTAGCAAAATAAAATTACTAGCACATCTAGCCTCAATAAGCGTAAGGATTTCTTTCTGTGAATAACAAATAGAAACACCATTCTGTTTTGATTCCTTAAACAATTATCAAGAAAAAGAAAGATCCCTTACTACATCTTCTCTCAAAATAATAAGTACACGTACACACTTTTCAATACAACCTTCATTATATAAGATTTTAATTTCTTCCTTTTGTTACAATTTTCATAGTATATTCTTTATCCAAAGAAACTCAAACCTAATATATTTACAATTACATGTCGTACATTTGCATGCTTAATATTCATATATCTTTACATTAATTTTTTTTCGAAAAATATGTACCTTTTATATAAGGCCAACAATGCATTTATGATATAATCCACTAACATCTTGTGTAAAAATAAAAGACAAGGCCTCACCTTAACAACATTCTCCAAAGTCAAATCCTTGTAAGGCCTCTATATAGAGCCCCCCTCTCTTTGGATCACTATTGCAAAATGAAAAAGAATCCATACAACATTATTAAAAAAAAGAAGAAGTTCGCTTGCAATTGAACTCAGAGTAAGTTCAGGTATGTGAAGTTACTTGCCCACCCACTTTTTTAGTATTACATTTCAAAATTTTCCCTTCATTCATTTGAGCCAATTTTTTGTTGCTTACTAATTACATCTTTTTCACTTCTTCAGGTTCACAGCTAGCTGATCAAGAAGATGAAATAAATAATATTTATAATTAGAAATATAATATTTTGTAATGTGTTCCAATGCATTTCAATGCTACCTTTTTATTATGAAAGGACCTACGAAAACTAAAACTATAGTTTTGTATATTTATTTCACCCAAAGTGGATGCTGCTATGTATAAGACTTTCGTCTACAATGACACTTGTTTGTAGATCGACACTTAAATACACTTCCTTTAATTATGTAAACCTTTAATTATGCTTTCACATCAAAGATCTATAGGCTATTTCTAGCACCTTCTTTAGGTGCAAGTGCTAGTTTATAATTTTGATAAAAGATCACTTAGAGAAAAAAGTGAAAAAAAAAAAAAAAAATATAAAATAACTCCATGTTATAAGCACCTAAATCGCGCTGAGTTCAAATCTTCCCCAACTATAATTTAAAACCCTAAAATCCGTTATACTCTATTTTTGCTAGAGATTCAATCTTTTCAGAGGTCTTGCAGCCTTATACCCAAACCAGGCAAACCGAATTCCCGCAGGCAACTCGCAAGTTGTGAAATCAATTTTACAATGGCTTCTCGTTTTTGGACGCAAGTAAGACATGGTTTTGTTTGTTCTGTTGTTTTCCCTTTTCTCTTAAATGACATCGATTGATTTGTTTCGAATGGTATTTGAAAGTTGAGGGTTTTGGAGATTTACAGGCCATTAGAGGCCATTTTGAGTGAAAGGAAGGCCAAAATCGCCCGTAGGTTTAGTATGTAAATTTAGCGTCTTTTTGTGCAAATGGTACTATAGAGCTTAGCTACGTATAAAATATATACTCTCCTTTTGTCTCTTTGTTTCTTTTTTAATATTAAAGATAGTATATCAAAACATCAGTACCTTATGAGGAGCAGCAGTCCTAATAAGTATCAAAACGAATTACCAAGTAACCAAAATATCGAAATAAAAAACTTTACATAGTGAGAGTGCTGAGATAACATCAAAACAAACTAAAAACAGCTATTGCCACGGGCCAATAGCACTATTAATATATTCTGCATGATCACATCCATAGATACCATGTGGAGGGGCAACATTGTCTCGGGGAACTGTGACTTCCCATATGTTATGCTTCTTCCTCTTCGAAACCTGGTTCTCTGATTTTTACAATCGTTCTTTCACTCATGTAATTATGGAGCAGCTTCAATTCTTTTTTGTTCAGCTTGTTTCTTCCTTGGGGGAAGAAGTGGGCAGATGTGATGTCCGATTTATACACCAAGGTAACTCCTTCCTTCAGTAAAATCATAAATCTGTCCTTTAAAAATTAAAACCTCCATAGCAGCAGAGACATAATAATCTTAAAAGCGACTTCACTGTTGAACTCAGTAAGGTGTCTAATTTTGCCCTGAAAACACTCTCCGCTCCTCTTTTTCCACAGATACCAAAAAAATCTCATTGGTTAAGACAACATTAAAAGAATCTATATACCCAGCAAGAATCTGAGACCAAGAAAAACCAGAGTTTTCCAGTCAATTAACAGGATGACCAAACATCAAAGACCAAAATGGTAGTGGCATATTTACAAACAAAAAAAAGATGCTCAAAAGTCTTAGGCATGTTACGAAACTCATAATTTCTTGTAGTCAAACCACAAGACTGTAAAACCTTGTCCACTACAAGCTTCTTAAAAATCAACAACTCAAAACAGCTTTTTCTAGGTTCAACAGGGTGAAGCCAAGGGTGCCCTAAAAATAAATTTGTCATTTAGAGTCAGATCAATTTTATTTCCAAGCCTTATTTAACCAAGTATAGACATCTCCCGAGCCAACGAGCATAAGATAAAGCTTGTTGATCGAGACTACATTGAGTTTAGCACCATCTTGCCAAATGATTTTATCCATCAAATCTTCATCACTGATTAACTTACCTCCTGGAAAATTTCTACTTAGAGCATTAGAAATCATGGTATAAGTTTTCTTTTGAGAGGAAGGCAACCCATACTTAGTGCTCAACTGCTCCCAGGAACCCAATTTGCCATTGACCAGAATATCATGGATTTTGTGAACTCCAAGTGAAGCCCAACCTTTAGTAGAACACCCCTGCTGCATTACCAAGGGTTTACCATTTAACATTATATTCCACCACAGGGATCTGTTTCCAACATAGTGTTGAGGATTGTTTGACACTGCCGCCTCATTCAATACCAAATGTCTGACTTGAGCCCTAGCTTTTCATAGAGAAGAGAACACTTCTGATCCATAAACTCTAACCTCAAACTGCCCAAGGAGAATGTTCTGAATGTGAAAGGACCCCCAAATCTTACTCTTTTTTGGCTTGTATAGCAACTGATTGTTTCTCACTAACACTTTCCAAGGTTCACCGCCCTGCATAGCTTTAAAAAACCATTTAGAAGCCAACACAATACCTTGAGCTTTCAAGTCTTTGAGGCTTAAATCCTCTTGAAGTTTAGGCAAGCAGCACCAATTCCATGCAACATTGTGCCATTTTCTATTGCCTTTACTAGCAGACCAAATAAATTTCCTCATAATCTTTTGAAGCCTGTTGAATAGACATTGGCCAAAAGCCAGGCCGAGGAGTGATAGATGGCGTGGGATGCCATCAATTTTCGGACCACCTGAATTCTCCTTGCCAAGGAAAGGAGATGTGTTTGCCATTAAACATACTTTTTCGCAACTTTATTGTAAACCCAATAAAGGAATGCCAAGATATTTAACCATCTTGAAAGGATCAGGCCAACCCCACCCCTTCTTAGCAAGCCACACAGGTGGAGCATTATTCCAGCCAATAACCGTTGATTTATGAGAGGCAATCCTAGATCCATAAGCATCACAAAAAGGTCTAATCTTTCTATGGTATTATTGAAGTTATTTCAGTTAATTCAATGAAAAGAGCTGTATCATCAGTAAACTAGGCATTCAAAAGTTGTTCTTGGTTAGGCAGTCTCAAACCATTGGACAATTGGACGCCCATGTCTTATAAACCTTTGTAGCTGAATGGGGTCTGAAAGGTCACTATTAACATCACTAACAGTAGATGAGTCCTTGAACAAAGTATTGATCCATCTACAAAAATTTGCAGGAAAACCAAAAGCTCTAAGCATATTCAAAACAAAGGGTCACTCAATGTTATCATAAGCTCTTTCAAAATCTAGGAGGATCATAGTAACATTCTGATCATCCTTTTTTGTCCCATGCATACCTTCTCAATTGGTAATAAGGTTCTTTATGAAGCTAGTCTGGGCGAGTGATACAACTTTGCTTAGAATCCCACTCAATCTTCTAGCAAGAGTTTTGGCAAGAATTCTATAGGAAAAATTTAATAAAGTGATTGGCCGTTAATTTCTGATAAGAGATCTGTCCCCGTCTTTAGGGATCAATATATATTCTCTTGTTTAGAGGATTGTTTTCCATTCTGTCTTTCAGATGATCTTGGCTTAAATTAAAAATGTCCACAACAGACCTGTAGGTCAAAATGATCCACAGAACCCACATGCTATGTGATTGTATACTTATTTAAGATTTTGTTTCTCAGTATGTCGTGAGGGTCTGTAAATCTAAATTCCTGGCTAAAATTGTTTGTAGATAAATCAAGTAAATGGTAAAATGGTCTCTACTAACTACGGAAGTAGAAAATTGTATGTTTCTTTGGTTACGAGAATTGTGGCCTGACCTTAAGGTCTAAGACCCATCTTATCATCTCATAATTCATTTGTAAAACTGTATATTTCTTTTAATGTTTTTAGGGTGATAGTGAATCCGAAGAGGAAGAGAGTGACATTGAAGAGGAAGAGAATGAAGTTGAGGCAGGGGATAGAGATGGTGGCGATACTGCAGCTAGATCCAAGTATCTATCAAAAGCTGCAAGTGATAGCGATGAGTCTGATGATCAGCGGAGGGTTGTTAGGTCTGCAAAAGACAAGAGGTTTGAGGAAATGAGTCTCACTGTTGATCAGATAAAGAATGCCATGAAGATTAATGATTGGGTCAGCTTACAGGAGAGCTTTGATAAGCTTAACAAGCAACTAGAGAAGGTGATCCGGGTCACAGAGTCTGTCCAGGTTCCTAGACTTTATATTAAGGCTCTTGTTATGCTAGAGGATTTTCTGGCGCAAGCCCTGGCTAACAAGGAGGCTAAGAAAAAGATGAGCACTAGCAATGCCAAAGCTCTCAATTCAGTGAAGCAAAAGCTCAAGAAAAATAATAAGCTTTATGAAGCTGATATTGAGAGATATAGAGCCAGTCCTGTATCAGAAGATGATGTGGATAAATCTGATGAGGATGATGATGATGATGGAGATGAGGATTCTGAAGTGGATGTTGAGGAAGACCCTGCCAAATTAGCCGCTACAGAGTCTGATGAAGATGAAGAGGAAGGTCAAGATGAAGATGGTGGTTGGGAGAGGAAGACCAATAAGAGGGCTAAGTTGATGGACAAACTGTTTATGCGAGATCCAAGTGAGATTACATGGGAGATGGTGGACAAGAAGCTTAAAGAAATAATTGCTGCTCGTGGGAGGAAAGGAACAGGTATCTATAAATAGTTATACTTAGGAGTGAAAATTTGTCTCAATTACTATGAATAAATTTGTTTTGCTGAAATGTTTACCTTTTATTTTAAAAGAATGGCTAGACTTTCACTTATAAACTGTTTGCTTCTTTTGATTTTTCCTAATAGGTAGGGTTGAGCAAGTTGAACAGCTCACATATTTAACGAGGGTGGCAAAGACCCCTGCTCAAAAACTAGAGGTATTGGTGAATGTTGTTTCTGCACAGTTTGATGTGAACCCCAGCCTTAGCACGCATATGCCGATTCCTGTGTGGAAAAAATGTGTTCAGAATATTCTTGTTATGCTTGATATTCTTGCTCAGTACCCGAACATTGTCATTGATGATTCTGTAGAGCCGGGTGAAAATGAAACCCAGAAAGGGGCAGATCATGAGGGAACTATTCGAGTTTGGGGTAATATTCTTGCATTTCTTGAACGAATTGATAACGAACTCTTCAAAAGTTTACAGTGCATTGATCCTCACACAAAGGAGTATGTTGAGCGCCTGCAAGATGAGCCACTGTTTATGGTACTTGCACAGAATGTTCAGGATTATGTAGAACGGATGCAAGATATGAAGGCAGCTGCAAAGGTTGCCTTAAAACGCGTGGAACTTATATACTATAAGCCGCAGGAGGTCTATGAGGCCATGAGGAAACTGGCTGAGATGCAAACCAGGACAGATGCTGCTGCATTTGAAGCTGATTTAAATGGAGACATTGAGGATGATTATGACAGTAAAGCTGCTAATGTAGAACCCAAGCCAAGTGAAGATTTCAGAGGACCTCCAGCATTCATTGTTACTCCAGAGATTGTGCCGCGTAGGCCAACATTTCCCGAGCATAGCAGGACCCTGATGGACATTCTGGTTTCTCTTATCTACAAGCATGGTGACGAACGGACAAAAGCAAGGGCCATGCTTTGTGACATGTATCACCTTGCTATATTAGATGATTTTTCACTTGCTCGAGATTTGTTGCTTATGAGTCATTTGCAGGATGGTGTGCAACACATGGATATTTCTACACAGATACTTTTTAATCGAGCTATGGCGCAACTTGGTCTTTGTGCTTTTCGAGCATCTTTAATCTCGGAAGCCCATGGGTGTCTATCTGAACTCTATGCAGGCGGGAGGGTGAAAGAACTACTGGCCCAAGGGGTTTCACAAAGTCGATATCATGAAAAGACTCCAGAGCAGGTTTACATTCTTTGGGACTGATGTCTTTGTAGGATTATTAAGTGGTTTGATTTTATGAATTTGTTACTTCTTTTAGCAATTTTGGCAATCCAGGTAATAGTTGCTGAGTTATTGGTTTGTTTGATTTCGGATACCTTGATTTTGATCAATAATTTTGCACTTCCTTCAAACATATGTGCAAACATCGTCATGTATGCTACATATTTATAAGTTTATATAACAATATGGATGTACAGATTTAAAGTCTAATGTTTATATGTTTTGTTGTATTGCAATTATTTTGGCACCATTTGGAAGGTTCTAACCATGATCCTCATTGAGTCACCATATAGCTATTTGAAACCTCAGTTTGCCTCTTGACCTGCAGGTGAGAATTGGTTTTAGTAATTGACATTATACTTGTAGTTTTGAAAAACACGTCTCCTTGTAAATTTTTGGACTGTTAAAGATTTTCTTCAGAAACCCAACAAGTTGATAGGTTTTTAGCCCAAGTAAATCCATTCAACTTATTGCATTACAAAACCTGAAACGATTTACAAATAAATTTGCACACTTATCGTGTGTAATGTATGAGCATGCTTATTCAGTAATTTTACTGAATATAACAATGCAAACTTAGATCATACCATTATTATTGAATGGAAGGTTTGGAATTGTCTATGCTCCCCATGTTTCCAGTTTGGGAAGGCAGGGAACAGCAGGATGTGTTTCCAGGACAGGTTTTCTGGAAGGCCATTTTTGAGGGAATGGCAAGAGTTGGATAATAAAAATACGGGAAATCTTAAAATATAAGGAAATTTTAAATGTTTATATGATAATTATAATATTTTAAAGATATTCATTCTAGATATTATAGAACCTTAATACTTAATAGATAACATTGGACATGAATTGACAAAATTTAATTGCTTTTATTGTTCGAGTTCGAGTTTGAGTTTATGAATTTCTCCCTCTTAAAAACAGGAATTAAGTTTCAAATACCACATAACATCATATCATCAACAAAACCACCATAATCTCTAACATCATTTTAAACATAAACAAAAAGATTATAAAATATTTATTACTCAAACTTCAGGTTCAATATTAAAATAACTTAGATACCGATGCGCCCTGTTTTGGCCCTGATGCGGATTCGGGTGCGGAAGGATGCAGATTCTGGATCGGATGCCTGCTGGGTGCTGTCTGGAAGCGCATCCCAGGCGCCCGGATGCCTGTGGATGCTTCTCACAGGCATCCGGGCGCCTGGGATGCGCTTCTAGACAGCACCCACAGGGCATCCGGGCGCATCCAGGATAAAAAAGCCCAGAAAATTAAAAAAAATGCATTTTTCATTGTTGAATGTCATGTTCATGGTCATGGTGGCACAGTAGACAATGGGAAGGCATTGGGACTGTATGTTTGTACCCATCTTGGGATTTTCCCTCAAGGCATTGGAAATACATATCCTTACCCATCTTGGAATTCACCTATCTTGCGAGGATTTACTTTGCCTCTCCCACATTGACAGAAACCTATCCTCTTAAGGAGTTAGAGCAAGGAATAGGCTACAAATATTTTAATTCCTTTGTAATACGAGATATATATATATATATAAATATCCCGTATATTATCCTTGATATAAATATACAATACAACTTACATATATATATTTGTAATCCCCAGATTATCATTAATTATATATATATATATATATATATATATATATATATATATAGACTTATTACACCAATCCATAATTTATATATGAATATATTTACGAATTGTATTACCAGTCCAAAATTCCTTTACCTCTAAGTCAGCTTTAATCAAAATACCTTTGAATGGTCTTAAGGCTCATACCTTACAGATCAGCGCTGACTGTGGTGGGTTTATCAGGGCTGATTGTTATCTGCATTAAGCGCAGGAGTCTCAGCGATTCTTATTAAATCACTGCTGCTTAGATCCCTGCCAAC
Source organism: Thuja plicata (assembly GCA_018584345.1). Taxonomy (NCBI): domain Eukaryota; kingdom Viridiplantae; phylum Streptophyta; class Pinopsida; order Cupressales; family Cupressaceae; genus Thuja; species Thuja plicata. Next base: position 146,168 of record MU228342.1, read on the forward strand.
CTTAAAGAGGATGGGAATTTCCATGTCGCAGGGCGCTTAACACCAATCTACAAGTAGGCTTCCTCAAGGCATTGGGACTGTATGTTTGTACCCATCTTGGGATTTTCCCTCAAGGTATTGGAAATGCATATCCTTACCCATCTTGGAATTCACCTATCTTGCGAGGATTTACTTTGCCTCTCCCAGATTGACAGAAACCTATCCTCTTAAGGAGTTATAGCAAGGAATAGGCTACAAATATTTTAATTCCTCTGTAATACGATATATATATATATATATATATATATATATATATATATATAGTATTAA
>MU228342.1:153412-172324 GCA_018584345.1 Thuja plicata
AAAATTGACTTTTCCATTGTTATTTGCATCCATAGATTTATCAGGAAGATCTACTCTAAAATCAGAATCAGAGTGACTCTGTTTACACATACCTTTATTGGCACGATGCGGAGGAGTGTAAGGCTTCTCATCCTACTGGTGATTCGCAGTATTGACGGAACTGTGCGGATTTTGGGACAGATTGCGTCGCAAATCCTTAGGGTTAGGAGATTCACTATTAGAAGCAGGTCTCATAAGCCGATTATGAGGAGGAGAGTATAAGGCCATCTTCTCTTCTCTAAGCTTATCAAAATTGTTGCTAAGGGGCAGACAGAAAGGCGCCTGGTGATGGGAGAAATTATGCACTCTATTCTTTTTTTCATACTGCTTTGCCCTTTTGATGTTCTGCTTGTGTGCTGGCAGCCATAAATTGTCCTGGCCAGGGTTAAGCGCTTCCCGTGATGGAGCCCTAGATATGATTCTAGGAGGAGGTTGCTTGTTTGCCCTGGCGTTGTTATGCAGAGAGATTAATGGAGACCTGGAGCATAGAGCATACTTGGTTTTACCATAGAAAATCAGTTGAGCGTCCAGGGAGGATGTGGAGAAGATCTTCGGAAATGCACGCGGCGGTTTTGCCATATTCGCATGCTTGACGCCGAGGTCAGCGGAGGTGATTGAGGGAGGAGAAGAAATAGGCTTGAAATCCTGGAGCTTCTTGAAGTTTTCCCAGGGCTTTACCCAAACTTTGGCCTCGTAGAGTTTGGGAGAAGAATCTGCATCCTGTTTGGCCTCGATCGTGAGATGATACATAGTCCCTGCTACCACTTGCTGTTCTACTTTCACCACTCGACTAAATGACAGAAGCCCTCTCTCATTCTGTTGGACATTGTGCTGTTGGATGGCAAAGCGTCCAAGCTCCTCTATCTCCGTGCTGTTCTCAGACCCTTGAGCAACTTGCTTTCCTCCTAAACTTGCCATGCTTTGATGCTCCTCCTGTCCTCGCTACTGATTCTGTATTTCAACTGTGTTAATTTTGATGCTCCTCATCAATCAATTATTAATTTAGATTAATATTGAATATTAAATTTCATATGATTAATAATAATATAACATATATAATATATTATTATTAATCAACATATATTATATGCATTCTAAATGATCATACGATTGAAGCTACAAATATTATCAATTTATATATGAATATTTATGTATATATCTACGAATTGTAGTACCAGTCCAAAATTCCTTTACTTCTAAGTCAGCTTTAATCAAAAAACCTTTGAATGGTGTTAAGGTTCATACCTTACAGATCAGCGTTGACTATAGTGGGTTTATCAGTGCTGATTGTTATCTGCATTACTTGTAAGCGCATGAGTCTCAACAATTCTTATTAAATCACTGCCACTTAGATCACTACCGTTGTTGATGCTTTCCCCCCATTTTCTAATTTCTAAACCATACTTGTATTATTTGTGCGGGTCACTACTTTTAACTTCTGTCCATACTGCTGCCGTTTCATGGTCGATGGTTTGAAGTCAATTACTGCTATGTCCATGATTTAGTAGCATCGAACAACTTATTATTAGTGTCATTGATTTAGTATTATCGATTTATTATGGAAGTCTATTGAATATGGATTATATTATTTAATTATAAGTTGGTTATTATTAATATTCAATTATATTACATTGACTAGTTAAATATATATATTGATTGATATTATTAATATTAATATGGATTAATGTTAACATTAATTATATATTGATTTGTTTATATATTTGTTTGAAATATTATCTCATAACATTTAGTATATTTATAATATTGATTTATATTAAATTCGAAATAATATATATATCTTGAGCAGATAATATGTATATTAAATATATTCTTTACGGCTCATGACAGGTCTGTCTGAAAACACAGGGGATGCATCCCCAAGGGTCTGAAACCGTGGGATGCATTCCCGGGCTATTTAGGTTAAACAAGAGTACAGTCATCTATTTAGTTTATATGCAACGTTTTTTGGCAGCTATTGACAAAGCCCTCCAAATTGGAATGCCTTTTGTTCTTGTCAAGTCTTAAATTATCCTACAAGTCCTCACCAAGGAGCAGATTCTCCTCTATAAGATTTGTAATAGTTACCAAGGGACTTGTACTGTACGAGTCTCTCGTAACATTATCACTACGGCTATTTTTTAAAATAAGACACGTAGACACCATTTTTTTAATGTAATTTAATAAATACAATAAACCTGCACTGAAAGACTTACCATGCCTATAGAAGGAGACCATGTTATGGCATGGAAAATGAAATACTAAGGAAAATATAACATGTGTCCCATTTCTTGATAAAAATCGGTCTTTTTTCACCACGTTTTAGCAATTTTGTTGTCTTTTCTTCTTTTTACCAGTGGGAGACATCTCATTTTCCATGGGAGACTGGAGGAGAAGTTTCCTGCATTTGGGTGCATCCCTGGGATGTCTCTAGTACCAGAGACACGTCTTGGTCTCCGAGACACGCCCCAGGGTGTCGGAGACAAGTCTCTTGGTAACTATGATTTCTATGCTTATTCTCCTTAAAAGTAGGTAACTATGATTTGTATGCTTATTCTCCTTAAAAATAGGACTGATCTAAAGGATGAAAGTTGCATAGGCTATGTAGTTACCAGTGGATCTTGTGGAGGGTCACTCAATGCTCTACATGCCTCCATGAGGCAACTCTCTACAAATGGTTTTGTTTTATGTCAAGGTCTGGGAATAAGGTCGCATGGACCATTTTGCAATGGTTGAATTTATTACGATAATAGATATTAGATAGTTTCTAATTTACTCTCTTCCGTCTTTTTCTAATGGTCACTCCTTTTTGTAATGTTTCCATAAACTCCTTCTGTTCGTTATGGAAACTCTCTCTTTCTCTCTACAGATGTTTCTATTTCCTCTCCTGTTTGTTATAGAAACACTCTTATGTACTTGTATATATTGATCATTCTTGGTCATTGTTTAATAACACATTCATTACTTTACCATAACATGGTATCAGAGCAAAATTTCTTGGCCTCTAGAAAATTTTTAATTTCTTTCTGAAATTACTTGTTTAAAATTTTCGAAGTCCTCTTTGCCCGAGTGTGTTTAAAAAAATAAGTTGCATTTGTTTTTTCCTCACAAACCTGACTAGGGTTTTGGCACTTTTTTTTCTGCTTTTTTCGTGACTTTTTCCTAGAGGATTTCTACATTATTTGTGATCTATAAATCATGTTTTTCGCCCATTTGAGCCGTTTGCACGTGTTACTCATGTTTTTTCCCGCCCTTGTGAACTATATCTCTGCAAATCTCTAGAAAAACGCGAGTTCAATAAGCGTCTGCCTGTTTCTAGTTTTCTTTTAGGGTTTTTTGTTTTCATTAAACGACACTAGTCTGCATCTGTGATCATTCTTTTGCTGCGCGACTCTGCTATTTTGCCCTGCGTTTGTGGTGGAGTCTCTGTTCTATAGTCGCGTCAACACTTGGACGCCTGTTTTTTTTGGGCATTTCATGTTAGATTTTCTTTGCCATACCTGCGTTTTTTTTGTGTTCTTCCAGCATTCTTCCTCAAACCTGACCCTGGTTCTGGTGTTCATCTGCATTTTTTTTTTGGTCAAATCCGCCCTTTGTATACACATGTCTACAAATTTTTTCTAGTTTCTTAATTCGACTAGGCTTTTTTTGAAAACCCTTGTTTTCCGTGTTGTATTAACAAAATTTTTGCATATTCCTGGTGGGCTTTTGCAGATCTCAACTGGGCTAGTCTCGCTTTTTTCTGGGTGCATCGTTTTTTGTGCATTATTTTCCGAGCCAGCAGATTTGGAATCTGACAGAAGATTCTATCTGGGTTTTTTGTGCTCTTCTTTGGGTGTCTTTTCAATTTTTCTGGGTCTTCTGTCAATATGCCTTGAACTTTGTTGCATCTCTATTTTTTCCCGCTTTTCATTGAAAAACGTGCAATGGCATCTTTCACCAATCTTATGCTGGAAGGCAGTCAGCATTTCAACGACAAGAACTACAACATTTGGAAGCAGTGCATGTTGACGATTTTCAAGTACCGTCGCCTTGAGGCGCTTGTTCAGGGTACCGAGAGTCGTCCTACTACATTCGATGCAACTCAAGTTCGGTTTGATGATCGTAATCGTGAAGCGGTTATGATCATGAAGCTTTTAGTTATTGATGATCAGCTGCCTCAAATCCCGTTCGGCAAGACCGCTGCCGAGATCTGGCCATTGAAGGATCTCCACAAGACATCAGATAAAAGCAGAGCCTTCTTTCTGAAGAATCAGCTATTCTCCATGATTATGGATGAGAATATGCCCTTACAAGACCATCTTTTGAAGATTAAGGACATCAAGGATCAACTTGAGGCCATTGGCCGTAAAATGGAGGAAGAGGACATGGTGGTCATTACTCTGAAAAGCCTACCACTGTCCTATGAGCACTTTATTGAGACACTCAATATTAATGCAACTAATGTTGATCTGAAGTTCTCAGATCTGTGCACCAAACTTTTGCAGCAGGATCGTTGGGAACAACAGTTTGGTAGCAATGCTCCTTCGTCCTCCTCTGAACAAGCATTTTCAGCCCAATCCTTTCACAAGGATAAAGGCCCATCTCACTCCTCAGCTCCGTCTCATGATAGCTCCAAGAAGAACATTCGGTGCAACTACTACCACAAATTTGGTCATATGCTTCGAGACTGTAGGGCTCGCATTGCTTCTGATCAGCGGAAGCAGGGTGGATCCTAGCCACAGGCCAACATTGCCGAACCTGCAAACCTCTCTGATCAACCCGAGGCTGCCTTTTACGCTTTTTGAGGACATGCAAATTTCCGTTTTTTGAAGATAGATTAACCATTAAGGGAGGGTATTTTGATAATAGATATTAGATAGTTTCTAATTTACTCTCTTCCGTCACTCCTTTTTGTAACGTTTCCATAAACTCCTTCTGTTCGTTTTGTAAACTTTCTCTTTCTCTCTACAGGATGTTTCTATTTCCTCTCTCCTGTTCGTTATAGAAGCATTCTCTTATGTACTTGTATATATTGATCATTCTTGGTCATTGTTTAATAACACATTCATTATTTTACCATAACAGAATTCACTTAGGAAATCCTGTTGGATCAATTGTCCAAAGTTGCTGAGAAATTGCAAATGTTGTCATGGGATGCAAAAAGTTATCAATAGGTGTTGTAGGTTTGTGTTTTTGTGTATTTGTACACTAATTTGATGTAATAAGATCGAATGAAGATCATCTTTAATGTATTTGAGTCTTGTAGGGTCCTTTAGTGACATTTTGTTAAAAGTTGTTAGATGATGTAAAAGTTACTTTGCAACTCGACAATTTTTGCATTGTAAAGAAGGTGAACGGTCATATTTTTGAATGGAAGTTGTAGACCATTGGAATTCAGTTGGTACATGTTTAAAAAGCCTCACAAACTTCGAGGGAAGGTTGTTGAAGCACTTTTATAATGAAAATCAATAAAACATCTGTTCTCTGCAAATTCACTGGTTTTTTGCTGTTACAGAGGCCTGTACGGCTGTGTACGGACTAACATTGATGCAAAATCATGTGCATATGATAGGGCTTTGAGTCTTCTTTCATCTACAACAAGTTTGGGTGAATTTCATTTAGTATTGACTGAGTTAAATTGATTTTTCTGGAAATAGTCAGTTAACGTAGGGTTTGATTTTCCACCCACTCTACCAGTGAAAATTTGTAAAACTTGGTGAAATGGTGGGATGTAGGATGCTTTTTAAGATTCTCGTTGTTGGAGAGGCAGGGAAAGCATTTTGGGTTGATTTTGAAAAAACCCTAGCCTGATAGTTCTTATGTATTAGTCTCAATTTGATAGATATCAAGAGGGTTTTGTAAGATAGGGATGCAGAGCTTGCACAAGTTATCATAAACTACATAATCAGACCCTATAGGACCTGAGAAGAGTCCAGGAGTAGAAATCGGAAGGTTGGAGGGAAGGTTTCTCAGAGCTGCTTTTGAAAAGTTGCCTAATTAGGCCAAATCACCAGATTACCAGTCAATTTTGGAGGCATCTGTTCCAAAATAATCTTAACCACAAATTTGATATGTTAAAATATGGCCAAATGGGTACTCAGAAGTGCCTTCATTTCCTCATGACGTTGTCTGTACAGTGAAGTAAGCCTATAGTGTGCAGTGACAAGTAGTATGAGTAACCAGATTTCTCAGGGGTCATTGGTGGTTTGTGTGGTTGTTTCCCCCCTGGCCAAAATGTCTCCAATGCTAGAAGGTGAGTTGGGAAGTGTTGAAGCATTCATAAGTGTTGTGGCCTAGTAGGTGCATAATTTCCTTTGAGGAAGTGTTTGTCTTTGTGATGGGTGAAGAGTGGGGTTTGTTGACAACTCCAAACCGAGATGAGCCCATGTCCATTGAAGACTTGAAATGCCAAAAACCTGTCCTTGTGTTGGAATCTATTCAATCATGATTGCCAAGGGACTGGTGGAAAGATTGATTCCATTGTTAGTGTTGTGAAATATGGTATCAATTGCCCAATAGCCATCCACCTCTGCATCAGGATCTTTCAATTGTAACCACGTGAAAGGCCAGTCTGCTTGGTGTCATTTGTGCTACAGATGAGAAAGTTAAGGACAGGCTTCACAAGTGGACTGACAAAACATTGAATAAGGTGTAAGGAAAGCAGCAATTCACCAGAGCTATGGGGGGAGCTGTGACGTTATTTGTATACCATAAATCCATCACCTCCTAGAGCTTTTAAAAACTTGCTTCTGCAATTTTATTAAATGCAAATTTCAATGAAGTTGCATACTGCGATTACTTGATGGCATTAATTCAAAAGCACTATGAAAACCCTCAATTTGTAGTCTGTGAGTACTTCTTGATAATAATAGACGCAAAGGACAAGGAAACCTTAAGTTGTGCTCGAACTCTTGGACAGGTCTCATTTGGATTCATCTAGTTTCACCACTCTACACTAACTACACAGCATATGTATAGCAGTGCCATCATGATAAAAATCTTGTTTGTTAGAAGATATGAAAGGGACCATTAAAGGATTCTGATTGATGAGTTATCATGTCTCAATCCTTGAGAAAGTATTGCACATTGGGATTTATTTGCCAATTTGTCTTCTATTCTTGATTGACTGCTGATTCAAGATTCTCTAATCTATATGCAGCTTTAACTAACCATTTGATTTTTGTCACGATGAACATTGAAAGGATCATATTATTAAGCTTTTGACCTAGCTTATCTAGTCTTACCTTTGAAACATTTAGTTGCTTGCATGTAGTTATCAAATTTGGTTGACTACTGCTCTAAACTCAACAATATTTTATTGGCTCCCTATCAGGGAAGGCCAGGAGCGTGGTTAGCCAGAACACATTGATGTGCTATTTTCTTGTGAATATATATATATCTATATATATATATATATATATATATATTCTGATACATGAATCTCTCTCGATGGGAGATGAACTGGCATAACAGATAGGGATTGAGACTGTCAAATAATATTTTGCATCTTGTATTTGACAAGGACTAGACACTTTTCAGAATTTCAAAAATAATCTCTGACAGGAAATTTAATATTCAAGTAAAATGTACAATGAGCTGGATATACTCCAAAAAATTTCATTGTTCTTTAGACCATATTCTTGCAAACCTGAATGACTTTGCTTGCCAACCCGACTGGTTGTGTTAAGTTTCAGATTTATGCAAGGAAATTACAGCCTATAGATGCATTTTAATCTTGAAAGAAAGTAATACACAAAGTAAGCAAGGAGTATGGAAGAATAGTACCCGATTTGTACTTCAAAATCTGCTAGATGAAGGCTCTCATCAATCTCCTTTAATCAGGTCCAGCCATCCCTTCATCTTCTCTTCATATGCTGATCACAGTATGAGGTAATTGCAGATCCAATTGCTATAGGTCTTCAATCCAAACTCTTTTGTAGATCGCACTCCTATAATGTATATTGTATAAATGGTGCACTATCAAGTATTGGATCGCTGATCCAAATTACTTAGCATATCCTTGTATTGCATCAGATTTGTATCACCATTATATGTCTTGACAAATCGCATCAATTTAATGTTCGAAGTCTGATATAGGTCGCACAACACAGCTGCTCTAAGTCGCCTTTTAATGCATGATATCTCGCACATAAATTAGACTTCAATGGCTGCTCTAAATTGCCGATATTAGGTGGATGATTTGCACCAGAAATCTGATCATCATTTTCTTATGCAATTCGCATCAATGTCTGATCTAACTCGCTTATGTAATGCACACCAATATCTGATCCAATTTGCTTGTCCTTCGCACCAATAATCTGATCCAGTTTGCTAGTATATTTCGCACAAATTGCTAGTATAATTCACACTAGTTGAATGCACAATGGCAGATGAAAATCGCTGAGTATACTTGGAAGGAAGAACAAACATTATGTCTTTTGTGTGTTCTATTCCAAGAGTCTCTACTCATATATATGGGTGTGATTAATTAAGTTGACTCTCTTAGGGGGACTATGGGCCCTCAATCAATTTAATTTATAATCACATTTTACAAAAAGGTAAATAATAAATATATTAACAAAATATATTGTATCATTAAATTGTCATTTGATCTTATCCGAAAAGGTCACAACCTTAACAGGTTGGAGAAATTGTTGTGCTTGCAGGTTTTTGTATACATGCATATGAGTTTGCTTTGGAGAAAGACATTAATTGTGAAAGAAACCTACATCTGTTTTTGCTTCAGATAAAGATTGAAAAATAATCCGCATTTGATTTTGGTTTAGAGAAAGATGTTAATTGTGAAAAATATCTGTCTTGTCATTCAACCATAATAATGGATTGACATCATGTGGCTCACAAATTCCTTGGGCTACTGAATTATCAGTTTGCTTACGAATAATGAAGTTTGGTTTGAACGCACCATTTGGAATATACTTGTGCCTTGTGTTCCAGCAAATGGATATGCTTAAATTTTGTAAAATATTTTCGTTTCTCGTCAATTTGTCTGTTCTTTTTTTTTACGTGTCTTCCATCAATTTGGTATGTCGTGATTTTTTCTAACATTATTCTTCTATTGTATTTTTGTATGCCGTGTTTTTTTTCCTTATTGTGACATCAGGATTGACACAAGTATTTTTTCTAGACTAATCTGTCACCTCTGAAAACTTTCAGGAAAAACTTGAGCGGCGAAGGCAAATGCCTTACCACATGCATATTAATCTTGAATTACTTGAAGCTGTTCATCTGATTTGTGCCATGCTTTTGGAGGTGCCAAATATGGCTATAAATGCACATGATGTTAGAAGAAAGGTGATAAGTAAGCCATTCCGGCGTATACTGGAGATAAATGAGAAGCAAACATTCACTGGTCCTCCCGAGAATGTCCGTGATCATGTTATGGCTGCAACCCGAGCATTGAGCAAGGGCAATTGGGAAAAAGCATACAAAGTTATTGAAAGTCTTGATGCTTGGAAGCTTCTTCGAGAAAAGGATAATGTGCTAGATATGTTGAAGTTAAAAATTCGTGAAGAAGCTCTGAGAACCTACCTATTCACCTATTCCTCTTGTTATGGTTCGCTGAGCTTAGATCAGCTTACAACTATGTTTGAACTTTCTGAAGCACAGGTACATAGCATAGTGAGTAAGATGATGATAGCAGAAGAACTTTGTGCAAGCTGGGACCAGCCCACAAGGTGCATTGTTACTCAGAATGTGGAGCCTACCAGATTACAAGCCTTGGCAATACAGTTTGCTGAGAAATTGTCTGTTCTCATTGATAGTAATGAGAGAGCTTTTGATGCTCGAACAGGAGGTGGATTAGAGGGACCTCTCGCAACAAGGAGGAGAGACACACAAGATTATGCTGGTGCTGCTTCTGGTCGGTGGCAAAATGATTTTTCTAATGGACAAGGCAGACAGGGTAGTTTTTCTGCTCGGTCAACCTTTACGGGTGCACGAAATGCAGGTGGCCAGGCACGTACTGGTACTTCTGGAGCCACATTTTCAAAAGATCGATTTGGTCAAGGTGGTCGGGCCGGAGCTGCATATTCTTCAGGTTATCAAAGCACACGCTACCAAGATGCATATAGTAGTGTTGGGAGAACTCCTTACCAAACAGGTTCAGCATCCTCTGGTGGTATAAGAGGTTCTCAGCCTGACGGAGCAGCTCGGATGGTGAGCTTAACAAGATCGGGCAGGTTTTAGTGGCTTATCTATTTGCTAATCTGGAACTATTCATCTTCAACTCGATAGTTTAGATATTCGAGTACTTTTTGAGTTTCCGACTATTCTATTTTTATTGCCGGGAGAGTTTTTACAAGTTTAAGTGGCGAGTTTTTTTAGGTGTAATAAAAATGGGTAAAAATGTCAATGGGGTTAAAATGCTGGAAAAAGCTTATTTTCACACATTTTTGCTATTAAACCATGCAATTTGTCTTTTGAGATGACAAGTTTTACTGGTACATTTTGTAACTGAATATTGCAAAATAAAACGTTTCTTTAAGAACTATTATTTTTCACTTTTAGTACTTTCAAAGTTGTCAAGTTTTCTTCAAATCGGTAATTTGGACTAGCCGAGTACTCACTGAGTTGGAGACTGCGAACTCCAATCAAACCTATGATTCTAAATCAGGTCTGTGGTTAGAAGGTCAGTAAAGACATGAACTTGATTTTCAAAAAGCTGTCTCAAAATTCAAATTTGATTAACTAACTGTAGTTTTGATTTCTAAAATTCATTAAATTCATTTTTATGTAATTCAATGCCATGTGCTAGTATTCAAAGATATTTGTTTCATCTACATCTGTCATCCACACATCAATGCATCTCTCATTATTCATTGAAGAACAATAAATGGTTATACGTTTGTATTTTAGTGCGTAAAAGGAAGTAGAGTGGCAACATGATGTGGAGGGTAAAGATATGAATGTATTAACAACTAGCACTACAAGAATGTAGAGTATACAATAATTTATACAATATCAAAATGGACTGACAATTAGTCTATATCAAATTTTATAAAAAAAATAAAATCAAGTTTATATATTTTTTTGTAGACTTTTAATTCCCATCAAATAAAAAGGTGTTAATAATTAGGCAATGTTTAAAACACAAACTTCTATTCATTAAAAAATAAGCGAAATCAAGATGAAAATCTAGACCACGTTATAATAAATAAATGTTAAGATTCAAAATAGAATGAAATCAAGATTAGGCTGATAAAAAACTTATACAGAATTTCAAATGCGACAGTTTATGTACTTACTCGAACCCGTCAGTGAAAAAATGAGACTAAGAAAGAAAGATTGTAACACGTGTACAGTAATTGATAAAACATTAAAAATGTATAAATAAAACATTAGAAATGAATAATGTATCAACTGATGATATCTTGTTTGAATTGAAGTTGAAGCTATATAGGAAATCTTTGTGGTTGGTGAACCTACATTGGTGCAAATGTAATAGATAACGGAAGTTTTGAAAACTTAGTTTTGATTTTCCATCGAACTTAAAAGCGCAGCCCATTATGACCACACAACTCTCTTGAACAATGGGAAGGAATATGTAGAAGCTGAGAAGATAGGAACACGTGTCAAAAAGGTAACTAAATGAAATGAGTGGCAGTAAAGTGGACAAATGTTTAGTGAGGGATCTATGGAACTGACATATAGCCTGAAATAGAGAGATGAATATATCTTGAAGGCACAAGAAGAAATCTTGGTGTTCTCGAGGTAATGCACATATCGTAGAATCTATACTGTACTGTTCAGGCCTGGAATTTTGATGGTCTATATGGCCGTTTTAAACTTTTGTGCAGCTTAGAATTTATTAACATTTTTATAAATGGTAGCTATCATAGGTAAGGGTTTAGGGGTTAAAATATAATATATCCTAAACCATAAAATGATTTGCCCTAAATAAGCTATTTGGCGGCAGCTGTCAGAATCTGTAAATCACCTCTATGAAAATCTTTAAATTAGTCTAATATAAGCAAACATTTTGATTACTTCGCCGAATTTTTATTGCAGGGTTTTATGGAGGAGTGCTTTGTAAATAATTCAGTGAGATGTGATGAGATTTTTTGATTATTTTAAAGTAGTTAATCCTATGAAGTTTGTTTTTCAATTCATGAAGAACAACCGACCGAAACACTGGACTTCCTAATAAATCGAGAGTCCTTTAGCAAATTATATATGTCGTGGTATAATAGATTGTAGAATAAATAGAAAATAATAAGAAAAAACAATGGTAAAAATTGAGAAATTTGAGATGATTAATTTATAAAATTGAAACTATTACTTATTAACTTATTCTAATGTTATGAAAATTTTTACACATTATTAATTGTTACCTTATTTTCATGTTATGAAAAAAATTGGTTTGAAAAAAATAATTTTATTTAACTTTAAATTTAATTTTTGCATTTGACTTAAAAGTGGATAAAGAAGATTGTATTAAAAAATTAATATCAAAAGAAATGATGAGGAAAAGTGAATAATCAATAAAGTTAAATTATATTATAATTATAATATATTATATTTTATAATAAAAATAAATATAAAAATATATAATTAATAATTAATAATTGTTATATTTTCATCTAGTTCGAATTAAATCACATATAAATATTATTAATTAAATTAATAGGATCAACCATCATAGGTTTCGTAGAAGTAGGAACCACACTAGGATGAGATATGACTAGAAGAGGTTATGTATAAGCAATAGGAGGTGTCCAAAGAAGTCCACAAGTAGGATCATCCTTAGGTTTACTAAGTTCACAAATCTTTTGAAACTTGTAGTTTTGATATGATGGAAAGAGATGGTCAAGACGTGGTTGAGCGGTGTGAGGTATAAAAGGTAAAAAAATCAAGGTTAATTGAGTCATGAGGCACAAAAGGCTAATAAAGACTATGGTTAATGGTCATGATTTGTCTATTATGAGGAAATTTGACACATTTTTTACAAGGTAAACAAGGTAAACAAGTTGTAAACAAGGTGTTAAAGAAAAAGTTACTGATTTCATTGCATTGAGGAAAGCCAAGGAAAACCAAGCTTAACTTGAAATTGATAAGAAGTTGGAATAACAATGAAGGTAGTATCCAAAGCTTTACCACCAACTTCGACAGGGAGTGTAATTGAACCACGAGAAGGTTAAAGGAAACCATTTGTAAGTTTGAATCATAACATCACTTTTATCATAAAAGTAATTTTGCAACTGTCTACTGAAAATATATTCCTCAGTTATCACATTCATCATGCAAGTGGGACCAATAAGGGCTCCACTAGTATGAAAGCCATTAATCGTAGCGACAATGTAGAGATGACCATCATGTTCTTTGATTGTCTTAGCAAGATCAAAGGTAATGCAAGGTTGAGGTTTGACTTGTTCAACACGATTGACAACATAGTTGGCTTCATCAACTTTCTCATCATTATCAATGCACTAGGAAGAAGATTGATCAATAGTATTGGTTGAATGAGATGGCAAAGAATTAGTATAGATTTGTAAGTTTTGGTTGGGAGGTGCTATAGATTTGTTTCCTTTATCATTAACACCTTCAAAAAATATAGCATTGGAATCAATAAGGTCTTGAATAGCATTTTTTAAGCAAAAACACCTTAGCATTAATTAACTTCAACATCACATTATTCAAAGATTCAGAAAGCTTTGTAAACTTACGAGCAGGTTGAAAAATAGATGACAAAGGAGGCACACCTTTGGATGTTGCCACTTGTTCATCAACATTGTTAGATGATTTATTGATTTTGATGAAGTTGTTGTATTTCTGAAACTTGTTGAAATTGGATGTGACATCACTCTTATCAATGAGAACATGAGCCATTGTAGGGGTGCTCTCAGATTAACTCATTTGAAGTTGATAATTATGAAGCACTGCACACAATTGAGAAAAAGAAGAGAATTTAGACAACAATATCGTATCTCTAATGTTGCTTTGTAAATTAGCAATAAAAATACATTGCACATCAATATTAGGCATATGATAAGAAATCTGAGCATGCAAATTCTTAAATCTACCAATGAAATCAGTAACTTTTTCTTTAACACCTTGTTTACAATGCATTAAATCAGTTAGGGACATTTTAGGACCAATGTTATTATTGAAATTATTGTATGAAAGCATTAGAAAGTTTTTGAAATGAGTTAATTGAATAAGGAGGCAACGAACAATTCCATTGCAAGACTTTATCTCGAAAGGTTCTAGTAAACAACTTTGCCATGAACCTATGGTCATGAGAAAAATCACTACACAAGGTCTGGGAAGTTTTAACATGAGTCACAAGATCACCCTTACTATTATATGTCCCAAGATGAGGAATCTCCATGTATCGTGGGATAAAAACATGAATAATATCCATAGACAAAGAACTAGCAATGTCACAACTAGGAAATATTGAACTTGGATTGATTCATGGAAGCAATTTATTGTTGCAAAGAAGAAATGCTTTGAACCAAACTATTAATGGTAAGATCATTAGACACAATGCTAGGAGGAGTAATTTGAGAAATGTTGGGAGCATTATGAGAAATTAAAGGAACAGTTGAATATGAAAAGGGAACACTATGATAAGTGGGCATAAATGTTGGTAATGAGACACATGGGACACTTGAAGGAATAGAAGGAGCATTAGGATTAGGAAGACTTACATGTGTAGGATTTTGAATCAAAGTTGTTATGATAGGTGGAGCATAAGTAGAAATAGAAGGACTTGTCATGGGAATAGGATTAGACACATAAACACTAGTAGGAGGTTGAGTGTAACCAAGCTCTTGAGAAACTTCTTGTAGAGGTTAAACATTTTTATGGACCATTTGAGAGATAGCATGAATAAAATCAATGCCATGTTGATCATTATGAATGTGTTTTTTCAAGCCACTAAGCAAGGCTAAAGTTTCTGGATTAGAATTTTCTTGATTAAGCCATTATTCAAAGTTGTCGAGGTCATGGGAGAGATTTTGGATTTGGGTGGGAGGAACACCTAAGGCTTCATCTTCATCATGTGAAGAATGAGAAGAGTTGTTTTTCATGATAGGATTGTGATGCACTGCCAAGGTGAGAGAATCCCCAAAGGAGTTGTCCAACCTTGTAGCAAGAGTTAACACATCAGAAATAACAAAGAAAACACATAAAAAACAAGATTCTGAAGCCAAATAACCAATTTTATTTATCATATTTCATCATACATGCCAAACTATAAGGCCTTCCCGGTTATGTCCACATTCAATGAAAATAAGATTCAAATATATTCTTAGACCTACCCAAGCTCTCAGGGTATCAACTCTCTAGCTTCCATATCAGATCTCTTCCCCCTAATATGAAACCAAGCCCTACATTTATACAAAATCACGACCACAAGTCGACTCAAGAAATAACATTCCCCAAAGAAGGAAGCGTCTTACAAATATAGGTCCAACCCTATACAAACATAACATAAGAAGAAGTGATCACATGGAGCAATCCACGAAGGAACCATGATCCACACGCTAAGATTGAAACGACTAAGAATCCCACAGTCTCAATCGCAATATAAATCTCTAGGTAAGTCCATGCCAGTGATGAACATGTTACCCACATCTAGAAAGAGAAAGAAATATCAACACTCGATCAACCCCAAAAGATGCAACCATAAGAGAATGATCCAAGAACACTCCAAAACAAGAAGCTATGAGCACAACAGTTAAAGATCCAATTGGACCAACCACAACTAGAATCACATAAAACTGCCAACTGTAACCCAAACTCACAGAACGATGTAGGATTGCCAGCAAACCAAGGATGCTCCTGCATCAGACACCCCATGTGGCTAAATATTTTCCATCAGAGCAGTTTATGAACATATGAAGGGGATTCAAGACATAGATCCCATGCTCATTCTTAATCCAGATATTATTTGCATCTGCTACTTGCACTGTCATTCCACCCTTTACGGTCAAGTACTGCAAATGACTCTGCCTATCATTCTTCCACTCATGTCTTCTACCAAACCAGATGTACCAACATGAAAAGATCCCAATTGAATCTTCTTCTGCTTCATTTTACCCTCTGATTTGCCTTAAGGTCTCTAAACCTTAATGTCTGTACTAACCTCTGTAGTCATCTCATATCTCCTTCCAACGCTCAAGTTCCTCGTTCCTTTGTCTTCATCCTTCAAAGGAGTCAAAGTAAATTTCTATCTATCTTTTAGGATAGTAATGAAATTTCTTTTACAGTCATGAATAGCCTCTCTATCATACTTGCAAGATCTTCCAAGCAAAACATGACACAAACTCATATTCACAATGTCACATAACACTTCATCCCTATAAGGACCAATGTGAAAAATTACCATGTACTGTTCCTTAACCTCTACTACATGATCATCTTGTAACCAACTAATCCTATAAGGACAAGGATGTTTCAATCACTTCAAAGTAAGCGTTTGAACCATCTCCTCAGAAACCAAGTTTTTAGTACTACCTCCATCAATAATCACCTTACAACATTTAATACCAGACTTACAATTAGTCCTAAATAAATTCCTCCTTTGACAAGGATCCACTTGCTTATATAGAGATTTATGACTGATTGATGGTTGATATTGAAGACAGATTTATTTTGGACGGACAAGATAATTATAGATGGAGTGAAGACCAAGACATTCCATTTTGAACTAAAAAATTAGAGAGTTAAAAGGAAATAAGAATAAAAGATAAGATCTCTTTATTTAGGAGAAAATCAGTTTCCAAAATCCAATTGTTTTTCTGAGTTAAAATAATTATTTCTTTTCAATTTTGAGGATAATCAAACAATTTATCTGATTTATTTGTTTTAATCTTTTTTTTTTAAGAATTCTCTTTTTTCAATTCTAAGGATAATCAAATGATTTCTTTTATTTGAGAATTCTTTATTCCTCACAAAATTGTTTTTTTATGATTTTGGAATTAAAACTGAACTACAAATTTAATTTAGAAGAAAGTGGAATTAATTAGAAAGTATGATGAAATTAGATAGAAATAAAATTAGAATGAAATGAAATTAATTTTGGATTATTAATTTAATTGAGAGGAAATAATTATCTAAATTAAATAATTATTGATAATTATTTAAACTATGGGAATTTGGAAATTGAATTTAATTAACTAATAAAGGTTAATTAATTAAGGTTAATTAATTAAATTACATTAATTTATTTAATTAATATTGAGAAGTGATTAGATGATTAAGAGATTGGACTTTAGATGAATAAAGGTGATTAATTAAACAATTAAATAATTAAATAATTGTTTAATTAATAAAAGAATAATTAGTAGTTAAATGCAAGCTCGCAAGACTGTCCATTTTAGGGTGTCTACACTTTGATGACTTTGACTTCTACTCTTGCCTTCCATCTCTAAACATGAATAAGACTCAACCTCTGACATTACTCTAGTGTATACATGTGAACAATCATTTTGAGAAATCATTTTTACTTGTGCAAACACAAGCTCTTTGGATTCACCATATAGTTGCATAGTCTAAAAAGTAACACATACTTCCAACTGAAATTACAATTGATATTTTAACCATGAAGTATGTAAAAAAGTACCCACAAGCCTTCCCTTTCTTAGTGCTTAGCTCAATTAATAGGGAAACATTTTAAAATTGATTTTCATGAAAACACTTGACTCATGAAAATACAAATACATGGAGTGTTGAAGTGGCTAGAAAAATTGATAGATTTGAAGCTTTCTTCACACATTCATTAGGTTCTTTGGTAGAGTCGCCACCTCTTTGCAGAGGACAAATATTTCTAATAGCTGAAAAATTCTTCCTAACTCAAACTTTCTTGAAAACCAGTACAAGAACACAACACCTCCACATCCAACAATATGACCTCATGTATTCCTTCCTTAACTAGGTACTTCATCATAAGAGCCCCAAATTTGCTTCATCTCTACTACAATTCCATTGGTTTCTTTTTTAGTTCTTCTCAAATAATGCACACTGGTGCAAACAAAGATCTTCGCCACCCACAACTTGTGAGATAATAGGAAAGCTTCTTAGAACATGGACTCATTTGGACAGACTTACATTGAAAGACAAAACAAACTCTCATGCAAGATTTATGCGAATTGACACACTTGACAAGGAGATGGAAATTTTCATAATAAACACATGACTCTATATAACAACATGACATGGGATTGATTCAACAAAACAAGGAGAAACTCACTTAAACTTTCATGACAGTTTCCTTACAATTCTCCCCATTAGAGTCGCCATCTTGTTGATGACTCGGACGGGCTAACTAAAATGGGTAAATGATTTTGACAAATATATACCAGAGATTCTAGGATAGATTCAATATTATTACATCTCTGTTCCCCAGTAGTGTCGCCATCTTGTTGGTGACTCGGATGGGCTAACTCAAATGGGTAAATGATTCTGACAAATATATACAAAAGATTCTAGGATATATTCAATATTATTACATCTCTGTTCCCGAGTAGAGTCACCATCTTGTTGGTGACTCAGATGGGCAAACTCAAATGATCAGAAATACCCTTGAACCTTCCCTAGTAGACTCGCCATCTCATTGGTTCCCCAAAAGGTTTACACTAGAAAATAGCTACCAAGATGACCAAATTTTTCTCTATGGAGAGGCCAACTCTGATGCAGAGTCCCTAGGTGGACTTGCAATCAGTCATGTCATGAGGGACTTTACAAGTGTTGAAGCAATACCAAACTAGCATCTTCATTAGGATCATTCTCCTTAATCCAAGCCGCACCATCACTATCAGAGTGCACACCAAATCCTTATGCCACCATAGGCTCTACATCTTTGAAATCATCTCAATGTCCCTCAATCCAATCAATGGATTCAACAAAGCAACCCCATTAACTCACAAATCC
>MU228342.1:207345-240753 GCA_018584345.1 Thuja plicata
CTTTCACACCTCTTTAGGGTGAAAAGACACAACTCTTATTACAAATTATTTTGAAAAAATAATAAACTAACTAAAAAATAACTACCTACTTTCGGATTTGGCTTTGGTCGAAATTCCAAAACATATTGTAAAATTCTAAGATTTTTTTTGGAGATAGGAAATTTAATTTTCCGAACTGGGTCTTTTTTAGATGTTTAAAATTTGACCATCTTCATTCTCTGTCGACATCATCTTTGCAGCAGGTCTAAATTCCAGCATCTCTGAAACCTTCGCTTGTAGAATTTTGATTGTTTCTCTCATAGAGCTTCCTTCCATAATCCCTCAAATTTTAATTGAAAAGAAATATGTTGTTGTATCCCATTTAATGTACTTCATCATATTATTAGTTATTGGGCATAGATTTTAGGATTCCATTTTTTAGAGTTTTATCACTTTATAGGACTCTAAATTTTGCCAAAAATTGAGAACTCCAACACATTGGATCTAATTGAATTTCTAATTCAGAGAGATTTACCTTATTTTTTGCCACTTCTTGGCTGAGCTTTTCAACTAGTTTGTGCTGATACTTCATCTCTACCTGTTCTTCCATTATTTTCTCTGCATCTACATTTTGAGTTGTAATGGCGTCGGTAAGAACTACAATTTTTTCCATGACTGATATGTTATTTTCAATTTTGACCTTAGGAACAAGTTGATGTAGTATATCCCTAGCCTTGTCAAGTGCTTGGGCTTCCCTATGTGCCTTTCTCATTTTCTCTTGTATGGATTTTATCTGACACATTACTCCAAACTTTTGAAGTGTTTCAGTATCTAAATTAGATACATCCCACTTGGGTTTCCTTTACTGTTTGGCTTCTTGTTCTTGAAGCAGCTGTTGTCTTTGCTTTCTTAGGTGGAGGAGGAGGTGGTGAATCTGACTTGTAGCCTCTAAATCACTCTTTTCTATATCTTCACTGATGGGTGACCGGCCCTCGATTTCTTCCTCCTTTCCTTCTATTTCCTCTTCACCTTCTTCAGAAACTGCTAATTTCTTTGTTAAAACCTTTACCATTTTGTTTTTCTTGTTTACCACTTTCTTGACAACAAGATCTGATTTGATTTTCAGTTTGGCTTCTTCATAAGTGCCAAATCTTGTTTTCTTTCTGTCCAATGGTTCATTCAATATTGCCTTAATGCAATTTGTGGTTTTTTCTATTTGGATTTCATAATCCAATGGTGATAGCCATGATTTCCTAGGTACTACTAGTTTGATATACGTATAATCAGTATCTACCATAAAAAATATATCATCTTTGTATTCTTTTATCAAACTCTTAGGTATCCTAGTTCTTGCTTGCATATTTTCTTTATATCCTTTGAAATATTCACTCATTAGGTCATAAAAATTTGTACCTAATGACTCTATGTGCTCACATATTTATATGGTGACTGGTTTGCTTATGTCCCATACTACTTTGCCTATGGAGGGAAAGTATTCTTCAAAGTAAAAGAATATGCACATAATGAGAGAACCAAACTTACAAGTGTTTTTCCTTGATGCCCTTATAGTGTGCATGTTCTTTGCCAGTTGATGTAAAAATATCTTTGAAAGATCCATCTTCTTTCCTTCTTTGATGATCTTGTAGGCTGTGCTCATAGCAGTGCTTGCTATGCTATTCATTCTGCTGGCCTGAAATATCTTATACCCTATCACACATGCACCAAACTTAAGTTCCTCATCAGCAATGGTGCTCACTTTGAGACCTCTCTTGTTTGATTTTGCACCAGTTAACTTTTCTACTTCCTTCAAGGATGGGTGCTTGTGAGATTTTGGCTTGTTTGTTGTGGGGTATCTAGTAACCACATGAATAACATCTTTTGTTATTCATTTTGGCTCATCAAGCCATAATGTCTGGTTATGCATTCTTCTGAGAACTATCCTTATCCATTAAGTCTTAAAAACCCTAGGAAAGTGTAATGCATTTGTCAGACCTTTTACGTCTAGATGCTTGTGCTCTTCTTTCAGGTTTCTAGTGTCATCACATAGTTCCTTATAGGAGTTATCTAGGTCTAGATCTCCTATCTCTGAGATCTTGCAATGAATATAGGACCTTACATCCTCTACCAGCACAACCCTAGGTGATATTCTAGAGAATGCTCCAAAATCATTAGGTTGCAATGCAATTTGAGGGTGTAACTTGTATTTAGGTTCAACACAAGTATTGTTGCTAATAAGATTGATTGTTTTCTTCTTAGCCTCTTTCAATTTTGCTGTTCTTGATGTAGATGCCATCGTATCTTGAAATTTAGGGCTTTTCGTAATTAAACACAGTGTAGTCGGTGATTGTAGATACTTACTGAATCTCTATGATTTATCATGAATCTTTTGAGTTGTGTTTGAATCTTTTCGAGGTCACAATTCAATCTGTTCTTCAATTGCTCTGCTTAGCTTTGCTTCGATGCTCAAAAATTGCAGGTGCAAAATGAGTTCATCTGTCGCACTTTTATAACTTTTGTGCCCTAAGTTGTCATTAATGCCTAACAAATTGTCAGTGTACAAAGACTGAGTTCGTCAGTTGAGGCATAAATAACATCGTCAGTGTCGGTGCAAATTTTTGGAGTAGCTAGTAGCTTTGGTGATTTCATTGATGATTGTTGGTAAAATGGTGATGACAAATTCTGTTGGCTCAAAGATTGCTGATGTCTATCAGTTACACTTAGAAACTTGTCTTTTGTGTAATGCCTGATACATTTCGGTAAGTAGTGTCAACTTTTCTATGTGTGTTCACCGATGCTTATTTGTACCCTTTTACCGATGGAATTGTTTTTGAATAACATTACAAGTAACAATATAGTGCATCTTTAATAATGCTAATTTTTTCAATAGGATCAATGTGTAATGAAATTGATGCATAATATAACTTGTCATAATGCAGTTCCATACTTACTTGTGCAACTTAGTTGGGAATAGTGATGCCACCAGATCCATTGGATGGGGTGTCATCATTTGCATTTCTTGTTCCAACACCTTCAGTGTTTGCAGATTTTATCCACATCTTGTTTCTCATCTTCTTGATGTCATCAATGGTGTTTCCATTGGGATAAGTGCTTATTTCTGTCAATCGGTCTTTGTAATCTTTTATCACATGTCCAACCTTATGACAATGTAAACATGCCATACCTGGATTGAACCATCCTCTTGGTCTTCTAGTCCATTTTCTCATACAGTTGGTAGATATATAACCATACCTTCCACATGCTATACAGTTTACCCATGTGTTATAGTCCCAAACATATGAGTTACCGACTCTTGTCAGTTTGTAGCCATTATTAGGTTCTTTTGGTGTCCATGCTTTCTTGTTCTTTTTCCAGCACTCTTAATGTGTATGTCCATTGATTTTGTAGGTAGGACAGTACTTGTCCATGTAGGTTTCCTTCTTTGGATTTGTCACCTTGGATCTGCATTCATGTGCCTTGTGTCCTTTCTTGTGACATTTATAAAAATTACCAATGAAAGTAGATTGTGCTTGAGGAATACCTTTCATTTTGTTTCTGCAAATGTTTGAGGTGTGGCCTGGTTTTCCATAATGATTGCATGATAGCTTTTTGGTTCTTGGAGTTTCATTAACATTCCTTTGATCTGATTGATTAGATGATTCTCCATTGTCGGTGTACCCTATACGTGTGTAGTTGTTGACTCTTCTTTGTCCGTCAAGAAAATCATCCATTCTTTTATTTCTATCTTCATCTTTCTTGATTAATTCATTGTGCTGATTTTGAATTCTGACTTCATGCTTTAGCTTTTGATTCTCTTCTCTTATCTCACCAATGTTATGTATTCTTTCAACGAGTTCAATATTTAATCTATTTGCCTCTTGACTCATAAGAATAATCTGATTAGTAATCTCATGGTGGTGATCGGTAAGTCTTTGAATTTATGATTCTTTTTCTTGTAGCTTCTATATGATTTTCCTCCTATCATCAATAGCCAATGTTCTCTCTGATTTAGATTTTCTTGAGTCATTCATGACATCAATCATTTTTTCGATCTGAGTCTCTTGACTAATTTGCAACATCTTGATTTGCTCTATCAGATGTAGATTGACCTCTTGTAGGCTTGTGATTTATTCTATTGATGTGTCTGAAGCTTTTCTTGTTGTTGATTCAGTTGAGTTGAAGTAATCTGGGATCTCCTCTTCTTGATAATCCTTTTCATTAAGCCTAGTTGCCATAATCTTTCTTTCATCAAGCAACTTTCTCATGCGTACTCGCGCCTCTTTGTACTGCTCATAGTAAATCAAAATTTGTAACTGCTCATTCTCAATAGTCTTGTCCAGTCTGTACTTTTCCATTATCTTGATATTTTCTCTTAATTCTTTAAGCTTTACAAGAAAGAGACTTAGCTCTGATACCAATTGTTGGAATTGCTGGAATGATGTACTGAGAGGGGAGGGGTGAATCAATACCTCTAAATTTTTTTTATGTGATTGGACCATTAACCTTTGTGTCATCAGATTTATATATTCACCTATCTATCTATTCATATTTCTTTATGTATGTGTAATCATATCATAAGTTCTTTACATGTGTAAACATTCAATAAACATACATGAAAATAAATAACACATAACACATGATATGATATCGCAAAAAACTCCTGTTAGGAAGTAAAAATTGTGGTGGGGACGTCACCCACAAAACTTCACTATCTGTAGATAAGAAGGGAGCGGTTAAGGCTTAAAATTTGATCACTTCTGATGATCTACCCTATTAGGATTATTATATTGGAGACTTGTTAGGATCTACTTCATTTGAAGCTTTAGAAACACTGTTAAGTGTGCACTCTATTAAGAGATTTATCAAGAATTGTTAAGTCCACCTTCTACTAAAGGATTTCTAATGTGATGCACTTGTTAGAATGCAATCTACATTATAAATGTTCATATGATAGTATATGCAATCTCTAATTATTGATAAAAGATCCTATAAAGCTTACAATGTATATGTAATCACCTTGAGTGATTGAATGATACCTTGTATCTGCTCGTCGGTAGCCTGGTCTGTGTTCTTGAGAACTGATATGATCTTTTTCTAAACTTTGCATGAATTCACTTCTACTTCTTAGATGCTCTCAATGGCTACAATCATTTTCCAAAGCTTGCTATTACAAATGATTGAACATCTATTTATTCTAGTTTCTAGGTTCATTCTTGATTCACGCTTTACAAGTTAACTCTAGATCCAAGGTTTACAACTTGACCTTGATCTTTAGTTAGTTATGTTTTAGATCCATTAGGATGCTTTAAAACATTTACAATATACTTGATTAACCCTCAAGTAATGATTTAAAACAAATTAAAACTCTATAAATAGGATTACAATGTTTTATCTGACGTGGAAAGTTAGATCCACTATTTGCGGGTTCTGTAACTGACTGTCAGTTCTGATGGTTGGGCTGCTCTGTTAGTCTATCAATTTTATTTCATTCGTTGCTCTATCGGGCTTCTAATCCATCGATGTCCCTTTTTTAACTGTTCATCGGGTTCCTTGTCTTTTATGCTCTGTTGGTTATATTCATAAAACTGTACCATCGATAATGTCCATTATGCTTGTCGTCGGTTTTGTGATCTTTGGATCTGTCGGTGATGTTTTGTTTTGTCAGTTCAACACTTGTCAGTGTTCGTCTGGAAATTCTATATATAGAATTTTCATGTCAAGTATTGTCATCTCGTTTGGTATGCAGTGTGTTGTTCGTCGGTTATGCCTATATTGATGACCTTTATCATGTTTTCTAGTTAAGTATACTAATGGAAAAACTTAATGTCATCATGAATGCAATCTTTTCTTTATCTTAAGGAGCTATCTTAATATGATTGTACCCAAAAAAACCATCCATCAAGGAATAAATCACATAACCCGCACTCATATCCACTATCATGTCTATATTGGGAAGTGGAAAGTCATCCTTTGGGCATGCTCTATTGACATCTCTAAAATTTGTGCTCGAATGGATTTGTCATGTTTGGAAACTGGTACAATGTTTGATATCCATTCAACATAGGTGATAGCTCTTATGAATCTTGCACCAAGGAGTTCTCCAATTCTTCTTTGACTAGGAGAGCTATGTGAGGATGCATCTTTCTCAATTTTTTTTTAACTGGTTTGACACCCGGAGCTATGAACAAGTGATGCATGATAAGATTAATGTCCAACCTTGACATATCAGAATAATTCCACGCAAAGTTGATCTTATTTTTCTGTAAGAACTTAGTGTAAGCTTCTTTTTTCTTGTGGTGACAAAGACTCAGCCAAGTGTACAATCTGCAGAGCCTCATCTATACCCAAATTTACTGCTTGTGTTGGTTCAATAAGCATTGAATATCTATCTTGAAAGTATCTAGGGAGATGATCAAGTACCTCATCCTTAGATGCCTCAGAGAGGTTTTCACCCTTGGATATGCCATTTATTTTTACTTTTTTTGGTTTTGACACCGCCACACAATGGTTTTTGCCATCAGAACTCTTATTCTTTTGATTTTCTTTTCTTTTTGTTTTGTGACTAAGGTACTTGATGTCTGGATCTGTCATGCTGGTAGCCAGTTCACTGGTGGAAGAGACTATGGGTTCAATGGCATTTAGGTAACAGGCTATCTCATAATCATTTTGAAATGTTAAGAGCTCAGGTTCTTGATAGCATTGGGACAAATCAATGAGGTCAGGATGAATAAGAGGCAAGTCAATGACTAGTTCAAGGTTATAAATGTGAATGATATTATCGCTGGTGACCAAAGAGTCAGAGTCTGTCAAGTATCCTTCTAAGCTACCCAAATCGGGATTCATCCTAACAAGGTAAGAATTGTCCACTAAAGAAACATGTGGGTTCAAATCCTCTAATCCTACACATGACTCGTTGGCTACCTCAGGTTGAGAACTATAAGTGTGGATAACATCAACATCCATGTCAACTGTAGAAGGCTTTGAGAAGGTGTCCCATTCATACTTATATGAACTTGTGTCTGAACTGCGACTAGGATGTTTACACCATGAAGGTTTGGGACCTCTTGATGTGGAAGGTCTAGTGTCATCAAGGGTAACACCTTCTCTTCCCATTAAATGAACAAGATTCTTGCATTGACATTCTTTGAAAGGATCTTCTACATTTGATTCATCTTGTTCTAAAGTTGCAACTGACGCATGGGCGACCGAAACATCTGAATCTCCCTAAAGGAGATTAGTGGAAGGGACCCAATCTTCACACATGTCTTGCTAATTTTCTAAATTAGGTATGTAGTCTGGTTCATCTTCACTATCCAACCTATCAAGGATAGGAGTAGTGTGCTTGTTGTGATTTGCAAATCCTAGGCCAACCGACTTCTTAGACTTGCATCCAAAAAGAGCATAATCAAGGGGTTCGGATCTAGCATCCAATTTGTGATTAAGAGGGCCATGTCTAGGATAGCCCATCTATTTGACAAAAGTATACCCTCTTTTGTAAGCCTTAGGAGAGGGAGAAGAGGTCTCATTGTGAATGTATTTCTCTTCTCTATACATCTAGTCTCTAACAAACATCTCTTCTTCTCATCTTGGATAGGCACTGATGATTCTACAAATGTGCCAAATAAAGTCATAGGTGAAGAGGAAGGTTTATTTTCTTGTGAAGGCTTTCTGTAAGCCCTGGGAGAAACTGGTAATGTTGTGAGGGAGTTGAGTTGATACCCCCCATGCTAAGATCTACTTACTTGAGCTTGTCTTTACATTCAGCTAAGGTTGCATCGAAATCTTCTGCTTCTCTATTGAGGGGAACATGAGTTCCAGCTGGAATAGAATTGACAGATAAAGTGTTATCCCCAGGTATACAAATCTCTATTCCATTGTAAGGGAACTTAACAAACTAATGATAGGTAGACAACACTGATTGCATATCATGAATCCATGGTCTACCGAGTAAGATATTGTATGCAAGGGGTCCAACATCAACTATTTGAAATAAAATATCTTTTTCAACATGGCCAATCGTAAAAGGAAGGATGACCAACCCCTTGTAACTTCTTTCCACCTCATCATAGGCTTTGATGGTGATCCTTTTCTTGGTATCTATGAATTTTTCAAAATAACCCAACTCTTTCAAAAGATGAAAGGAACAAATATTAAGCCCAACACCCCCATCTATCAACACTCGCCTAACACGGGTTTTGTGGATCATGACCTCAATATGGAGAGCGAGATTGTGTGGGTGGCTTAAAGCTTTATCACCATCCTCTAAAAAAGTAAGGTAATGAGGGCTATCAATATGATTAACCATGTTCTCAAATTGATCAACATCTAAGTTGTTGGGGACGTTCTCCGTGCGGAAAGCATCCCCAAGGACTTTTTTGTGTCTTGGGGACAATTCTAAGAGCTCAAAGATCAAAATATGAGCTGGGGTTCTCCACAACTGGGATTAATTGCTGGTTTTGAGATGACATTCTTGGATGCCACTTGCTTAGGTTTAATTAGTTGACTTGAATTGGGTCCTCTAATGACAATGAGACCTTGACTTCGTGTGAAAACATTGAGGGCTTGGGATGACACTCTAGAGTTAGGACCCCTTAGCACCACGATGGGTTATTCATCAAAGAGAGGAGGAGAGTCCATGTCTAGATCATAACCATAGGGATATTTACCCCTCATCATGTTGACATTTTCTTCTACAACTTCAAGCATGTTGATAAAATTCTCCGCATGTGTGTAAGTGTAATTGATCTCAGCCTTGCCATTCTTAGCTTTAGAGGTTTCCCCCTTTTCAGACTTGGGCAATGGCTCTTTGAATTCCTTATGATCGGCATTGGTGTTCAATCCATCTATATTGAGCTTTCCATTCTCAATGAGATCTTGAATAATATGATTGAGTTTCCAACATTTTTCAATGTCATGTCCAATACCATTGTGAAACTTGCAAAAGGATTTCTCATCCCACCAATGTCTCTTAACATTAGGTATATAATTCAAGGTTGTTGATGATAAGTGTTTTCAAGACATCCTCATATGAGTCACCAAGTTTTGAAAACTGACATGTTTCTTTCTTAGGCCTATCTTGGTATCTTGGCTTTTTCTCTTGTTGATTAGATGCGTTGAGTTTCATGGCTTGAACAACACTAGACAAGTGGAGCATAGTTTGATCTTTGGGTTGGGAGGAGTCCACAACTCCATCATTGAACACTTGTTTGTTCCTATTCCAATGTGGGTTCTTCCCTTTATCCTTGTTAGGGTTATTTTTATTTTAACCATTGTTGTTGTTGCTTCCATGTTTGGTCAAAATTCATTGTTCTTTTAAAAAATTCTCAATCCTACATGTGGTTTCAACCATGGTGTCAAAGGAATCAAAAACCATATTCCTAACTTCATACCGCATTTTAGGAACCAAGTTGCTAACAAGGATGTCAATATTCTCATTTTCAGGAATGGTCCTAGGGTAGCGAGAGCATTGTCATCTCCACCTTTGCAAGAAAGTAACAAAGGATTCCCCTTGATTTTTCTTTAAATTGCATAACTCCAACATGGTGATAGATCTTGAAATATTGTATGAAAAGTGTTGAAAAAATCTATGGATGAGCTCTTTGAAAGTATTAATGGGGGGAGTTATGTTGGTGAACCATTCCATCACTTGGCCCTTAAGACTCCTTTGGAACAATCTCATGAGGTATGAGTCATCTTGATGGAACTCAAAACTTGTGGTATAAAACTGGTGCACACGATCATGTGGATATCCATTCCCATCATATTTGTCATATTGAGGGATCTCAATCTTTATAGGGAAGTCTTTCATGTTAACACTTTTGTCAAAAGGATTAGGACAATTCAAATCCAATGAGAATGAATTCTTGGGTGCTAACATCTTTTCCATCATGCTCTTAAGTTGTTTGATCTCCTCTTCTTGAGATGGACCTGGCTTCTTAATCTTTTTGTCCACATCAAAGTTGTAAGGGACTCTAGCACCCTTGTTGATTAAACTCTCTAGGACCTTGTCTTTGTTTTTCTCTAAATATTTCTCCACATACTGTTGGAAAAGTGGCTCTTGTTGCATTTTCATGAAGTCATGGGAGGTGAGATAAAAACTCGTGCTAATACCCCCATATTGTTAACCATGATGGGCACATTGTGAAGGTTGTTTTGAGTTCCTAGGAGGTGTTCAACTCCTATAATGATCATGTCTTGAGGCCCTTCTTCCTCTAGGGCTAGGAGATCATGATGATGTTCTTGAGCATCTTCCACTTCAT
Source organism: Thuja plicata (assembly GCA_018584345.1). Taxonomy (NCBI): domain Eukaryota; kingdom Viridiplantae; phylum Streptophyta; class Pinopsida; order Cupressales; family Cupressaceae; genus Thuja; species Thuja plicata. The sequence continues at coordinate 217,581 of MU228342.1, forward strand.
GGAATCTTAGAAGGAGTGGATGGAGGAGAGTTGTTTCCACCACTAACATGCATGTTGTTAAATTGGTCATTAAGTTTATGAGCCAAGAGTCTATCTTGCTCCTCCTAGAAGGATTTCCTTTCTATTTCCAACAATGTTTGTATCTCCAACTCTAGGAGTCTAAATTGTTCTTCCTTTGCAGCTTGTTCATCTAGGAAGGCTTTATTTTCACGCTCAGTCCTCTTAAGTCTTTCACTCATGTATCTTGAAGATGTTTTGAGTGGTGAACTTGGTCTTTAATTTATAAACAAATTGTTGGTATAGGTTGCATTTACATGAGTGTCATAAAGTTAATCCTCTTGGTTTTCATGTTGTGATTGATCATCTTGATAAAATTGCCTCATACCTCTCTCAACTCTTTGGTGTGCATCCATATATCTAGTTGAGATAAGGGGTGAGACTGGTGGACTGTCACGAGAGGAACCACCAAATGAAATAGTATCTTTATGTTTCACAAATATGTCATCAAGACATTCATCCACACCTTCCCTCTCTCGTCGAGTCATTGTGTAACTGATATCCATATCCAAGCGAGAAGATGCTAAGGGTGTACCCAACTCACTAAGGTGACTCTTGGAATAAAACCAAACTTTCAAGTTGTTCGTAGGTGATTGATCAAATATGGGTTCTTTTCCCTTACATTTTTGGCGAGTTTGTACTAAGGGTAATTGGTTAAAGACTACTTGAGGTTCTTTTCCTTGATCTACTTGATATCTTGTTGTAACTGCCATGAAAGAAAAGGTACTAGCTGATAGGATGACCCTAAGAAATGTTGGTATCAAACTAGGATAGTAAAGGCATTAACTTGTCCAAAAGAGAGGTGATAAGATAGAATTTTGCAAGAGGTATAAATCAACACTGCTACAAAGGTGCCCAATAAATGGGTAAATACCCTAACACATATGGATCAAGAGGATGATTTACTCAGGTTATATTGATTGAAATTGAATTTGTATGAAAATGAATGGACAAGAGATTACCAGAAATCTCCAAGTGTGTTATCAAAGAATCTAAAGGTTTATCTTCTCAACAAGGATGATTTCTAGCTCACTAACTCCAAGAAAGGTCACTTGTGAAATCAAAGATTACTAATCCAAGAGGTCAAAACACAAGAATCCAAAGTGTAAACAAGATTCTAACAGTGGGGTAAGTAATCCAATCTGACCCAGATCGACCAACGAAGACCAAAAATGACAGGACAACAATCAAGCAAGCCGGCAGTTGATAGAAAATAGCTCACTGGTATGGCAATAGAAGATATTTTTCGTGCGAAGGAACTATTTATCGCACGAGGATTACCACAGGATCGTGCAAAAATTTGCAGTCTAGCGCAAAGGAAACTGGACTGGTGTGACAGAAGGACCAAAAAGTGATAGTAAATTGGTAGAATATTGCATGATGATTCACACAGTATCACACAAAGAAACACATAGAGATACATGAAGAAATGTTCTCTCACAAGGATTCTGATGGGAAGGGAACAAAACTTAGTTTTTATTCATTTTAATTGACCAACTAGATGCATCAACAAATTTTTATCATGAATAAGTCACACAAGACAACAATAAGGGAGTCCAAGCAAGCAAATGTCTTCAAACAATGAGCAAGGGAAAAAGCAACCTTGCATATGAACAAGAATAGTGTCGTAGTATTATACTCCCTAAAGATTCTACTTGTGTATGTTCTCAAAATGTTTTTCAATCACACACATAGTTCTAGAAAAGAAAAAGTTGGTTGCACTATGGTTTGTAGTAATGGTCAACTCTGCAACTTTTGCAATCTCAAGTGGGTGAAATCCAATCCCGGAGTACCAAGGTTTTGACACAGTCTGAGAATTTAATCAATCAGGAGCTACTAAGGAGATCTGACAACCTAATAAGAGACCAAACCTATGGAGATTTCTTCCACAAGGACATTTATATAGTGGTTGTTGCTACCATGGAAGAAATGACTATTACCGCTTGAGGTTCCATCCACGTGGTTCACCTAATAAAGGGAGTGTCCACTACGGTTAACCCTCTCTAACAAGGAAGGTTCACAATATGAACCACATGGGGACTTAGTTTAGATTCAAGGGTTCCAAGTTTATGACTCTCCGAAAAGGGAAAAGAGCATAATCCTATAGCCTCTTCACCTCACCCAGAAATAGTAAGCAAGATTAATTGACCCACTAATTTGAAATCACCTCATCCAAGGTTCATATATCAACAACAATGACCACCAATCTCAAGAGAGAAAGTACCATCAAAAGTTGAAGACCAAACCAAGTGGGACCATGAGATAATAACAAATCCTTCCCTACCTACAAGGGGATCTATCATCAAGAAGAGCTTCACATGTAAGAAGAGTGAATTAATCCCACTCTCTCAAGATTGCCACAATTAGTGTTCATAGGGACTAATTACTATGTGAAACATATATACAAGAAAGAAAATCTAGGTTCATTCTTTAGAGCAAAAATTAGAAATGTGATCTATGAAAGCAAGAAACACTCAAGCTAAACACATGAGAGGTTCATTTTTATTTCCAAAATCCAAATGTTATAGAGATGCAACAAAATACCTCAGATCCAAAGAAACATGAGCATTTTGTCATTTACCCACGCAAGTCCAAAGTATTCTCACGATCAGATCAAAAAACCATAACAAAATAGCAAACAACAAACGTGAGTGGTCAACAAAAATTAGAGACATGAAAAACAACAATAAATGGCAAGTCTCTGGTGTCAGATCTCGTGTGAAGATTCAACACAGGCCACATGAAGAAACACACAGTATTGCACAAAGATTCGCATAGAGCAGAAAAACTTCGCACCAGTTTCAGAAAAATAGAGACATAAAATACACAACAACTAAAAATAGGTCTCTGTTTGGTGCATAGGTTCACGTGAAAATTCACCATAGGCCACGCGATGAAACTCCACGGATCGTGCAAATTTTTGCACAGACAAGCAAAAATTTGTGCCATTTTAAGAAAAACCTCATGCAAAATTTCATCACAGATCCTTACGGATGAAAAAATAGATTTGCAAGGAAAAATAAAAAAATGAGGCTAGATCTGCACCACGGTGGGTGCCAGAAATGTGTGCTAAAAAGTAGTCACACTTCTATGAGTCATTGTTTTCAAGATTGCTCAAGGTCTCAAATGGCGACTCATAGCTCCCTATTCATGGAGTGCAAGGGTTTGTAGTGGAGGCCCTCAGTTTAGACCTAGTCATGCCCATGCGAGTACACCAATAAAATGAGAGATTCAAAGAGGAAAAACAAGAGTGCTAGTCTTCATGATCATCAAGTATGCATGCAAATGAAAATGGAAGCTATTCTATATGATAACAATGCAAGATTATTCTGTGAAAGGAAATAAAAATGCAAGATTAATCTATGAAAGGAAACATGAATCTAATCTAACATGCAAGTGCAATTTTAATCTAAATGGATTGCCATGGGGGCATGAGAGAAGAAGACAAGAAGAGAGAAGTTGCAATATCCAAGCTCAAGTGCTCAAATTCTCCTCCAAAATTGCTCTCCAAACCTACAACATAACAATAGCACAAAAAAGTGTATTCTCTTGATTTCTTGATTATCCAAATGAGAAGGAGAGGTTTCCTTTTAAAGAGAAATGGACGGTGGAGATTAAGAGGCAAAAAAGAAATAAGCAAGGGTTGAGATTGAATCTTGGTTGATCTATGTGCTCATATCTTCGAAAGGCAAAATTAAAGGCTATGATTAAGAGGCAAAAAGCCCACCACTTAGGAAGATGTGTGAAGAAAAAGGAGATTTATTTATTTTTATTTAATTTATTTCTTTTTTCAACATAAAGAGGGATTTAAGTGGGGGTTTTATTTATTTAATTAAAAGAGAGATTTTCTTTTAATTAAATAAGATTATTTTATTTAATTAAAAGGGATATTTTAATTAAATAGGATAATGTTATTTAATTAAAAGAGAGATTAAATAAGATAAGATTATTTAATTAAAAAGATATTTTAATTAAATAAGATTATTTTATTTAATAAAAAGGAATTTTTTTCTTTTAATTAAATAATATAATTGATGAAATGATCAAACCTTAGGAAATATTGAAATAATTGAATTAATTACAATTTGATCAAGGAAATTGATTTGAATTACAAATGTCGCAAAGCATTGATTCAGGAATTTGATAAATTGATTCTGTCATTTAATAAATTGAAGAATGGGGGCCCATAGTCTAGGCGACCATTTTAGGGTGCATACAGTTAGAGGTCTTCAAATACTTCAATGTAAAAATGTCACCTTGTGAGAGGATTTACAAAAGACTGTTAAGTCTACTCTGTAAATAGATTTTGATCACTGCTACAATTGTTAGAGAGTAACAGTGGATTGACCTGTTTGTCGAAGCAATTGTCTTTGCTAATTCAGATCTCTGCTCTGGCTTCAAAAATGGGTCCTCACTGATCAAATATTCTATTGCAGCTTTGTATGTTCTGATTTTTCATAATCCTTAATCATAATCCCATCTAATTTTTCCTCCACACTTCATATCACAAACTTTTATAATTCTTACATCTTACTCACATTCAATCCACACTTGACCTTATATATATGATAAGCTTTGTCAAGTCGGCTATAATAACCTTCCAAATAAATAATAAAACTTAAGTCTGTCGGCTGCATATAACCAATTAACCATAAAATGTAAATTGATGTTATTCAGCTGACACTAAAAGCATAACTCAGTTAACACTATGATCCTTCAATTCCTGACCAATACTATAATGCCTGAGTGAACTCGGTTAAAATTGAAAATCACTTTGGTCTTCTTCAATGCTCGAGTGAACATGACATACACTGATTGTGCTCGGTTTAGGTATAGACATTTGTGTAACATCAATACATTTGTGTAAACATCAATGACAATACACAATTGAATAATCACCATCAACAATCTCCCTCTTTGGAATTGATGGCAACACAACATGTCATAATACAAAGAATTATAGAGAAATCATAACAAGGATAAAATTTTATTAATGTCCTTAGCTTCATTATGATCCTCATCCAGAAAACTCCCCTTGTCTTCATAATCACTGAAATACAGATTTCTCCCTCTTACATTAATCTCTGTTTCTGATAAAATTTTCTCCTTTGTCATCAATAATCTCTCCCTTACTAATATTTCCTTTAATAATTTCTTTGGCATGACATCAATAATCTCTCCCTCTTTGAAAACCAATGCCAAAGACACTATCCAATGAATTGTAATGTACCTGATGTATTGATTCATATGCAATAAGCTCTATCAATCTGCATCAACATATTAAATATGTTCTATAGCTTAGTTGATGGATCACTAATCTATCCATTAGTGAACCTCAGTTAGGGGAATCACCCCTAGCTTTCATCTAAGATAAAAGAATACATCCTTAGGTAATGGTTTTTTGAATATGTCTGCAATTTTTTCTTTAGTATTCACATATTCCAACCTTACTTCTTTGTCTTGAACCAATTCTCTTAATAAATGATAGTTTATTGCAATTTGATTAGTCTTAGTATGCATGACAAGGTTCTTTAAAATGTTAATAGCACTAGTCTTGTCACAGTAGATAATAAATGGTTCTTTGATTTCCTTCCTCACACCTGACAACAACTATTTGAACCATATGATATTTGAACAATTTACTGCTGCAACAACATGCTTTGCCTCTGCTGTAGATTGAGAGATGCAATTTTGTTTCTTGCTAGTCTAGGAGACTAGCCTCTTACCAAGAAATAATGCTCCACCGCTTGTGCTATTTCTGTCATCAACACTTCCTGCCCAATCAACATCAATAAAATTCTTCAAATCAAAGTTTCCTCCTTTCTTATACCATAATCCATACTCTTTAGTACCCTTAAGATATCTCAGAATCCTTTTGATAGCCACCAAATGATTCTCTCTAGGATTAGCTAAAAACCTTGCAACAATACCAACTGCTAATGCAATATCAAGTCTAGTGTGAACACCATATTGAAGTTTACCAATCATGGATTTGTAGGTAGTCTGATTTACTTCCTTTGAGTCATCATCCTTAGAAAACTTATGTCCAGTATACATAGGTGTCCCAACTGGTCTAGAATCTTCCATTCCAAATTTCTTTAGTATCTCTTTGATGTATTTAGATTGTGTAATATAGATACCATCCTTAATTTGATAAACTTGTAAACCAACAAAGAATTTGATTTCACCAAACATAGACATCTCAAATTCCTTACTCAGCTTCCGAGAATGCTTTGCATAAATTATCATGTCTAATAAATAGTATATCATCAACAAATATCTCTGCTAATAGTATCTTGTTCTGAGGTCCTTCTTTGATGTACAAGCTACTATTGTCATTAGTTCTCTAAAATCCAACACTTATCAAGTAACCATGCAATCTTTCATACCAGGCTCTAGGAGCTTGCTTCAGTCCATACAAGGCATTATACAATTTGTAAACCATATTCCTTTTTTTAGGATCAATAAAACCTTCAGGTTTCTCAATGTATACTTCCTCTTCAAGAATTCCATTCAAAATGCAGATTTTACATCCATTTGGTATACCTTGAATCCTTTATGTGCTATGTATACCAGAAGAGTTCTAACTCCTTCAAGTCTTGCAACAGGAGAAAATGTTTCTCCATAATCAACACCATCTTCTTGAACATGTCCTTTACGCACTAGTCTTGCTTTGTTTCTGGAAACTTCACCTTTTTCATTCATCTTGTTTCTGAAAACCCACTTAGTACCAATCACATTCTTGTATTTTGGTCTAGGTAGAAGAGTCCAATTTTTGTTCTTTTCTATCTTATCAATCTCTTCATTCATGGCTTCTATCCAACTTTCATCATTCATTGCATCTTTAATGGATCTAGGTTAATTTCACTAAGAAAACATGTACCTTCAATTTTGTTCCTTTTCATTATACCTACTGTCTAATCTCCAATTATTTTCTCAGGTGCATGATGCCTTCTGACATATTTTGCAAGTACAATTTCCTTCCTCTTTGATTCTAGGCTTGTTCCAATTGGTTCACCATGTTCAAATATTCTATTCTTCTCTTCCAACTGATACTTGGGTTCCACTATCTGATTGAGCACCTATGTCTGAGACTCGGGCGCCTCTATCTGAGACTCAGGTGCCTCTATCTATGACTCAGTTCCCTCTATTTGTGACTCAGTTTCTTGAGTCTAAGACTTAGTTTCTTCAATTAGAAGCTCGGGTTGCACAGGTTGCAACAAGGTTTGTGCTTATGAATTCAGTGGTTGACATGGTTGCTGTCCAATCACCATTGCCTATGTCTTAGGTATAGTATCAGGTTCATAATACACAAAGTTTCTGTAGTCCTCGGGCTCTTTACTTCTCCATTCTTCAATTTTCTATTCAAACTCATCAATCTTTACATGTACACTTTCTATGACTTTATGAGTAGTAAGATTCAAACATTTATATGCTTTGCTTTTGCATGAGTAACCTAGGAATATACCTTAATCACATTTTACACCAAATTTTCCATTTCTCACTTCCTTCAAGATGTAAAATTTACTTCCAAATACTTTGAAATAACTAACATTGGGTTTATAACCATACCATAATTCAAAAGGTGTCTTCTCAATACCTTTCTTTAGTTGAACTATGTTCAAGGTGTGAATTACAGTGTTGATGGCTTCCTTCCTGTATCTGGTTGCAACATTCTGATCAATCATCAAGGCTCTTGCAAAATCCATAATAGATATGTTTCTTCTTTCTGCTATCCCATTTTTCCATGGTGTACCTAGGGTAGTTACTTGTCTCTTGATTCCTCTTTCATTTCAGAATTCATTGAACTCATTAGAAATAAATTCACCTCCTCTATGAGATCTTAGGAATTTAAGTTTCTTTCCTCTTTCTTTCTTAACTCTGGAAAGATACCACCTAAACTTCTGAAAAGCTTATGATTTTTCTTTGAGAAACATAACAGTCATAATTATGGAATGGTCATCAACAAATATAATGAAAAACTTCTCACCTGTGTAACTTTTTGTTCTGATTGGTCCACACAAAACAATATGCACTAACTCCAAGACTTCTTCTATATTTTAATTCTTTCTCTTGAAACTAGTTTTTCCCATCTTCCCATTTTGACATTGTTTGCATATTGCTACTTCAGGTTTCTTCAGAATAGGAATACCTCTTACTCTTTTGTTCTTTCTTATGTTGACCAGGTTATCAAAATTCACATGACATAACCTTTTATTCCATAACTAGCTTTCTTCTACTTGTGCAATGAAACATGAACTTTCAGTGAGATCAAGATAGAATAGATTGCCTTTTGTTTTCCTGCTAGTTCCAACTAGGTTTCCCTTACCATCTAGGAGCTTGGCCTTACCATTCACAAATTCTACCTTGAAACCAATGTTATTCATCTATGCCACACTTAGTAGATTACACCTTAGTCCTTCAACCCAATACACATTATCACATTTGATTCCTTCTGTTAGAGAAATACAACCTTTACCTTTCACATAGCAGGGTTTATCATTCCCAAAACTGACACTCCCACCATCATAGTGCTCAAGATGTTCAAATTTAGTTTTATCACTAGTCATGTGGTGAGAACAACCACTATCAATTATCCAAGTATCATTTTTGATAATATGAAAGTAAAGTGCAGTATTTTCATTATCTTCATTGTGCGACTCATCCTTAATAGCAATGTAAACCATTTCATCTTCATCTTCATCACTATTAGAATCTTTTGCAATATAACAAGATTTCTTACCTTTGTCCTTGTAGCTTTTGTAAATTTTTGAAATCTTTATTGCCTCTATACTTGTTGAAATTTCTCTCATCTTTGTCTTCTTTGCTTGGACACTTAGCAGCAATGTGACCAACCTCATTACATGAAAACCAAATCAATGGTATTCTTCCTTTGTATTTTCCTTTGGCAGATCTCTTTGCAAGTAATGATTCAATGATTTCTAGATCTTCATCATCATAATTATTATCAGTATCACTATCAATCTATTTCCCTTTTGATTTTCTATCCATCTTACCAAGGTTTAATTTAGATTTTAATGCAAACTCAAAATTTCTACTTAAAATTGCAAGGATTAGGAGAATAATTGTCAAAATTGTCCAACTCAAAAGCTGTAAGCCTTCCAACCAATGCATCTAGAGTTATATCATTACTGCACCTCATCTCTTTAATATATGAAACTCTAATAGCATACATAGGAAGTAAAGTTCTCAATACCTTACTAACCATTGGTTTGTCTTCAATTGTTCCATCGACAGCTCTGATGGCACTGGCACTTTTCTTGATTCTTTTACTATATTTTGTAATGTCTTCTTGTTCTCTCATTTTCATCTGATCGAACTGACCTCTGAGAATTTCTACTTTGGCTCTCTTTATATTTTCATCTCCTCCATGTATATCATGTAGTTTCTTCCACATATCATAGGCAGTAGGGCAGTCCTTGACTTCATCAAATTTGGAAGAGCTGAGTGAAGAAACTATATCAATCACCATTATGTTATGATTCTTCATGTCCACCATCTGATCCACAAACATAGGTCTCAATGGTTCCACATACTTTTAATCCAATAATTTCAAACCAGTATCTCCAATAGTAGATATATGTATCCTCATCAAATCTTTCCATGCATCGAAGTTGTCTTTGTTAAGCTTGGAGATCTCCCTTCTTTAAGACATTTCTAATCTTTAGCTTAGGCCTTGAAACCTTCCTTGAAAGCACCAAATTCTCTGATACCAATTGTTGGAAATGAATTGAGTAACTTAGAGGGGAGGGGTGAATCAATTACCACAAAAATAAATCCAAGTTCCTTAGATGTCTTAATCAAACTTATCACTGTTACTCGGTTAACATAGATATTCTATTGTCGCTCGGTTAACAAAGTAAATCTTTAAGATATTAACTATAATTTATCCTTTAGTGATTAAGTGTATAAATATAAAGCATAAAGCAAATAAAATATACACAAATGACACCAAGATTTAATTTGGAAACCCAATTTGGGAAAAACCACCAATTGCAACTAGTCACTATTTTTCACTCTTCTGAAGTGAGACCTGTTAGGAGCCAACCCTGTTAAAGGTTACAATAACACACTGTTAGGTGTGACCCTATTAGAGGATTTAATCACCCTGTAAGGAGTGGCCTTGTTAGAGGTCTTCAAACACTTCAATGTAGAAATGTTACCTTGTGAGAGGATTTACAAAAGACTGTTAAGTCTACTCTGTAAAGAGATTTTGATCACTGCTACAATTGTTAGAGAGTAATAATGGATTAACCTATTTTTCGAAGAAACTGTCTTTTATGATTCAGATCTCTGCTCTGGATTTAAAACTGGATCCTCACTGATCAGATATTTTATTGTAGCTTTGTATGTCCTGTCCTTAATCAGAATCCCATCTGATTTCGCCTCTACACTTCATATCACAAAATTTTCTAATTCTTACATCTTACTCACATTCAATCCACACTTGACCTTATGTATATATGATAAGCCTTGTTAATTCAAATCGAATAACCTTCCAAATAAATAATAAAACTTAAGTCTGACAGTTGCATATAACCAATTAACCATAAAATGTAAACTGCTGCTAGTCGGATGACACCAAAAGCATAACTCGGTTAACACTGTAATCCTTCAATGCCCGACCGATACTGTAATGTTTGAATGAACTTGGTTAGAACTGAAAATCACTTTGGTCTTCTTCAATTCCCAAGAGAACATGACATACATTGACTGTGCTCAGTTTAGGTATAGACATTTGTGTAACATCACTACATTTGTGTAAACATCGATGAAAATACACAATTGAATAAATGTCATCAACACCTAAAACCCTAAACCATTGAAGCAACTCTATCTCTCTAACCATTGTTCATTGTGTGTTATGCTCACAATCTGATTTTCAAATCAAATCTTCTCGAGGACAACAAAAGATCTGACCCTACCATGTAAACCCTTGTAAATCTCCTACTCAATCCCATCACGTACTCGACCATATTAATTTTGACTCAAACATCCAACCACATTCCTCTACACCCCCACAACATGGCCCCACACCACCATGGCCATTAAAACCCTCAGGAAAAAAGGCAACAAATGAAAAACTTGGCCAACAAGAAAACATAGCTAAAACAAATCCCCCAACGGTCAATTTGTGCATAAGCACTAGAAAAAGCCTTGATTATACCTGTTTATTTGATTTGAAAATCTGCCATTTATTTTCATTTAAAATACTTGCGAACCCCACGCCAAGAAAAAAAGTAAAAGCCAAAAACTCATTCAACCCTGGTTAACCACCTTTGAATACCACGTGGAAACTCCTAATTGGCCCGTGAGTCCACCTATTGACCATCTCAGCACCAAGACTGCGCCATCTCTCCTTTAGCCTTCAACAAAATATAGACACATGGCATGATCTCCCTAATTTGCAACCTTAGGCAGAATATTCTATTTGATCCAATGAGCTTGTGACCATGATCCATCTCCAACTATCATCCTATTAATGAGGAAACATCTCACACTTCACAACCATCTTCATAGGCTTCATAATACACTTTCAATCTTGTGTAAAACTATTGATCATCACATCTAGGACACATGGGAGAATCTTAGACTATCACAACCTCTGTGACTGACTATCCATCTAACCTCACGACCTTGCAAACTAGAATTTTATGTCCCTATTGCATATTCAAAACAACTCTTCTTAATTTCCAACTTGAATTGTGAAGTCGCGACACCAACATTTTATTCTTTTTGCAATGCCACACCATTTATTATTTACCACCTGGGAGACCTGTGATCTTGTGAACTAACATTTTACTGTCTTTATGGTGGGGTCATAACACTTCTTGTTAACCAAAAACATGAATGAAAATTTGCAAAATGGAATTTAATGTCTCCCATCACAGGGTTGAAACACCTCCTTCTTACTACCACTAATCGCTGCAACCTTGTAACAAGCATTAACTATCTCCCATATTAGCTTCACAACCATTACCTCAAACCGCTAGCCAAACCTATGACTCTGTGACCTCCCTCTATACTTGTCACAAATCATGTCACACCATGGTAGCTTTATTCCTAACTTCTTGGCTGCGTCGTGAGCTCATGACCATCCAAAATCTATCCTCTTTCATATGAAACACAACATCACCTAGTTTGTCATTGGTCTGCCAAGTCACCACCACATAGGAACGAGCCCATAAAATTCTATTTGTTGACCACCCAATGACCTCCTGCAAAAAGGAACACTTCTTATTTGTGCAGTGATTTATACAAACTTTAAGTTACTCACAACACAACCAATGTGGGATATATTCTCTCAAGTATTCCTTTGAATAAAGCAGCACAACCCAAGGTACCATGAATTCGGCCCTCATTCTCTAGTTCTCATATGCGTGGAAGATCCTTTTCCTTGAACAAATCCATTCTTTCTTCTCCTTTGCAGATCTTCCACCAAAAAAATTGGGCAATGTGACCTCTGAGGCACTTGGTTTCTAAAACTATTGGATGTCTTTGTAAATTTAAAACATGGTACTCATAAATTTGAGAGCACCAACAGTGGATTTGTTTAGGGATGTATGCCTTTCATAGGCATAGCAAGAATTCAGAACTATGGTTGAGCAGACCAGACACCTTCCTTTTGGTAGTAGAACCAAAAAGAGTTACCTCTACCCCCAATACTTCTGGTTTGAGAAACTCAAACCAAGCTTGATGGCCCAAGGGCACCAACAAATTTCTACTTCATCTTTCCTTTGCCATAAACAAAGCTTTCATCTCCAATTACTGGAAACAAGATGAGGGTGTCATTTTCATCCGCGTAATCAGGCCTACTGACACTTTCCATTAGCTCACCATACAAAATATTATTAGCATACTCACCAGTAGAGCGCATATGGAAATCAGGCAAGAACTATAAATGCAGATCATATGGCATATGCATGTTGCATTCATTAGGTAAAAAGAATTCAGACCAAATGCAATATTTATCATTAACAAACTCAATGCCACCATCTACACAATCACAACCCATTTGAAAAAAGCACACATATTCTGACATATAGGTGTAATCACTAAATTTACTTCTGTCACTAGTTTAAATGTCAATAGAAGAGCTCCCAAAGGAGCCCTCTTGCAAATTAGACACATCATGCAAACCACCTTTTAATATGTAGGAGGGAGAGAACTCACACGTAAGCTCAAGCTCCCAAATGACTCAAGTCCTCACCTAGTCTAAAACCAAGATAAGGAAGACATCACTTGAGAGAGAGAGAGAGAGAGAGAGAGAGAGAGAGAGAGAGAGAGAGAGAGAGAGAGAGAGAGAGAGAGAGCGTNGGAGAGAGAGAGAGAGAGAGAGAGAGAGAGAGAGAGAGAGAGAGAGAGAGAGAGAGAGAGAGAGAGAGAGCCTTGATGTAGGAGGATCTTGGGGTAGTTGGCAATCCTTTATCACCAAAAACATGTTTTGGTTTGATTTTGGTTTTTAGTAATCTCGGTTGAAGACCTAAGGCGCTTAATCTCTTTGGTGGTAGTTCTTGGTTGGAAGATGTGTTGCTTCACCATTGGACTCGGTGACTAGACTTGGTAGTGCTCAGTGCTACACTACTCGGTAGTGTCTGCACTTGGTGGTAGTTGTTTAGTGTGTGCAACTTGGTGTTGTCTATTCGGAGGAGTTGGCTTGGTAACTTCACCGACTAGTTTTTGGTTCAATGTTTTCTTACCGAGTGGTCTGGGTTTTGGTGTTCTTGTTCATCAACTAGGTGTCTGTTGCTTGGTGGTCTATTTCACCGAATAGGTTTTATTACTTGGATCTATTAGACAAATTTCTGGTCGACTTATGTATTTAATATTTGTTCATCATGGATGGTAATGGATGACTCACTCATTTAATATGTGTTTACAAGCCGAATTGTGGTTGTGTTTTATAAAAGGAAGTATGTAGGTATCATTGAGGGGGGAGATTGGAGAAGTAGATATTAGTAATTGGGCAAGACAGAAACTTGTAATATTTCTTGGTGGCTTGCAAGCACAAGTTTAGATCTAGTTTCTTCCACTTAGCTATAGGGTAGGTTGGTGAGGCTGGATCTTGTGAGATCTTGTTGAATCTGTTAATTTATTGGTCATAACCAGGAAGGCCTTACAACCTGACATGTTGCATGTAATTCTTGATTTATGATAATAGAATTATTTGTTGCTATTTATATCTTGTGTTGTTGAGTTGTTTCTGCTATGAGTATTGTTGGCTATGAGTTTGGATAGTCCTTTATTGGATCCTCTAAGCTTGACTACATCAAGTGGTATTAGAGTGAGAGGTTCATTTATTATGGAGAATAGGGTTTTCAAAGATCTGGAGAAATGCCTCCAAGAAGATTGGACCCTAGGGAGATTGGAGATCTTTCTGAGGAAGTGGAGGCAAGGATAACAGAAAGATTTAGATATGAAATTGTGGCAATGAAGAATAAAATCATAGAAGGTATCTGAAATGTTGGATTACATAGAGCTCCTAGACTGGATGATGGTTATGAGGATGCTGCTGAAGACTTTGAAGCTGCTAGATCTAGTGGAGATGACATAACTGATTGGATGGAGAGATATGGAGGAGAAAATATGATCAATTGTAGAGATCTAGAGCTCGGTTGAGTACAAGCTACCGAATGGAGGTGTCCAATTTTTCAGGTACATTGAGACCCGAGGATTTGATTGATTGGATCGGTGAGTTAGAAGACTACTTTGAGATGGAAGACATTGAAGATCTTCTTAGAGTGAGGTTGGAATAGACTAAGTTGAAAGGACATGCTTCTTTATGGTGGAAAGAGTTGCAAAGGGACCGAGAAGAAAAGGGTGAGATGAAGATCAATTGGTGGAGGTTGATGGTGACAAAGCTAAAGGCTAAGTTCATTCCTAGTGACTATGAACTTGAGTTGTTTAAGAAATTGCAGAATCTAAAATAGAAGGAGATGAATGTGGAAGATTATACCGAGGAGTTCTGCAAGTTGACTATTCGGTCTGGGCATATAGAACTTTCTAAGGAAAAAGGTGGTGAGGTATGTTAATGGTTTGATATTCAATATCCAGGATGAGATTGGTATGTTGAAGATTGATTCGGTAGAAGATTCCTATCAGTATGCATTGAAGGCAGAAGACAAGTTGAAAAGAAGACATCATGGTAATTCCTGAGGGAAGGAGAAGCAAGAGTAGTCCGTAAAGGATACACTGAAAGTTGAAGATGAAATGAAACCTGTTGAACCGAGGAGAAAGAAAGGTAGAGGTGTGTTCAAAGGTACTTGTTATAACCATGGTGAAGAAGGAAATCGGTCATTTGAATGTCCCCATGCATATAAGAAGGTAGGTAGTCACCAAAATTCTGTGGTGAATGAGGTTACTGAGAATGAACCCAAGGTAGAAGGTTTGAATCTTTTGCTTAGGAGAACTTTTGTGCCCTCGAAGCAAGATAATTCTTGTCAGAGGAAAAAATTGTTTAGGATTGTGTGCAAGTGAGGTGGTAAATTTTGTAAGGTGATTGTTGATGGAGGAAGTACTGATAACTTAGTTGCTAAGGAGATGGTTGAGAAACTTGGTTTGAAAAGGTTGAGTCATCCTTGTCCTTATAGGATAAGTTGGTTACAAGTTGGTCATGTAGCAGAAGTGAAGGAATAATGCATGGTGAGTTTTTACATTGGTTCTTATAGAGATTAAGTATTGTGTGACATTGTGGAAATGAGTTCTTTTCATGTTTTACTTGGGAGACCTTGGCAGTATGATAGAGAGGCTATTCGTGACTGTAAAATAAATATGATTACTATCCTGAAAGATGGAAAAAATTCTATTTCGATTCCTTTGAAGGATGAAGGAAAAGGAAGAAGGAACTTGAGCATTGGTAGCATATCTTAGATGGTTGCAGGGGTTAGTGCAGACATTTAGATTCAGGAATCTGAAGGTACATCAGAGGGTACTAGTAAGAGGAAAAGAAATAAGAACTTAGGGAAGAGTGTGTTGGTTGAGGATTTAGAAGACATGTATATCAAGAACCAGTTTGGGATCTATGTACTAAATCCCAAAAGATGTTCGTCAGGCTTCTAGAACATCTTTTTGCACCTGGGGTGTCTGATGTAGGAGCATCCTGGGGTAGTTGGAAATCCTGTACCACCAAAAAAATGTTTTGGTTTGATTTTTTTTTAGTAAACTTGGTTGAAGACCTAAGGTTCTCGGTCACTTTGGTGGTAGTTCTCAGTTGGAAGATGTGTTTCCTCACCATTGGACTCGGTGACTGGACTTGGTATTTCTTGGTGCTACACTGCTCGATAGTGTCTGCACTTGATGGTAGTTGTTTAGTGTGTGTAGCTCAGTGTTGTCTATTCAGAGGAGTTGGCTTGGTGACTTCACCAATTGGTTGCTATTGGTTCGGTACTGTCTTATCGAGTGCTTTGGGTTTTGGTGTTCTTGTTCACTGATTGAGTGTTTGTTTCTCAGTGGTCTATTTCACCGAATGGGTTTTATTACTTGGATCTGTTGGCTGACTTGTTGGCTAACTTATGCATTTAATATTTGTTCATAATGGATTGTAATAGTTGACTGACTCATTTAATATGTGTTTACAAGCTGACTTGTAGTTGTGTTGTATAAAAGGAAGTATGTAGGTATCATTTAGGGGGGAGATTAGAGAAGAAAATAGTAGTAAGTGGGAAATATAAAAACTTGTAAGATTGCTTGGTGGTTTGCAAGCACAAGTTCAGATCTGGTTTCTTCCACTCAGTTGTAGGGTAGGTTGGTGAGGCTAGATCTTGTGAGTTCTTGTTGAACCTGTTAATGCATTGGCCATAACTGGGAAGGACTTAAAGCCTAACATGTTGCATGTAATTCTCAGTTTATGAATTTAGAATTATCTATTGCTGTTTATATCTTGTGTTGTTGTGTTGTTTCTGCTATGAGTGTTGTTGGCTACAAGTTTGGATAGTCCTTTATTGGATCCTTCGGGCTTGATTACATCAAACCCATAGGCTATCAGGCTAGCTATGTAGTGATGGGTGATCCATGAAAGAGACAAAAAAAGAAGGGAAATTGAAGATCAATTCCACCTTCAAAAGTATTGCATGAATAGAGGCTTGAAAATAGATATGAAGAGATCATTCATGTGGAAAATATTTGCCTTCCATATGGATCAATGAGAGACCAGGCATGTGGAAAAGATATGTCTTCCACAAGGATCAATAAGAAAGAACTCCATTGCAAAAGAATGCTCATAGTGATGGATTAGGAGATCAGTCATGTGGAAATGATATGTCTTCTATATGGATCAATATGAAAGATTAGACATGTGGAAAAACTACGTCTTCCACAAGGATCAATAAGAAAGATAACATTGAATCATTGTGAGTGTGTGCAAAGTGAAAGATATGAGTGGTGTGTATGCTCCATGTTAAAGCAATTGAAAGCTCCTTAATGGGAGAAATATATTTAATAGAGCATACATGAAACTAGAAAGAGACATTTCTGCGATGATATGCCCCCAAGTAGGAACAAATCAAGGGAAATGAACTAATGACAAAATAGAGAAAAAAATGGATCTACTAACTCTAGGGTCAGTAGGTCATATGATAAGTCATGAATATCACAATTATGTCAAAATGAACTTCCATAATCCCCCAAAGGTAGCATAACTAAAAGAACAATAGAAGAATGTCATGTTAGAGTTACAAAGAACAAAATTTTTGGGTGGCATCATGGAGACCCAAAAAACTACCATTTTCATCATCCCAAGAAGACAACTCAAAGGTACATTTATGAACAATAACACATGCACTACATAACATAAAAATACATAAAGAAAAAGAGAGATACAAATAAAATAATATTTACTATAGGGTGATTCCTTTATCATCTTGTGCAAATGGAGAAATATGGGTCATTTAAATAAACCCAAACAAAACACTAAACATGTAACACACCACAGGGGAAGCACAATATGACATATAGGTAAAAGCATAAAGATCCAATGTACAAGAGGAGCTAATCAAGTGTATCGCCTAACCCCCCTCAACTCAATCTATAATGTTTTTGGAAGGTGGGAAACTCACAAGAGGAGAAACATTAAGCATAACAGAAGGAACAATGACCATTTCCAAACAAGGACCTTGTTGTGAAGAGAGGTCACTATGTTCGTTACTAGGATTGACATATAATTGTTGCAAAAACATGTTAGGAAAATCATGATAAAGATCTATAATCTCAGAATCATCAGAATCACCATCATGAATAAAATTATTAGGATCAATAGAATCATCATCAAGAGTGTCTTCTTCATCCAATTTAATTGTAATAGAATCTAATATACATTTAAAATCATGTTTGCACATTTTTCTCTTTTTCAAATTAACTTCATCTTTGGGATCAAGCATGGGTTGATCAATGGGAATAACAACATCAGGAGGTGTATGAAGAGAGGTAATATTTTGAGAAGCATTCTAGTGGGATCTAGCATGGCCTTTATGATGGTCATCATGAGCATGATGATTACACATTGTTTTTCTTGAAATAGGTTGAGGTTTAGGATCTATAACAATAGGGACCTTTTCTTCTTTACAAGGAAGAATAAGAGGACCCACTCTAGGTTAAATAAGATGTATTGAAGATATGGGAGGAGGAAATAAATAATATATAGGAGGTATGAGAGGTGTAGGAAGAATTCTAGGAGAAGGAGTTGGAAGACCCTTAGGTTTTCTAAGTTCACAAATTTTCTATATTTTGTAAGTTTGATAGGAATGAAAGATGTTATCAAGATGAGGTTGAGTTGGTTGAGGTATAAAAGGCCAAAAGAAATCCAAGTCAACTAAATCTCTAGGAGCTAAAGGTTGATGTAGGCCATGGTTGAAAGTCATGATTTCTCCATTATGAGGGAATTTAATGCATTTATGGATAGGAGATGTGATATATTTCATGGAGGTAAGACAAGGAAGGCCAAGTTTGACATGGAATTGATCAAAAATTGGGATGAAGGTAAAAGAAACATCAAAGACTTTCTTACCAAATTCAACAGAAAAGGTGATTGAATCATGAGAAGGATAAATGAAACCATTGCATGTTTGTTTCATAATATTAGAGTCATCATAAACATTATGATGCAATTGTATACTAAAAATATGTTCTTTAATTATCATATTCACCATGAAAGTAGAGTAAATTAGGACACCATAGGAATAAATGTCATTAACATTTGCAACTATGTATAATGGACCATCAGGAGATTTGATTGTTTCAATTTGATCAAAGTTAATGCAAGGATCAGGTTATGGTTTGGGTTGGCGTTGATCAATGAGACTCACAACATGGATAGCATCATTAGTTTCCATATGATAAAAAACAATTGGAGATGATGAGGAAGGTTCAACAATGTTGGTGGTATGAGATAGAAAAGGATTGGTATCGATTTGCAAATTTTGGTTGGGTGGTGCCACAAATTTGTTTCCTTAATCATTAACAACCTCAAAAGATATAGCATTGGAATTAATTAGGTCTTGGATAACAGATTTCAAATGGAAACACTTTTTAGTACCATGACTAGGTTGATGACGGTATTGGAAAAAAGATTTTTGGTCAAAGATTTTAGGAAAAGGTTTGGAAGGATCGATTGATTTTATGGGAGGAAGTTTTAATATTTTAGCATTAATCAACTTCAACTTCACATTATGTAAAGATTAAAAAAGCTAATTAAAATTATGAGAAGGTCTAAAAACATATGAAAGGGGAGCCACACCTTTAGTGTTATTTGAAGACATGTAATTGATTGAATGTTTGATAATGTTAAGTTGAAGATAATGCAAGGTATTAAATCAGTTAATGGTTTGTATTGTCATTGATGTCAAATTGATATCATCTATATGGTCATGTATATAATGCCAAAGACTTCAGAGAATTAATGGAATAGAGATTATGCTTTCAACAATGCATAAAAGTCAATTATTCACTAAGTGACAGACAACACCGACGAAGTGCACACCATCGGTAAAGGTAAAGAACAAAAGTCATAGTGATACCCGACGAGCAGAAGACAGTGTTTCCCGATGAAGCAAACTCACAGGATGCTTGATGAGCTAAAAATAGAGTTGCTCAATGAGAAAAATCCAATGATGCCCAACAGACAGAGATCCTAAAGTTGATTGGAGTTACACCAACGGAACTGGTAGTTGTCACCGATGACTAACTGCAGAGTTGACCGACAGAACACAGAGTTTAGAAAATGACAAAATATCTAGCTGGAAGAGCTTAAGGATAGACTTAACTATTTTTTTTATTTGTTTTATTGGACCAGAGTTAAGTAATTGATTTAAAGAAGATTTGTACAGTTGGCAAGAAGATAACTACGAGATAAATTAGGAGTTTAAGCTGTAAATCAGATTGGCTGGATTGTTTTTCACGCCAAGAATCAAGAATCAAGAATCAAGAATGAAGGAATATCATGTCTATATAAGAGACACACATAATTCATTTCCATCATCAATCACATACATGGGAAGGGGAGTGAATAAAAAGAGGATGTTGAAGAGAAACTGATGAAGGATAACTTCATACAGTCCTGATCAATCAAGCTGAAGGAGAGCTAAAGAATTTTGCAGACACCGACGAACAGTGAAGCACAACATCACAGAGCAGAAAGTGTGGAGCACAAAGAATTGAATTGATACATTGATTAGAGAGGTAACTTACTTAAATAGATCTAAAAATCTGCAATTCAAGTTGCATTAGAAATAGGTTACAGTGTTTCAGTTTAACCATTGAAGCATCAAGTCTCTTAACAGAGCAGGACTTAACCGTCTTCTATATATTGAGGTACATCCCAAGGAGTGCCGAAAAGGTTGATTCATGAAAGTAGCATTGACATTGCATAAAACCTATAGACAACCTAAAAAGAAGGTTGATTGAAGGATGGTAGCAAGATTTTCCTAAAGCCTATTGACAGTCTAAGAAGGAGGCTGATTCAAGGATGGTAGAAAAATAGATGCCAGATACTAAGTGACAACCTCTATGTATAAAATCCTCTAACAAGGTCACACCTAACAGTGTGTTTGTAGCATTTAACAGGGTTGGCTCCTAACAGGGCTCACTTCAGAAGAGTGGAAATTCGGGGTACTAGTCCCAGTGGTTTTTCCCTTAACAGGGTTTCCACGTTAAAATCCATGTGTTATGTGTGTATGCTTTATTACTTTACTCTTTTACATTTCACAGGCATTTCTGGGTTGATTGGTATACTCTGCATATTTACTGAGTATTGGTAAATAATTTTACTGCTTATCAGTTATCAAGGAGAATAAGGACAGACAAGGTAAACTGACAGACAATTAATTATTATAAGTATTTCATGGAATGCATCTTGTAGGGACTTAATAATCTAAGGTTTTTTGATTGGTGGTTAGTGATTAAAGGAAAAATTTTTGAGGCCACTGATTCACCCCCCCTCTCAGTTATTACTGAAAATTGGTATTAGAGATTGTGTGCTTAGAAGGAAGGTTTAAAGACCTAAGTAAAGATCACAAGATGAACATCCGAGATGTGCCCAAGTTGAAAAAAGACAACTTTGATTCATGGAAAAGCAAGATAAGACTCGACTTATCAGGTATTGGTAATGATGTTACTTAATACTTAGATACTGAATATGTGTTACCTATAGTACCATTGACAGTAGATCAATTGAGAGAGAAGAATGAGCATAACTGCATGGTTATAGAGCTTTCTTCCTCACTCTCTGATGCTGAATTTGAAGATGTCAAGGACTACAAAACTGCAAAGAAAATGTGGGACAAACTGAAGCTTGTACATGGAGGTGATACAAATGTTCTGAGAGCTAAGGCAGAAAGCCTTAGAGGAAAGTTTAATGATCTTAGAATGAAAGAAGGAGAAAACATCACACAGTACAACACAAGAATAAAAGTAGTCAATGCTATATGAGGTGTTCGAGGTACACTTGAAGAGGAGACAGTGGTAAGTAAAATATTACGAACCTTATTGCCTGTATATGTTATTAGAGTTTCTGCTATTTAAGAAATGAGAGTAGTAGAAAACAATATAGTTACTCTTGATAGCTTAATTGGTAGATTGATTTCATTTGAGATGAATAACTTTGACAATAGTGTCTTACCAAGTTTAGAGTCTACATTTAAGTCTTATATGAAAATAAGCAAATCCAATCATAGATACTCATCTAGAAGGGATAGTGAAAGTGAAAGTGAAGAAGAAGATCTAGATGAAATAGAAGCACTCATGGCAAGGAGAATGCAAAGAGGAAAAGGTAAATACAAAGGAAAGTTACCAATTGTATGCTTTAATTATAAAGAGATTGGACACTTTGCTGCCAGATGTCCTAACAGAAGAAAAGATGACAGAAGTGATGACAGATCTTTTGAGAAGAAATCTGATAGAGGTGATAATAAAGATTACAGAGGTTATCGATGATAAAAAAGAAAGGATACCTGAGACTACAAGGATAAAGGCAAGAAGGCTAGCTACCTAGCTTCTTGCAAAGATGAAGATACTGACACCGAACCCGATGATGACATCAAAATGGTATTTGTAGCTGTGAAGGATGATTCAGATGAAGATGAAAGGTATGAATAAAATGCACTCATATCTAAGGTTAGTAAGAATGACATATGGATTATAGATAGTGGCTGTACTCACCATATGACCGGTGACAAACAAAAGTTTAACACTTTTGAATATTATAATGGTGGTATAGTAAGAATGGGAAATGATACACCTTGTCCAGTTGAAGGTAAAGGAATAATAATGCTAAATAACCTAATTAAATCTGAAAATTCTTATTGGGTAAAAGGATTGAATTATAATCTGTTGAGTTTTTCTTAGCTGAATATTTCAGGTCATAGAGTAGCATTTGAAAACAAGAAGGCAGAGATCTTCAATGAATCAGAAAAATTGATTGGTACCGGTGAACAGACTAAAGGTAACTTATTATATCTGAATGATACTAACACCACTTGATTAATGACTAGAAACAAAGACATATGGTTGTGGCACAAAAGATTGTGTCATGTGAATTTTGACAACATGATGAAAATAAGCAGAAGAAGAAGTGTAAGAGGCTTACCGACGATGACAAAGCCAGACA
>MU228343.1:16163-28661 GCA_018584345.1 Thuja plicata
ATAATAATACCTAGACAAAGTCAGATTTAAAGCCAAATCCCATCTACATTAGCCTTTTCTATTGCAAAACAAGTTCAATACTTACAATATCTTAAAAACAGATAATGACCACTACCGAATACTTATTTAACCTTGCTACTACATGTTCAGTACCCATTAAAGATGTCTGCTGATTTAAGTACTCATTTTAACTTGGCAAAACCCATGATCAAACAATTCAATCAGATGATAGCTGAGAAACCACAAACCTGATTCCAAGCGCAGCTGCAGACAGGCAGGATTCTCACGCGGATAAAAAAGCACCGATAAAAAATGGCGATCTCATGCCCCCTGCGGATAAACGAAAACCTGCGGATAAAAAGCCCCGATAAAAAACGGCGATCTCACGTGGATAAAAAACCCTATTTACAAACGCCCGGACCCGACGACATATCAATTGCCATTTAATTTCGAATTTGAGAATAGAGTTATTCGAGAATAAAAATAATTCCAAGTTTTTTTTGGAATTAATTTATTCTTGCATAAGCCTCGAAACGGGAATTAAATTTCCTATTCGAGAATTAGAAATCCTGCACCAAACAAAGAATTAATTAATTCATGCATTATTGGCTGCCTATTCAAGGTTAATTCCAGGCGCCAAACGGGCCCTAAAGCGACTTTTCAATAACCTATTCCGTCTTGAAACTGCGAACGATGCTTCCTTTCACAATCTGAATATATGCAGACCTCTGGAGTTCATAATTTAACATTGCATTTTAGGCGCGCCCAAATCACTGAATCAGATCATGTCGACCTTCACAATTGTTTTTGTAATTCATTGGATTTTGCTCAACTTTTCTAGTCAAATTCTATCACTCAAAGCAGATGATTGCTCTCACCCAATTCCTCAAACATGTGGAAGTCTGACACTGCCTTACCCCTTCCGATTGGACCAAAACAGCTGTGGTTTACCTGGTTTTGAAATCACTTGCAAAAAAAAATCGATTTCTAATCCTGATATCCCCTATCTCAAAATCCTCTCGGGAGAAATAGAGGTCCGAAATATATCTGACGACCACATTCTGGTTGACGCCGCTCCCTTGTATGCTTCACCATGCAACAGATCGGATAACATTACAGGCGACAAAACATTCTACCTTTCTGATGAAGGGTCTTTCAGGATTTCTGGGGGTAATAACTTCTTTGCAGTTGGCTGTAAGATCAGTGGCGGATTTCACATGTTTTTGGGCAGTGGAAAGATTTACAGGGGGTTTTGCGACTCTCTGTGTAATCAGACACGCACTGTCGAAGCTTGGGACTGCAAAGACAATAGTTGTTGCAAGATACCAGTTCCTAGAGGTTACACCAGGGTTAACGTCAGTGCAAGTTTCTATTATCCCGATGAAACAGAAAATTGTAGCTATTTGGCCTCTGCTATAGTTGACCAAGATAGTTTCGGTTCGAATCCCGGATCGGCGTTCCAACTCCAAGGTACCCCTTACTCCATGCGCCTCGATTGGGCCATTCCAAATAACACATACTCCTCGGCTAGACTGGGCCATATTTCATACCAGTGTGCTCAAAACGCAATCTCTAAAGACAAAGGCTGGGGTTATTTATGCAAGTGCAATGGTAGCTATTCGGGAGATGGGTACCTTAACGGCACGGGATGCACAGGTATAAATGATGCAATTATGTTTCCATCAATTTTGTTATCATTTGGTTACACTCTAATACTCTCTGGCTCCACTGCTCCAGAAATCAAGAAGTGCTCGGGTTTTGGTTGCTTTCAATCTGTATCAGTAATCACAGGTATCTGTTTGTCTGTATTGAACTGGTGCATGTTATTACTTCATCTAGTTTACATATCCTGCAATAATAATTTTCTGTTTGATTTATGCAGGGGCATGTGGGACACTAATAGCTGTGCTAGTCGGCGGTGGAGGTCTCTTATGGATTTTGAAGCTGAGAAAATCCAAGCGCGACAAGGTAAAGAACTTCCAGAGGAACGGAGGAAATCAGCTGAGAAACCTTATTTCATCGCGAGGAGTAGAAAGCATGAAGCTCTTCTCTTTGAAAGAGATGGACAAAGCCACAGATAACTTCTCTCAAAATTTGATCTTGGGATCTGGTGGCTACGCCACTGTTTACAAAGGCACTCTCATCAACGGACTTGTTGTAGCTGTCAAGAAGTCAAAGCAAGTTGATTCTGAAGAAATCGACCAGTTTATTAATGAAGTCTCCATTTTGTGCCAAATAAATCACAGAAACGTGGTGAAGTTGCTAGGCTGCTGCCTGGAAACTTCGGTTCCTCTGTTGGTTTATGAATACATTTCAAATGGAACATTGTTCGATCATCTTCACGGTGACAGGCAAGAGCAGCAGCAAATTCCATGGGAGCAGCGCCTGCGCATAGCCATTGAGACCGCAGAAGCTTTGTCATACTTGCACTCAGCTGCCTCAACACCAATTGTCCACAGAGATGTCAAATCTTCCAACATTCTGCTGGATAATGATCATAATCCAAAAGTTGCAGACTTCGGGGTGTCTCGTCTGGTGCCAATGGGGCAGACCCACATCACTACAGTTGTGCAGGGAACAATGGGTTACTTGGATCCTGAATATTTCCAAACAATTCAGCTTACGGAGAAAAGCGATGTCTACAGCTTTGCGGTTGTTTTGGTGGAGCTTTTGACGGGGTTGAAACCTGTTTCGTATGAAAGGATGAAGAACCAGAGCAACCTGGCCATATTTTTTCTCTCCGCTGTAAACACGACGGGTTTCAGGGAACTCATAGATCCCCGTCTTGATGTGGAAGAAGGTAAAAACATGGAGTCGATGACAAGAGTGGCAGGGCTCGCGAAGGAATGCCTTAGCGTGGAAGGGGAGAAGAGGCCTTCAATGAAAGAGGTAGTTCAGGAACTGCTTTGGAGTAGGGGGGCCGAAAGACCGCATGCGTGGTTGAGTAATGGTGTAGCAGAAAACCCGGAAGAAATGGTGGGACTGATAGTGGGTGAAGAAGAAGGAAGCGACGGAACGAAGGCCGCTTATTCAATACCACAACAGTCTAGTTCCTCGTTTAGCATTGAAGTGGTAAGAAATAACGTTACAAGTGGCAGATAAGTCCTAGGACGACACTTTTCAGTTCTTTTGGCGTCTGATTTTTGCCTCTATTAGTACGTATATTATGTCCCCTCTAAAGGACTTAAATATGTATTTCAAATGACTTAATTTTTGTTTCTTCAAGTTCTTTTCTGGATCAGGAGTGGGATTTGGAATATTAATGTAAAAGGAATAGTGTTTGTGAAGTTGAATGGTTTCAAATGAGTCTTTGAGGGATCAAGTCTTGCTAATTGTAAAGGATTCTACATCATTTTGCTCCCAGATCTGAACCTCCATAAAAAAAATATTGATATAAAAATATTACAAAATCAAATCTGAAAAAAGTTGTACAACAATTTTTCACTAGATAACTGTACTACATGAAGATACATCATTTCTACATGTAATATACTTTCTAATTGTGATTATGCTTTTTAATTGTGATGATGAAAAAACAGATTTTTTTGTACTACATGAAGATACATCATTTCTACATATAATATACTTTCTAATTGTGATTATGCTTTCTAATTGTGATGATGAAAAATTAATTTTTTATGTTTAATCTATAGGTTAAATTACCGGTGAGGTTCCCTGTCTCGTCTCTTCAATGAATGCGAATCAGCACGCATTTATTTAGATTTGATTAATGATGGCTCTCGTTTATTGCATCACACTTACGGATTAAGTAGCTTTATGTCCAAGATATTTGTATATTTTATACTCGTTTACTCTCAACAATTGAAGCAGCTGCACTAGAGATATTATGGTTTTTAGATGTGATAGATTCAAGGGAAGACTTGTTAATTAATATGAAATCTTTCAAACTCAGCTATAAAACATATCAAATCTGACTGCAAAATGCAAATACAGTGCTATTAATACCGAGCTCTACTCAGTAAATGGAGTAGTAAATGCATATCAATGTGATAAAATTTTATTTTGTTAGATCTGTTTTAAGATATTTTACTACTTAGCTGCCTCAGAATGTATACACTGCCTGTAGAGTACATTGTATTGACAGACAAATTAACATCGACAGCAATTGATCTTTCAAAGGCGAAAGTTTTAAACATATCCCACAAATAGCCTGCATCCAAGAAACTATGGTGTGTCAATTTGCTCTCGTCTCATTTTCTCTTTCCGCTGTTTTAAATGTGTAATGTGGTCAACGTTTTATTCACCTCTGCTATACCCATTTTATTTCTGTTTTGATCTGAAAAATTAATTATGCATTGCAGAGACATCCGACAACGTAATTTCGAATAATCGATATGATGGGTGTGTAATTGTTAGTGTAAAATTTTGTAAGAAAACCCACCAGAAGGAGGAAGGCAGGCACAACATCAGTGCAAAAGCAGGCATCTTTGGAATGCGGTCTGGTACGATAGAGTCTTAAGCAATAATGGAAAGCAATAAGGAACGTCGCGGCATATCCATGGAAAATGGACATGAAGCGTAGGGAAGCGATGGTAAAGGCAATGAGAAAGAAAGGCTCTGTCAGTTTTTGCCCTAGAACTCACGAAGTTATGATGTATTAAGAAAATCGTCTCCATCAATTGAAAATTTTTCTACTTGAAGAATTGGTATGTTGGGAAGTGTACTCACAGCCACCACCATATTGAATGCACACGTCATGTGACAGAGCGCATCTGCATCCTTTAATATTTGAAGACTTTACCTAACCTTCTCCTATGTCAGCCTTCAGTGTTATCTTTATCTTGTGTCCACTTCTCTAGGCTTGTTCTTATCAACACATTTATTGTTCTGCGGTAAGTTATGCACCCTCATAAGAGTGAGTCTTCTTAGGAGTCAACCATGTTAAAGGTTACAAAACACATTGTTAAGTGTGACTCTGTTAGAAGATTTAAATCACCCTGTGAGGAGTGGCCTTGTTAGAGGTCTTCAACACTTAAACATAGAAATGCTAT
Organism: Thuja plicata; assembly: GCA_018584345.1. Lineage (NCBI taxonomy): Eukaryota > Viridiplantae > Streptophyta > Pinopsida > Cupressales > Cupressaceae > Thuja > Thuja plicata. The sequence continues at coordinate 21,176 of MU228343.1, forward strand.
CTTGTGAGATGATTTACAAAAAGACTATTAAGTCTACTCTATTAAGAGATTTGAGATCACTGCTACAATTGTTAGAAAGTAACAATGAATTGACCTGTATATGTAAGCAATTGTCTTTGTTGATTCAGATCTCTGTTTTGATTATAATTGGATCTTTTTTTTATCAAATATTCTATTGCAACTCCGAGTGTTATGTACTCAATCAGAATCCCATCTGATATCACCTTCACTCTTCATATCACAGAATTTCACACTTCTGCTTATCTTCAACTTTCACACACATTCAATCCAAACTTGACCTTTCATATATATGATAAGCCCTGTCAAGTCGGCTTGAATATACTTCTAAATAAGTAATAAATCATAATTCAGTCGGCCTCATATAACCAATTAATTATAGAATGTAAACCACTGTTAGTTGGCTGACACTGAATAATCAACTCGGTTAATACTGAGTTTCTTTGATGCCCAACCATGACTGAAATGCCCGAGTGACTTGGTCAACACTGAAAAACTCTTTCTATTCCCCAACTATGCTCAGTCTGAATGTAGACATTTGTGTAACATCATTACATAAGTGTAAATACATATGCAACATCAATGACAACACACAATTGAATAATTGTCTTCAACAATCTTCCTCTTTGGCATTAATGGCAACACAACATGTCATAATACAAAGAATTGTAGAGAAACATAAAACTTTCTTTAATGTCTTTAGCTTCATTCTGATTCTCATCCAAAAACTCTCTCTTTCATCTTGAACTCTGTCTCTTGATAAGATTTCTCCCTCTAACATCAAACTTTCCCTCTTTCTGTTATGATCATTAATGAACTTTTCCCTTAAGTAATTTCTTATGTATTATAGCAAACTCTCCCTCTTTGACAACAGATGCCAAAGACTCCATCTCCACAAATACTATTTCTCTTTGAAGTTATAATGTACCTGAATGTGCTAATTCATCTACAATGGGCTCTGATGTTCCTACATCAACTGATAGATCTTCACTGTGGCTTGGGTTGATGCATCACTAAACTGTATTTTAGTGAGCTTCAGTTAGGGGAAGTACCCCTAGATTTCCTCTAAGATACAAAAATGCATCCTTAGATAAAGGTTTGGTGAATATGTCTGCAACTTGTTCTTTAGTACTCACATATTCCAACCTTCTTTATTTTGTACTAATTCCCTCAAGAAATGATACTTTATTGCTATATGCTTAGTTTTGGTGTGCATCATTGGATTCTTTGAAATGTTAATGGCACTGGTGTTGTCACAGTAGATAATAATTGGTTCTTTCACTTCTTCCTTCATTCCTGACAACAACTGCTTGAACCATATGATGTTTGAATAGTTCACTGCTACAATAATATATTTTGCCTATGCTGTAGACTGAGAGATACAATTATGTTTCTTGCTAGTCCAAGATACTAACCTCTTTCCAAGAAAGAAAGCTCAACCGCTGGTGCTTTTCCTGTCATCAACACTTCCAGCCCAATCAACATCAGTGAATTGTTCAAATCAAAGTTCCCACCTTTCTTATACCATAAACCATAGTCTTCAGTACCCTTCAGATATCTCAAAATTCTTTTGATTGCCATTAGATGATTGTCTCTGGGATTAGCTGAAAATCTTACAACAATACCAACTGCTAATGCAATATCAGGTATGGTGTGAACAACATATTGCAATTTTCCAATCATGGATCTGTGGTTGGCCTGATCTACCTCCTTTGAATCATCATCCTTAGATAATTTTTTTCTAGTACACATGGGTGTTCCAACAGGTTTGGAATCTTCCATTCAAAATGTCTTGAGTATCTCCTTGATATATTTTGATTGAGTAATGTAGATACTATCCTTCATATGATGAACTTGTAATCCAACAAAGAATTTTATCTCACCAAACACACACATCTCAAATTATTTACTCATAGCTACAGAGAATGCTCTGCATAAGTCATCATATCCAGTGAATAATATGTCATCAACAAATATCTCTACTAACAATATTTTGTTCTGTGATCCTTCTTTGATGTACAGGGTTCTGTTATCATTGGTTCTCTGAAATCTAATATTTACTAGGTAACCATGCAATCTTTCATACCAGGCCCTGGGCACTTGCTTCAGTCCATACAATGCTTTGTGTAGCTTGCAAACCTTATTCCTTCTACTAGGATCAATGAATCCTTCAGGTTTTTCAATGTAGAATTCTTCTAGGATTCCATTCAGAAATGCAGATTTCACATCCATTTGATACACTTTGTATATTTTATGTGCAACATATGCCAGAAGAGTTCTGACTCCTTCAAGTCTTGCAACATGAGCAAAAGTTTCTCCATAATCAATACCCTCTTCTTGAGCTTATCCTTTACAAACTAGTCTGGCCTTATTTCTAGAAACTTCACCATTTCCATTCATCTTATTTCTAAAAACCTACTTGGTTCCAATCACATTCTTGTCCTTTGGCCTAGGCACAAGAGTCCAAGTTTTGTTCTTCTCAATCTGCTCAATTTCTTCATTCATTGCCTCTATCCAACTTTCATCATTCAATGCATCTCTAAATGTTCTAGGTTCAAATTCACTTAGTAAACATGTACCTTTGATTTTTTTCTTTGTCATTATGCCTTATGTCTGATCTCCAGTTATTTGCTCAAGTGTATGATGCGTTCTAACATATCTAGAAAATACTAGATCCTCCAGTCTTGATTTTGGACTTAATCCACTAGGTCTATCATTTTCAAACATTCTTTCTTGTTCTTCTGTCTGATGCTCGGGTTCAATTGTTTGTGACTCGGTTCCCTCTGTTTGTGACTCAGTTCCCTATGTCCGTGACTCGGTCTCTTCTACAAACAACTCGAGTTGCATAGTTTACAACTCAGGTTGTACAGTTTGTGTTAGTATATTCAGTGGTTGACAGTTCTGCTGTCCAATCACCATTGCTCAAGTCATAGGCATAGTATCAGGTTCATGATACACAAAGTTCTTGTAGTCTTCAGGCTCTTTACTGCTCTGCTCTTCACATATTTTTGCAAACTCATCAATCTTGACATGTACACTTTCTATGACTTTATGAGTAGTAAGATTCAGACATTTGTATGCTTTTCTTTTACATGAGTAACCTAGGGATATTCTTTCATCACTTTTTGCATCAAATTTTCTATTTATTTTTTCTTTCAAGATGTAACACTTACTTCCAAATACTTTGAAATAATGAACATTAGGTTTATAGTCATACCATAATTCAAAAGGTGTCTGGTTACTACCTTTCTTTAGTTGAACTCGGTTCAAGGTGAACACTGTAGTGCTGATGGCCTCCTTCTAGTATTTTCCAGCAACATTCTTTTCAATCATTAGGGGTCTGACACAATTCATAATGGATATGTTTCTTCTTTCTATTATTCCATTTGTTTTGGTGTACCAGGGTTAGATACATGTCTTTTGATTCATCTTTCATTACAGAATTCATTGAACTCATTAGAAATGAATTCTCCTCCTCTGTCAGATCTTAGACATTTTAGTTTCTTTCCTGTTTCCTTTTCAACTTTTGCAAGATACCATTTGAATTTCTGAAAAGCTTCTAATTTTTCTCTGAGAAATATGACAGTCATCATTCTGGAGTGATCATCAACAAATAGAATAAAATATTTCTCTCTAGTATAGCTTGTTGTTCCAATTGGTCCACAAAGGTCAGTGTGTACCAATTCCAAGATTTCATCAGTATTGTAATTCTTTCTCTTAAAACTTGTCTTGCTCATGTTTTTGATTTGACATTATTTGCATATTGCTAACTTGGGTTTCTTCAAAATAGGAATACTTCTAACTCTCTTGTTCTTGCTTATGTTTACCATATTATCAAAATTTACATGACACAACCTTTTATGTCATAGCCAACTTGTGCAACGAATCATCAACCTTCGGTGAGATAAAGATATAATAGATTACCTTTTGTTTGCCTACTAGTTCCAACTAGGTTCCCTTTACCATCTAGGAGCTTGGCATTACCATTCATGAATTCTACCTTGAAGCCAATGTTGTTCAGTTGTGCTACACTGAGTCGATTTATCCTTAGTCTTTCAACCCAATAAGAATTATCACATTTGATTCCTTCTGTTAGAGCAATGCAACCTTTTCCTTTCACATGGCAGGGTTCATCATTCTCAAAACTGACACTCCAACCATCATAGCATTCAAGATGTTCAAATTTTGTCTTATCACCAGTCATGTGATGAGAACAACCACTATCAATTATGCATGTGTCATTTTTACTGATATGTGAGAAAAGTGTTGTCTTTTCATCTTCTTCGTCTGACTCATCCTTTATAGCAATATAAACCATTTCATCTTCTTTTTCATCACTGTCAGAATCCTTAGCAATATAATAAGACTTCTTACCTTTGTCCTTGTAACTCTTGTAGATCTTGAAATCTTTCTTGCCTTTATACTTGTTGAACTTTTTCTCATATTTGTCTTCTTTATTAGGACACTTGGCAGCAATGTGACCAACCTCATTGCATGAGAAACAAATCAATGGCATTTTACCTTTGTAAATTTACCTTTGGCAGCTCTCCTTGCAAGTAATGCTTCAATGATATCTAGATCTTCATCACTAGATTCATCATCACTATCACTTTCAATCTGCTTACCTTTTGAGTATCTGTCATTCTTACCAAGGTTTAATTTAGCTTTGAATGCAGACTCAAGATTGCTAGAGCTAGGAGAATAATTGTCAAAGTTGTCTAGCTCAAAAGTTGTAAGCCTTCCGACTAATGTATCCAGATTTATATCCTTATTGCACCTCATCTCTTGAATAGCTGAAACTAGAATAGCATAGATAGGAAGTAAAGTTCTTAATACATTGCTGACCACTGTTGTATCTTCAATTATTCCTCCTGCAGCTCTGATGGCACTCACAATTTTCTAGATTCTCTGATTGTATCTTGTAATGTCTTCTCCTTCTTTCATTTTTATATGGTCAAATTGTCCTCTGAGACTTTCTGATTTGGCTCGCTTTATAGTTGCATCTCCTCGATGAATGTCCTGTAATTTCCTCCACATATCATAGGCTGTAGGGAAGTCCTTGACTTGATCAAATTTTGAGTAGTTGAGTAAAGAAGCTATATCTATCATCATTATGTTATGAAGGTTCTGTTCCATCATCTATTCCACAGTCATAGTCCCTCTTGGTTCCACATGTTGTCCAAAAATTGCAAACTAGCATCTCCAATAGTAGATAGATGTAGTTTCATCAGCTCTTGCCATGAAAGGAAGTTGTCTTTGTTTAGCTTTGGGATCTCCCTTCTATAAGATATCTCTGATCTTTAGCTTAGGCCTTGAAACCTTCTCTGAAAGCACTTGATGCTCTGATACCAATTGTTGAAAATGAGATAAGTAACTGAGAGGGGAGGGGTGAATCAGTTACTCCAAAATAAATCCCTTATCCCTTAGATGTCTTAAACAATATAACACTGTTCCTTGGTTAATTAAGATATTCTTTTGTAACTCGAGTGTTAAAGCAATCTTTATGATATCCAATGTAATTATACTTTAGTGATTAAGTGCAGAAACATAAAGCATGAAACAAATAACATATACACAGGTGACACCAAGATTTAACGTGGAAACCCAATATGGGAAAAACCACCAATGTAACTAGTTAATATTTTTCACTCTTTTGAAGTGAGCCCTGTTAGGAGCCAGCCCTATTAAAGGTTACAAAACACTGTTAGGTGTGACCCTGTTAGAGGATTTAAATCACCCTGTGAGGAGTGACCTTGTTAGAGGTCTTCAACACTTTAACATAGAAATGCTACCTTGTGAGAGGATTTACAAAAAGACTGTTAAGTCTACTCTCTTAAGAGATTTGAGATCACTACTACAATTGTTAGAAAGTAACAATAAATTGACCTATATATGTAAGCACCTGTCTTTGCTAATTCAGATCTCTGTTCTGATTATAACTGGATCCTTACTGATCAAATATTCTATTGCAGCTCTGAGTGTTCTATACTCAATCAGAATCCCATCTGATTTCGCATTCACTCTTCATATCACAGAATTCCACACTTCTTTTTATCTTCAACTTTCACACACTCTTACACACATTCAATCCAAACTTGACATTTCATATATATGATAAGCCCTGTCAAGTGAGAGGCTCTTGAATATACTTCTAAATAAGTAATAAATCATAATTCAGTCGGCCTCATATAACCAATTAATTATAGAATGTAAACCATTGTTAGTCGAATGACACTGAATAATCAACTCGGTTAACACTGAGTTTCTTTGATGCTCGACCATGACTGAAATGCCCGAGTGACTCGGTCAACACTGAAAAACTCTTTCTATTCACCAATTGTGCTCGATCTGAATGTAGACATTTGTGTAACATCATTACATAAGTGTAAATACATGTGTAACATCAATTCCAATATACAATTGAATAATTATCTTCAACAGGTAGAGCTATGTCGGTAGAGCTATGTCGATTGTGCTTACTGGGAGTAGAAGATCATAAGTATAAGAAGATTTTTGTTAGCTTGTTAGTTTGCAGAAGAGAAGAGAGATGCACAAAGTCTTGATGTTGAAAGCATTGAGTTGGATAGTTATGGTCTTTGAAGAGTCTGTTGCAGTGAGTAAGCTTATAAATAAAAATAAATAAAAAAAGAAAATGATGTTTGAGAACTAGAACAAGAGAGGTCAAAGGAAGAAGTAACCCATCAGTAGCTGAAGATTGTTGCATGTGAAAGATAGATTGGTCATGCATAGAATGTTTGAGATAAATGATCATAGAAGGATTAAGAACCGCTTTTAAAAAAAAAAAAAAAAAAGACTATTGTAGTAGTTGAAGAAAGATTTCATCAAGGATTTTTACATTTGCAAAGCCAAAATATCTGAGTTTTAAAGAGAGATTACGGGTATTTTGAAGCTGCTTGTGAAACTTAGAAGCTCCTTGCAATAAGGATGTTGCATGCATAATTTGAGAGACATGTGTAGAAGAGAAACCTTGCTTAAGCTAAAGAGGGGTCGCTGGAAGAAATTGAAGCAACCAATAGGAGTCAATAGTTTCTAAAGATGTATTGTTGAAGACAAGGCCTAGGAGATTGTTGATGTCTAAGAAATAAGAGTGAGTTGTTCAAAAGTTGCAGCTGCAAGTTTGAAATCAGGAAGAAATCACCAAATGGTTCAAGATCAGAAGATCCAAGAAGAGTTGAGGCTAAAGAAGTAAGGAGATCAATTTTTGTTTTGTTGTCCACCAACAACCACGTGGAAAGTGTAAGTGCAAAAAAGAAGAAGTGCAAATCGTAGCAGTTTCCCAACTACCCTGCCAAGTGAAAATATTGATGGTTGGCGCCACAATGGAAACTGTAGATCTATAGAAGTTCACCTGATCAAAGGAATTGAGGAGTGTTAAATTTGTTGCTTTTTGAAGTCACAAGCTTATCACTAGTCAAATGAAGCCATCACCTAGATAGCAGTTGTTAAA
>MU228344.1:20167-34564 GCA_018584345.1 Thuja plicata
TTTCTTAGTTTCTTGATAAGTATTTGTGAGCCATCAACTTTCAGTCTAAGTTCTTCATTTTCTTTTTTAGATCTATCAAGATCTTCAAGAGCTACTTCAAGATTCTTTTTCAAATGTTTTGCTTCTGTTGAGTCCATGATCTCCTCAAGTGCTTAAACTTATTTGTTGAGGACCAGAGCTTTGATACCAATTGTTAGAAACACTGAGAAGGGGGGTGAATCAGTGTTTTCTTATTAATTACTTTTCAACAACTTAAACATAAATCAAACATATATAGAATGAAGCTTAATATAAGAACTCATAACACATGATATGATTACAGGGAAACCTTGATCAGAGGAAAATCCTGGTGGGAATTATTACCCACAAATATTGTGCTAAGTATAATGAACCTGTGAGAGTTCCTTTGCCCTGTTAGAAGCAGTCTTTACAATATGAGTACAATGACCTGGTTAAAGGTCTGACCCTATTAAGAGTCTTTTACAAAACCCTGTTAAAGGTATATGGCTCATTGGCTAGGCTCACTGCCCAATAAGATGAAGGCTACAACCTTCTAAAAGATGATATGCACTATATCAAAATGAACTGCTGTGATGACATTATTGTCTGATTAGTTCAGTGTATGTGTGAATGCTCTTACTCTCTTAAAGAGCTATATCATATACTGAATTCATTATACTGTCCCTCTATATCTTCCTCTTACATCATAATTGACGACTATAACATTACATTACATACTTATATGTTCATATCCGAATAGGCGCGACCCAAAACAAAACACTAGTTGGCCCTAAAACAAAATATACAACGCTTCCAAACAATTCGACTCAAGTGTGTTTACTACAATGATAATTACATCATTAAAAACATATAACAAAAGGTGCTTAGCCATTACATTACAAAATAATTCACGCTGATCAAAACAGTAGTCGACTTCCATGCTCTATCTTCTGGACTACTGGTCTATTGATCTGCCATTTACTTTGCCATACTATTGTTCCATACTATGCATGCCTGGATGTAGAATTTACACATGTCATACAACTTATATCTAAACACGCATATGCTAACTCAATCTCTCACACGTGCGCTGATGTTCTGATCATTGAGTATCTTTGTCTACCCTATTTTCATACTTAGTCATTTTGTCTTTCATGACAGAAACTAAACATGACTTTGTTTCCATGATGACAACACAAAATGATTCATGCATCCTCAGGAAGTCAACTTTCCAATAGCATATCATATATGCTTTCTGTGATTGATAATTTTGGGGTAGAAATTAGATTCTTTATCAATGTCACATGTTTTTGCATCATATCCAAATGTGGTAGTAACATTGCCTATAGCTTGGTTACTTGTTCTCTTATTTTCTCCTCTTCTTTCTTCAAGTCTAGTCTCAACCACTAGTTTTGGAGTACCTTGTTGTAATGCTCTGCAATGCATGGTGCTCGGTTGATAGACTATTTGCACTATTCTTTAGATCTTGATTTATTTTCATTAGCTTTTCACTAACTTTGGTAGTGAAGTGATCTAGAGTGCATAACAAGTGTAGAATTGTAATGACTTTAGATATAACAGTTTCTAAACCACTTACAAATTTAGACAGAGTTACCTTATTTACTGCCACTCCCTGGCTAATCTTCCCCATAAATTTATATTTTATCTTCTTCTCTGTTCGCTCTTCCAATTTTTTCTCAGAATCAATGTCAGGTTGGTTAATTTCCTCGGTGATAAGTTCAAGTTTCTTGAGTATGGGGGCTTGTTCATCAATGTTGATATCTGGTACAACTTGTATTAGAATCTCTTTTTCTTTTTCTAGCACTTGTGCAGTCTTTGATTCTTGTCTCATCTTGTCATGTGTTGCTTTTCAGGTGCAAAGTTTACCATATTCTTAAATGTTTCTAGATCAAGTGTCCTTGGATCCCATTCAGGAATTTCTATGATTTCATCCAAAGTAATTGTGCCCTTGCTTCCTTTCTTCTTCTTATTTTTCTTTCCTTGAACACACGATGAAGGAGATAGAGCCAAAGTTAACTGAGCCTTTTTATCAGTGTCTGGGTTAGCTTTCTTGGTACTTGGTGTGATGACTTGGTGAGGTTCTATGGTAGCTGACCTTGTGTATGGAGTAGAAGTGTCTACCATATTGTCTGTATTATCTATTTTACCTTCACCTTTTTATTCTCAATTAGTGGTATCTTTTTTTGCATCACCTTGTGTTGTTCCACCACTATGCTTGGTCTCTTTACCATGAGCTTCACCCTTGTCTTCATTTATATATGTAACTTTCTCGGGTGTCTTCTTCTGTGCTTCATTCTTGATTTCAATTTCCTTGACCAAAATAGGTAACTGGCATAGTATATTTTCTCGGGTGACATCTGATGTGTCATGCTCATCTATAGTCTTAGTTGCTCCAATTTAATAATATTCCTTAACCTTATCATCTGGATCACCTTCATTTATGTCTTTTATTGTGATCTTAGGATGTCCTAGATTTGTCAATAATTCAAGAATACCATCAAGTGCATTATCAACATTAGCATCAATAACACAATTGGTTACCATTTCTGTACGGTCGATGTACCTTGGGATCAACTGTGGATACAATGTCAATTTCTTCCTTGGTGTCCTTGATTTCCTCTGGTGGATTTAGTGGTTTATTCCATATTTGTGTGCTCTCAATATCTACTTCCTTCAGATTTCCTTGCAAAATATTCAGTGTTCTTGCCTTATTCGGAAATTTCTTGGCATACTATTTCATTATATCATGTATTTCCTCAACTATGCAATCATCTTTAATAAGAGTGAGAGTTTCTTCTCTCATTTGTTTCTGATTTTGAAGTGCATATGACCATCGTGCTAATATTTTATCATATATCTCGGATGGAATTGAAGTAGAAAATTCAAATGGAACTTGTTTGAAGTTGATCGTCATACCTATGATTGCTTCTTTGAGTTTATCCTTGTGCTTGGTAGTTAGATTAGAATATGCTTGTATCTTAGGATGTCCTAACCATCCGGTTGTCTTGATTGCTTCTGTAATCTCATCAATGGTCTGTAATATCTTGTTCTATACAACATCCAATTTATCTAGATTGTCGTCAGAATCATCCTTGTCATCTTTGTTACTTACATATCTCTTGTTTTGTCTCGGTGCAATATTATCCTTCTAGTTTGGTATGTGAACTATGGTGAGGGTATAATATTTTTGCTACACCTTTCTTCAAAGGTGGTGAATCCTTAGTCACCAATTGTGATCTGGTTTTTGATGGAGACTCAGTCTTTATGTTTTTTCCCCTTTTGGCCTTAGGCACCTTAATTATTGCTTCATTTGACTCATTGGAATCAACATCATGTTCATGTTCTGCTTCTTGACTGTGTTGGTTGTATTTTTTTTTTTGAGTCTGCCTTGAAAATTTTGAAGTATCTTGTAATTCCTATGCTCAAAAAGTTAAAAGTCATGGTAAAAAATGCTTATATACCTTTGCAGATAAATGTTTTAGCTCAAAACATAGCCAAAATGCTAAAAACCCTAAGCCCTTAGGTTATTTCTACTCAAAAATGCAAAAAAGCCCTAATTTCCTTTGACGGGTTCTATTTTCATGTTACCTTTTTCATAACTTATGTCTAATTTATTTGCATGTGCTTATATGTTAGTCGCTTAGTCTCATAAAGAAAAGTGAATATTCCATCTAATCTGGAGAGTTGGAAAAAAGATTTGATCGCATAGTCTCCTAATAAAAAGAATATGTTTTAGAGGATCACGAGACTTGGCATAGACTTTCCATCTTAAATATGATCTAACGGTGGTCAGGTTATCTCTTGATGATATCAAAGTTAGTGATTTTATATGGTGACTTCGATTTTACATAGTTGCGTTATATCCAAATAAACTCCATGGTTATGAGTTAAGTTCAAGTGTTAAAGTTTCAATGTTGTCGCCAAGTCTCAGAATAAAATGTGAGTTAAGTGAAAGATCATGAGATTCAGTGACAACTGTTCAACTCGGATTAAATCCAACAGTAGTCGGGAAGTCTCCAGATTAACCCCGTAGTTTGGAAAAGATCAAGTGACCTAAAGTTTCAATAGCCGCCAAGTCTCTGAATAAACCCAGGTTGACTATCAGTTTGAATAACAGTGTTGTCATGTAGTTGTGAGAAGGAAGGTGAGTTAAGTCAAAAATCAAGAGATTTAGTGACAACCATATGATGAAAGATAGATCAATGGTTGTCGGGTATGGCCAAGTTTATTTTATTCTAGCGACTAAGAGACAAAAGGAAATAAAGGTTACAGTATGCTTTAGTCTCTAGGTCTCAAGACATATTAGAGTTTGATATAATTATTATGATACTTAATATTGGCTGTCAGATGCTAAGATAAGAAAGATAAATGGTACTCACGGAGTCTCTTGATGGATTTGATAAAGTGAAATTTGTTAAGAAACAAAGGGGAAGTCATCATGTATATTGTGTATAGTACTAAGTTTTTGATACTAATGCCAAAGGGAGAGAATGTTACTCCAATTATGCATTGAACTTGTCATTAGTATTCAACCACTCAAAATGGATAGTCGGTAATAGATTCACAACAAGACAATTGGTATAATCACCAAAGTACAAAGTTAACTAAGAGAACTGATCACGCCTAGGGTTAACTGAGTGGAGTGATTACTGAGTAGAAAGACTATACTGAGCAATAGACAACACCGAGCTACACAGTATAATTGAACACCAGTATAATTGAGATACATAGACAACACCGAGAACTGAGAGACAACATTAACTAATTTAATGTTGGCCGAATCACCTTCTACATCAAGATTTGAGATTCCTAATTTAGAACATAGTTTGAGGCCTTCCACCAGTGCACAAATTTTGTCCATATTGTTAGTGGTAGTACCTAAATATTTTGCAAGAGAGGCAATTTCCATCCCATTTGAATCATGAATGACATAGCCTATACCAATGGGTCCAGGGTTACCTCTAGAAGCCCCATCAAAGTTGAGTTTGAATCTGCCCTCAGATGGAGGATTCCATACACATTATTTTCTTGCTTTGGAATTGTTGATGTTTGGTTTGTTGGACCAAGGAGGGATCTTGAGACCAATTTATTGGTGTCTCATAGCACCATCCCATGCAGTCATAGATTTATTAGGAACTAACTGATTTGATAATCAATTGTTTGTTACTTCAATTATGTTTGCATTAATTTTATTTATAAGTTGATTAACCTCCATATGTTTATCTTTAAAGAGTCTCTGATTCCTCGCCTTCCATACTTCCCATATAAGAATAGACGGGCTTACCTTCCATATGATATTTTAAATACCATCGTTATGGTAGTTTGGCTTGTTTTTGAACATGTCTTTCAAGCTATGAGGAAATGGTGGTGTGTAGTCAAGTTTGTCACAAAGCCATTCCAACATTTCCTAGTATAAGGGTAGCGTAGGAGTAAATGATTTGTAGATTCAGAATCTGAATTATAGAGGAAACATCTGTTGGGGCCTTCATATCCCATTTTAGCAAACCGGTAAACTGTGAGAATCTTATTTTGAATGGAAACCCATGAGAAGAGCCATGCCTTGGGCAAGACATGTTTGTCCAAGCAAAGGTGAAGGGGAAGATTTGTTTTATTATATTGATGTTAAGAAATAACTAGTTTATAAATGCCTTTAGCATTATATTTACCATCATTTGATGATGACAACAAAAGAGAATCCTGTTTTATTAGTAAGAATGATTTTTCTACTTGTTAGAATGCTAGATAACATGGTTTTATGATGGCCTGGTATATTAATGTTCTCCAGTGATTTCCATGTAGGTTTGTCAAGGGTCATATCAGCTGGAGGGATAAAGTAGTCATAAACATATTTTCCCCACCATTGTTTAAGGGTTTGGATGGTGTTCCCCCAGTTATGCATACTCGAGATGGGAGGTAGACCTTCCCAAGAGTCATACCAAAAAAGTGATTCTTTCCCATCATTGATTTTCCAAGATAGGAAATTGCCTATAGTATTCTTACATTCCATCATAAAATTCCAAATACGTGAACCATGCAGGGGATGTCTAGTTCTTAAGAGTATGATGGGATCTCTGTCATTAAGATATATACAGTGAAGAATATTATTCCATTTTAGATTAGGTTTGTTGAGAAGATTCCATACTATTTTGGCTCCAAGGGATTTACTTTTCTCTTTGGGGTTTTTGAAGCCTAAACCCCCATATTCAATGGGTGGACATAGAGTATCCCAAACTAATAAGGGTATTTTATGTTGGTCACTGGTCCCTTGCCTAAAGAAATTTTTTAAGTATTTTTTAATTTCCTTACTACTTTTTGAGTGAAGATGGTAGCAAGCCATTTGGTAGATAGGAATGGCTGAAAGGAATGAATTAAGCAATGTCAACTTTCCTGGTAAGGATAGCCATTTTCCATTCCATGATGTTTTCCATTTTCTAATCTTTGAAATAATGGGGTCCCAAGAATTGGTATTTTTAGTTCCCTTGTCTAGACTTAGGCCAAGGTATTTGTAGGGGACTGATCCTTTCCTAAAATTAAGGATATTGCAAATATCGGTTTCCAAGGTTGGGTTAGTGTTTAGGAAGAAGATTTCAGATTTGTCCTGAAGCATAATTATAGGATTGTAGGATTTCCTTAAATTTTGGAGCCTCTTGTAGTGAAATTTTTCCAAATAGCATGGTGTCATCAACAAATTATTGATCTGTAATGGGTTCCACATAAGAGGTGACCTTAATACCTTCAGTCTTATTATCCCTCTAAGCCTTAGTAATGGACCTCCCAAGGCATCAACCATAATTATGAAGAGGAATGGAAAAATAGGATCTCCTTGACGCATGCCTCTGGACACGTCAAAGAAGCCTTTTGGGAAACCATTTACTAAGACATGAAATTTGGGATTTGAGATGCATTCAACAATCATATTGATCCATTATTTATCAAAACCAAATTTTTCAAGCACTTTACAAAGGAATCTCTAGTCTACCTTGTCATAAGCTTTGCTAATGTCAATTTTAATAAAAATACAGAGTTTTTTTATTCATTTGGGTTGAGTGTATAGCTTCCTGGGCTATGATAACTCCACCATAGATGGATCTATCTTGAACAAAACCAGTAATTTGTTCCTCACTTATGATTAGTGGTAGTAATTTCTATATTATGTTGGCAAGGGTCTTGGACAATAGCTTGTATATAGTGTTACAAAGGGCTATGGGTCTGCAATCATTAAAGCTTTGAATCTTCTCTTTTTTGGAGTTAAGGCTAAGAAGGTATTATTTATTTCTCTTAAAAGATTACCAGAGTATCTACTCCTTTAAGGTTTGTAGTGACCTAATTGCCCACAAAATCCCAGCATCTTTGGAAAAACATAGCTGGAAAGCCATTAGGGCTAGGTGCTTTATTTGGCTGCATTTGTTTAAGAATCTTACCAATTTCCTCCACAGTAAATTTAGCTTTTAGGGATCTATTGGTGTATTGATTGATAATTTTTGGGATATTCTCAAGGAGTGTTTTTTGGTTGGTAATATCATAAGATTATGTATTGTTAAGGGTATTTCTAAAGTGTTTAATAACTTCCTCAGCTATGGCCTTGGTTTCCTCAATTATCATTCCATCTAATTGTTGGGATAATGGAGAGGTGTGTACTGCGAGGGGGGGGGTGAATTAGTACCCTTAAAAAAATTTCATCAATTCTTTGTAACCACTATTCTGTATTAACCGACTGAGTAGATTGCATACACCAAACATATAGTATCAGTATTGAAATGTAAATGTAGGTGAAGTAAACAATACACATACATGAAATTAAGTACTCATGACACTAGTATTTTGGAATCGCAGAAAACTCCAATTAGAAGGTAAAAAATGCGGTGGGGATGAGACCCACAAAACTTCACTAGTATAGTAAATAAAGTAGCTTGTTAAAGATTATAAAGAACGATCACTTCTAATGATCTTACCCTATTAGGAGTAACAATTAGATCGATTAGATCTACCTTGTGTGAGGATTTGGCAACACAAAGTATGTGTACACTCGGTTAAGATATTTACAAAAGACGGTTAAGTCTACTCTGTTAAGAGATTTAGGGGTCTATTACAATTGTTAGAGAGTAACAGAAATTTGATCTGAAACATATACAATATCAATATTTTTGATATAGATCCATTAAGTACATACAAAACATATCACCTCAATGTGAATGATAATACCTTATGTTGTATTCTTCTTGGTAGCCTTTCCTATGTTTTGAAAACTTATTATTGTAATGTAGTCTTTGTCCTTAAAATCCCTTGTCTAATCTCTGATGTTTGTAGTATGGTAGCTACTTGATGATTTCTTGATCAACAAACATTACAAAATTTGACATCTATACATTTATATATCAAATAATATGACCTAATTAGGGCTTTATAATTATATCCCTACCCTAAGATCAACGGTGTACATAATTTACCTTGATCATCTACACATAGGAGACATAAATAATTAATGTTGTAAATATGTAGTTAATGCTCTCTTTGATCATTGTAAACCGTTATCTAGGTTGGAAAAAAGTTGTTACATATAATTATGTGCCACAAAAATCTTGTAGGTGGCCTCTGGTCCACTCAGTTAATGTTGTCTCTTAGTTCTCGGTGTTGTCTATGTATCTCAATTATATTGGTGTTCAATTATACTATGTAGCTTGGTGTTGTCTATTGCTCGGTATAGTCTTTCTACTCAGTAATCACTCCACTCAGTTAACCCTAGGCATGATTAGTTCTCTCAGTTAACTTTGTACTTTGATGATTATACCGATTGTGTTGCTGTGAATCTATTGCCGACTATCCATTTTGAGTGCTTGAATACTAATGACAACTTCAATGCATAATTGGAGTAACATTCTCTCCCTTTGGCATTAGTATCAAAAAATTAGTACTATACATAATATACATGATGACTTCCCCTTTGTACATTCTCTCCCCCTTTGTATATGTTTGGTATATGTATATGAACTCATCATGATTATAGTATCCCCCTTTACTTATACTTATATACATATATTTCCCCCTTTTTTGAAAATAATGATAAAAGGAGTATAACTTACAGTTTGTCAAAAATATCAGGATGGGAATTCTTGAGAGTTTCCAGTAGCTTCTCCCATTCCTCCTTTAAATTCACGAGGGTGAGTAGCTCTAAGTTTAGCTGAGCATGCATATGTTAGAAACACTGAGAGGGGGGGGGGGGGGGGAATCANGGGGGGGGGGGGGGGGGGGGGTGAATCAGTGTTTGCTTATTAATTACTTTTCAGCAACTTAAACATAAATCAAACATATATAGAATGAATCTTAACATAAGAACTCATAACACATGATATGATTACGGGGAAACATTCATCAGAGGAAAACCCTGATGGGAATTAGTACCCACAAATATTGTACTAAGTATAATGAACCTGTGAGATTTCCTTTGCCCTGTTAGAAGCAGTCTTTACAATATGAGTACAATGACCTGGTTAAAGGTTTGACCCTGTTAGGAGTCTTTTACAAAACCCTGTTAAAGGTATATGGCTCACTACCCAATAAGATGAAGACTACAACCTTCTGAAAGATGATATGCACTATATCAAAATGAACTGTTGTGATGACACTATTGTCTGATCAGTTCCATGTATGCGCGAATGATCTTACTCTCTTAAAGAGCTATATCATATAATGAATTTATTATACTATCCCTCTGTATCTTCCTCTTACATCATAATCGATGACTATAACATTACTTTACATTACATACTTATATGTTCATATCTTAATATGCGTGACCCAAAACAAAACACTAGTCGGCCCTAAAACAAAATATACAACACTTTTGAACAAGTCAGCTCAAGCATGTTTATTACACTTATAATTACATCATTACAAACATATAACAAAAGGCGCTTAGCCATTACATTACAAAATAATTCACGCTGATCAAAACAGTAGTCGGCTTCCATGCTCTGTCTTCTGGACTGCTGGTCTACTGATCTGCCTGTTACTTTGTCGTACTATTGTTTCATACTATGTGTGTCTGGATGTAGCATTTACACATGTCATACAACTTATATATAAACACACACACGTTGAATCGATCTCTTGCATGTGCATTGATGTGTTGATCACTGAGTATCTTTGTCTGCCCTATTTTCATACTTAGTCATTTTGTCTTTCATGACATAAACTAAACATGACTTTGTTGCCATGATGAAAACACAAAATGAGTCATGCATCCTCAGGAAGTCAACTTGCCAACAATCTCCCCCTTTGTCATTTATGGCAACAAAGGAATGTGGCCATGTTACTCAAAATGACTTAACACAAAATGTGACTTATATATCATAACTTATTGATATATACATATAATTTTTCACATATACACATTCTATATTACTCCCCCTTTGACATTAATGAAAAAGGTGTACAAAAAATAGTAAGTCTTCTACATACTTACTCCATGTAAATTTCAGGGTATACAATTTGAAGAGATTGAATCTCTTTCTGCCAAAATACTTTCATAGCATCTACTGTCTGAAGATGCGCGCATAGAGCATATGTCAGTTTCTCCATTTTTATCATATCCATGAAAGGACCTTGATCATATGTCACCATGGTTTCATCAATCTATTTAATATTCTCATTAAAGACTGCTAGAGATGGCGCAAGTGCATTTCTCAACTGGGTTTGTCTTATTCTTATCTTGCTGATTTCTAATTTTTCCTTCTCAATTTTATCCAACTATCCTTGATAGACATTATTGCATATGTTTATGTCTTGCATGGATGATTCAACTGATTTTATGATGCTATCCACCATTAACTCTGCATCTTCTACTTTTTTGGTGTGCTTAGAGGTGAGCTTCACTCTGTCCATGCAGTTTTCTATGATTCTCTTGCCTTTAGCTGCCAACTCTTTTAGTATGGATTGCCCAATTTTTAAAGAGTTCAAGTCTAAGGTAAAGTTCTTTACCAAATCATTCAGTCTCTCCTTCTTGTATTCATCTTCTACAATCTTAGTAGGAGAGTCTATTAAGCTTATAAAATGAGATTTGAAGTTTGAAAAAATGTTGTCCACATCTTCAACTGATTGGACTTTAGCTACTTTCTGATCAGCAGGCACTAAGTCATTCAATATGTTTACTATTTCCAAAAAGTGAGGATTTCTCATCACTTGTTTCTCTTTTTCATTTTCCATAGCAAGAACGCTGATCTTAATTAGGTCTTCTTCTCCCCATGCATCCAAACTTGCTGAATCAAGAGTTAACCTTGACAAGAATGAGGTAGATGGTTGAGTGGATGGTGAGAATATAGTATTTTGACTTGTATCCGTGCATTCAACCTTTACTAGTTTCTCTTTTATTGGTGTATTGTCACCTTGAGTATCATCTTGAGTATCTTCATTTATTTCAGTTTGATCATTGATGGGAACTTCATCTTTTTATGCAGAGGTATCATTACTGCACATTTCTTCAGTGCTTACAAATGCCTTATCAACTTTGCCCATATCTTTTTCAGATGCAGTCATGAATATCTTGACATTGTCAACTACTATAGTGTCTTATGAGTCTTTGTCTGTATCTGAAGTTATTTTCATTATGGGCGTTGAAACCCGTAGACCTATCATAGGTGCAATCTGAATCACTGGCTTTGTAACATGTTCGGGAGGAGCTAGAGTATCTTTTGCTGTAGGCGTCATTTGTGGATACATGCATCTATCCATAAACATTTGTGCAAATGCCTTTTCATTCTCCTTACCTATCTTCTCATATTCTTTTTTCATAATCTGTAGGGTACTTGTCTTAGTTTGGAGACAAGGCTTCACCAGATCTAATAAATAGCCTTCTCATCATGCGAGCATATAGGAAGAAGAGTATCCAATGTTTATTCTCTTATCCTCATTTCTTCCTCAATTGCATGTGTTTTCATGATCTCCAACAAGTTCCATAACTGATCCGGTATCGCTGTCTTGAGTTCAAGAACTATCTTCTTAAACTTAATCATATGAGATATGATCATAGAAAGTATCTCAGTCTTATCAATTTCTTGATATTTGTCATAGAATTTAGAAAGTGTGTCTAATCTCCCTTCATGTACAATCTTGTTTCTCAACACATTTAGACTAGGTCTAAATCCTACCTCAGGAGGAGCTTGAGTATTCTTTGCTTTGCTCCGAGTGTTCCTTGAGGATGGGTGATTTGTGGGTGCCTATTTTCTTCCTCTAGTCTTCTTGCTTGGTGTAGATAGTGGAGATGAATCTAAGTGAATGGTGGTAGAGGGTGCAGAGGTGCTCTCTACTTTCTTCTTCTTCTAGATCTGTTCAAATTTCTCAAGTTCTTTTTCTATCTTGGCATCTCTGGCTTTGACAAGATCTTCTTGAGTGACTCCATGAACTTTCAGTATGTTAGATGTAATTATAGATGCTTTCCTTGTATTATCAACACTGTGTAAGATAGTATCCACTTCATTGGTCTTCTCTCTGTAAGTGCCCCACCTAGGCTCATTAGGATCTTTGGGAGTTGATAATAGAACTTGCACATATCCTTCTAACACATATTCTTCTACTTTGTAACCAAGAGGATGAATCCATTTGGTTCTAGGTTCAAATGCCTCCATGCATGTGCAATCTGTTTCTACCATGAAACATATGGTATCCTTATACTTGTCAACTATCTTCTCAGATAGTCTAAACCTATTCTACATTTTGATCCTAAATGTCTCCATATCCATGGCATCCCTTGCACTGCTCTCTAAAGTGACCTTAAGAGAAATCAGAGACATTATGGGTTTGCTCCTGTCTAGATAAAGGTTTGCAACCTTTCCAACTATATGGAAATATAGGTAGATGATCAGAGATCCAAACATGAATGTTTTTCTCCTGTCATGCTTGATAATTCGAATGTTGTAAATCAATTGACCACACAAGATCTCACATAGGTTGTATTGAGTGTTGTCCTTCACCATTCAAATAGTTGCTAGGACTGTTGCTGCAGAGACACTGTTCAACCTGCTTGCTTGCTGAAACTTATACCCAAGTATCATTGTTAAGAGTTTTATGTCATCTTCTTTGATAGGGTCAACTGTCATTCCACGCTTGTCACTTCTAGATAGGCAAACTTTCTCAATTTGTTTCTTGACATCCTTACCAGTAGGAAAAACTGGTCCAGTCTTGGGATGTCTGGTTAATTCATGAATTAGGTCAGTAGTGATGCGCACAGGGACCTCACCAATCCAATAAAGATCATCATGTATTCTGCTTAAAAAAATCTTCAGCCACTCTGGCTCATCAAACTCATGCACATTCAAGTATTTCAAAATAGGGTTATCTGTCAAGTGCGCAAACTCATCCTTGAATGTGTAATCAAGTTTCATCATTGATCCCATATGAGTGGCTATTCTCACATCTCCTACTGTTTCCTTCTTACAGTAAATATACGCACGGATATCTTCCATGTGAACAACACCTAGCGGGGTTTTGGAGAAAGCCCCTTCCACATCATCCATTATGGATTTGAATGGATTCTTCTTGAATACAAATCTCTTCCTCTCTACTATATCAAACACAACTGGGGTTGCCATACTTACTTGGAACTTGCTTAAGTAGGGTTTCATGAAATTCTGAAACGGCACAACTGCTAGGGTTCCGTTTCAAAAATTTTGTCCGTTCACTTAACTACCAAATCTATTATACTTCCATGCCTTAATGTCTAGTGCTCCAATGCTCTCCAAATTTTGTGCTCTCAAATGCAAGGGTGAGAAAGATCAAACACTTACTTTCTTTTATACAATCTACTGCATTTAATGTTTGCAACCGTACACAAATTACTGAGAGATTTTGAAACTTAGATCCCGATGCATTTTAGATAGTGCATGAATGCACATAGCAATATTATGTTCTTATAACCATGATATCATAGGTTCATAATCAGAGGTGAGTATACCAACCGCGCAGGGGTCCTGAGCTAGAATAGCTCCCCCTAAGACCAAGAAGGTCTATTCAAGCAGAAGTAGATGGTGCGTCCACTGTGGATGGATCAACTATTATGTCAACATCATTGTCCTTCTTTACTTCAACCCAAATTTTGCTTGAATCTTCATTTTCTTGAACAAACTTAACTTCTCCTTTCTCTTCTGTTGGAAATAATCAAGACTAACCAAGTTACTAAGAGGGGAGGGGTGAATCAGTAACTCTTAAAAATTTTAAAACATTTCTGCACATGTATATACTTTGACCATTCATTCATGTAATCTACTGCAAGCATGAAAATATAATCATTCATAACACATAACACAAAGATTTGGTAACCCAGAAACCTTCCAAATAGAAAGTAAAACTGGGGTGGGGATGGTACCCACAAAACTTTGGTACTGC
>MU228344.1:71019-100797 GCA_018584345.1 Thuja plicata
CTTACAACCTGGAATGTATAATCTTTTATGACATAATAATAAGAATATTCTTCTTTTTTTCCCTCCCTTTATGTGTTGTTGCTTCCAAATTTTCTATGAGTTGGTTTGGATAGTTGGGAGTGCCTTTGGCCCTTATTTTCCTTACCCTCCTTACATCAGGTGGTATCAGAGTGAAGGTGAGATCTAAGATTCCTTCTTGTGAACTTAGTGATATTTTTTTTAAAGTAGGAGAGTGTGATCTGACCTACAATTGTAGATGGTTTCAAGATGGTTAGTGGGAGAGGAAATGAAGATCTAGGTCTAGCATATATGCTAAGATAGATTGGTGCAAGATTGGAAGTTGTTGAGATAGACCAGTACAAAGGAAGACATATTTAAGATGTTATTGATGATGAAGTTGAAGAAGTACAAGTAGAAGTCGCACATGCACCTGTGATAGACCAGGAAGAAGAGAGATTCCTATGAGCATTGACCAGTTTGAATTCCACACCTCAGTTTAATCCTCCTGAGTATAGTGTAAAGTTGGATTATGATGAATTGATAGTATAGATAACCAAAATAGAGAAATACTTTGAGTATGAGAATGGATTAGAGGAGAAAAGGTAAATATTTCACGTACAAATTTGAAAGGTCATGCATCCTTGTGGTGGGAATGTCTGTAATTAGATCAAAAGAAGAAGGGTAAAGACAATATCAAGGTATGGGATAAGATGATAAACAAATTGAAAGAAAACATTATACCTTGTGATTACCAGATTAACCTAGTTAGGAGAATGCAAAGTTTGAAGAAGAAAGATAGCTCGGTAAAAGATTACACCGAGGAATTTTATAGATCTGGACATCTTGAAGATGAGGTGGAAGGAATAGAAAGATATATAGATGGATTAAGAAGTTCTCTACAAGATGAGATCAGCTTGGTAAATATGGAGAGCAATGAAGAGGCATATCAATTTTCCTTAAAAGTTGAGGAGAAATTGAAAAAAAGATGTGAACAAAGGAAAAGAGGAAGAGGAGGTAGATTCCCTAGAGGAAGAGGTAGATCTTATGGTGAAAATAGTGGATCTGATTAGGACAAGAAAAATCAAGACACACATCAGGACAAAGGCAAGACCTTGCAGAAAATTGGAAGCTCATTCTGAGGAAGAGGTAGCTACTCCCAAGGTACTTATAGAAGGAGAGGGTTCCAAGGAACTTTTTACAATTGTGGTGAGGAAGGACATGAATATTTTGAGTGTACACATGCAAGAAAGAAATTCGGTAGAAGTTGAAATGCTTTGGTTCAAGAAGAGTCACCAAATGAACCTAAGAAGGAAGGAAACCTAATGGTCAGAAGAATATTATAGAGTGAAAATAAAGATACTGTAAGGAAAAGGTTGTTCAAGACTAGATGCAGAGTTGTAGAAAAATTTTGGAAAGTAATTATTGATAGTGGATGCTCAGAGAATATTGCATCTAAGGAGATGGTCACAAACTTGTAGTTTGAAAGAAAGAAGTAGTTGAAGCCCTATCAGATCTCATGGATCAAGGATGAGCATACATTAATGGTGAGTGAACAATGTTTTATGAATCTAAAAATTGGAAAGTATTATGATAAGGTTTTGTGTGATATCATGTCAATGGATTGTTGTCATATTTTATTGGGTAGACCTTGGCAATATGATAGACATGCAATACATGATGGAAGAGTGAATAAATATACTATTTCGGTTAATGGTAAGAATAAAATATTTTTACATTTGGTTGAAGAATATGTTGGTGAGATATGTACATCTTTGAAATTTTGTTTGATGGAAGGTACACAATTTTTCAAGGATTTGAAAAAGAATGATATTTGTTATGATTTGATTCCTAACAAATTGAGTAAGAACATAGAAGATAAAGTTCTTGAATAAGTTGAGAAATTTTTCACCGAGTACAAGGAGATCATTTAAGATAATGTAGCTAATGGTTTGTTGCTGATGAGAGACATTGGTCATTGTAGGGATCTATCCTAGAGATATTTTGTAAAAAAAGGCACCACAATGATTGAGATCAATCGAGAATGAGGAACTCAACTAAAAAATTCATGAGTTGTTGAAGAAAGGTTTGATCAGAGCAAGTTTGAGTCCATGTGTAGTACCAGTAGTATTAACACGTAAGAATAATGGATAATGGAAAATGTGTACTGATTCTAGATAAATTAACAAGATCACAGTTAAGTATAGATTTTCTATACCCAGGATGAATGATATAATGGATTGTTTTAGTGGAGAAAAATATTTTACCAAAATCGATTTAAAGAGTGAATATCATTAGATCAGAATCAAAGAGGGTGATGAATGGAAGAATTCTTTCAAGATAAAAAAAGGTAAGTATGAATGGTTGGTTATGCCCTTTGGTTTAACTAATGCACTAACTACATTTATGAGGCTAATGAATGAATTTGTGAAGAAATTTTTGAATATATGTGTGATTGTATACTTGGATGATATGATGATATTCAGTAAGACCAAAGAAGTGAATTTGATGCATATTAGATAAGTGTTGCAGAGATTGAGAGAGGAAAAGTTGATGATCAATATAAAAAAGTGTCCCTTCATGATAGAAGAACTTGTGTATTTAGGCTTTGTAATTTCAACTGATGGTTCAAAGATGGATCTTTAGAAAGTTGAAGCTATCCTTATTTGGCCTACACCTAAGAATGTAAGTGAGGTAGGAAAATTTCATGGATCGGAAAGTATTGATAGGAAGTTTATCATAAATTTTAGTTCTTTTTGCAATGCTATAACTAAGACAATGAGCGGAGAGAAAAGATAATTCAAATGGACACATGGATCTAATAAGAGTTTTGAGACTTTGAAACAAAAGGTTTGTGAATTTCCTGTGTTAGCCTTACCCTATTTGAATAAGGTATTTCAAGTTGAATGTGATGCAAGTGGAAGTGAAATAGGAGATGTGCTGACTCAAGAAGGTAAACCCGTTGCATTTTTTAGTGAAAAGTTGAATGATGCTAAAAGGAAATATTTTGTCTATGATCAAGAATTCTATGCTATTGTTCAATCTCTGAAGAAATGAAGACATTATTTGATGTTGAGTGAATTTGTGTTATATAATGATCATAAGGCTTTATAATATTTGGGTAGCCATAATAATTTGAATTAGAGACATATGAAATGGGTGGAATATTTGCAGAGTTTCACATTTGTGATAAAGCATAAGAGTGGAGTTTCTAACCGAGTTGATGATGCATTGAGTAGAAGATCTTTGTTGACTGAAATGAGAACTGAGGTTCCTGGTTTTGAAGATATGAAGCATTTTTATGAAAATGACCCTGATTTTTTTGAGCCATGGAGGATGTGTAGAGCACCTATTCCAAATAAACCAAGTAAGTATGAAGGCTATTTCATTCAAGAAGATATGTTATTCAAGGGTATTCAGTTATGTATACCAAGAGGATCAATGATAACTAATTTGATAAAGGAAAAAATATAGTAGTGGTTTGGGTGGAAATTTTGGAATTGATAAGATATTGAGCTTGCTTAAGGAAAGATATTTTTGGCCTCAGTTGTATAAAGATGTTTAGAAATTTGTGAAAATTGTTGTGTTTGATAATATTAATTATTTGTCAATGTATTAATTTGCATTTGTACTTATGTGATGAATGTATATTTATGTATTTGATCAAATTAGCTCCTATTTGATTATGGGTGCATGAAAAAAGTTTTAAATCCTTAAAAATATCTAAAGTTTAAGGGTTTTTTCACTTTTCCAAGTCATTGTCGAGTCATGACTCAAGTAGGCATTGTCGAGTCCGAGTCTTGAAACTTTTCTTTTTCTTTTGTGATGCCAATTAAAATGGAACCATTCTTTAAGTTTTTTTTTCACTTTGATGGCTATGGAACACTAAGGTTATTTCCCTCTTTTCAAAGAAGGGTTTTGACAACTTAAGTACTAGCTATTTCTCTTATGTTTAGGCTGGATTTTAATTTGTCAATGAAAAACGCAAAAGTATGACAACCTCCTTATTTTTTTGAGTTCACTTTGCTGGTGAAATTAACTAATGTCTTGTTAATGTCAAGTGGCGGATTTGGACTGGGTTTTCCACTTTAAAAGTGCACCCTTTTTCTTATTTCCATTACATGTTAGGCATCATTTTATTAGTCATTTGCCACTTTGAGTAACTTTGGGTGGAGTTTAATATTGGCATAGCATCTAATAAAGTGTGCTATTTTAAGTTTGGCATAACCACTAATAAAGGTTGCAAAGGAGTAAGTTAGAATACTAGTTTGTATATGTAATGTCCCCACCAGGGAACCCATAAGGATTAGGTCTAAAGTAAAAAGATAACAACTAGATTTTTTTTAAAACGTTACTAAGACTATTTTAGAAATAATAAAAATGAACATGTCCTTAAAGGTTCCCCTTAAATGATTTACATGAATTTAAAAAGAATACTGATTCTATAAATTACCTTAATGAATTCATTTCCTTTCCTAATTTGCATTGTATTTAGATTTATTTTTTGAAAGGAAACAAAAATAAATACATTGTACTTCTAAACACAATTTACCCTTTTCTTTAATTTCATTTCCAATTAACCTTGCCTACACATAATTCATTTGTATTACCGAAACATAAATAACTCTTACTTCCAGTTTTCATTTCAAGAGAGATAGGATATAAAATACATTAATCACATTTCTTTATTACAACTTTATGATTTCCAAATAAACATTCCCTTTGATGTTGCTAAATCTACCCTTCCCAAATTACATTGTTTTTCCTTTAATATTCAATACAAATACATCAAATTTCCCAAGGGCTTACAACAAATCTCTACATCTTTGTTTACAATGGATAGTAGTACAAGAAAATTTTAAAGGAAATCTTCATCACTAAATAAATATGAATCCAAGCCAAGATACGAACCACAAATAGTACCTTGAAGATATTTTCCACCCAACCGTGTGAAACTTGTGAAGTTTCACCCCACGTGCTAGGAGATAGAACCAAAGTACTCTCAAGGCCTAAGGAAATCTAAAGAAAAAGAACCATGTAATCAAATACCAAAAGATAAAAGGCATAAACAACAAAGCACCACCAGAATGTGAACCAAAGGTTTAGGTTCTAGAATACTACCTAGGTGAGTGTCATCACACAACCTGTGCATTGGGATCCTCCTTGGAAACCATGTAACACTGGTCCCCTCTCAAAGTTTTAGGATCCACACTGGTAGTTACCCATGGTACTGATACTCCAATAGGTCTATGTGGATTTAGCCATTAAATATATATCTTTGATTATCTTTTGAAACCCCCCTCCCAATTTAATTTTTATGTTAACACTTGTTTACAAACTCACCCATACGATTCCCTGGCAACCACTTTGGGTTCTAGCACCTATGGTGAGCCACTCACCTAGGGTATCTAGTTCCCTACCCCAAAAACATACCAAAATAAAGAAAACATCTCAAATGCTCTGATTCAATGTTAAAGAAACCCTCCTATTTACTCAGACCCTCAAGATTAGTCCTAATCCTTAACCGTGAGAATTATGATGAAGATAACAAGGATTTCATATACAATACATACTAAGAATAAATTATTGTTCTACCATATACAATATATTGAACATTCAAATGGGAAAAAGGAAGTAGACAGACAACAAGGTCAAACTGGAAGATGCAGACCAAAATAACAGAACAAAAACAATTGACAAAACATTTCCGAAATTTGCATAATATAGGGTAAAAATAACCATTTGCAGAAATTCCTGAAACATCCAAAAAAAGAACATACCTAACTCCCCAATCTTTCCTAAAACCTAAATACACAAAATAAAGCATCCTACACATCCACAAAGAAAACATAACCTTCCTAGAGAGATTAAAAGGAAATTATATCATTATATAACATCATTCTTCTTGAATAAATCAATATATTATTCCCCATCATCCATAAAAATTCTCACCACATAAACTTTCAGGAAAAGAATATCAAACATTATTAAACACACACACACACACACATATGAAAGGAGTATTTTTCTATGGTTATAGATCCTACCTAGGGTCGTGCGTAGAAACCTTTCCAAAGTTGAGAAACCTCTACTTCCCGTATGAACCAGCCCCTCCTTCCAAATTCCTGATCGCTACCTTCTGGGTTCTATTTCTAAGTTTCTCTTGAGATAAAACTCTTCCTTCCTCCTAGATAAATCCTAACTCCAACTATTTCATACTTCTAAAATTTTCTTGTCGGAAATGATTATCCAATTTTCTCCCCCATAAAAACCCCAACTCCTCACATACTCCAAATATTAAAATCCAGCCATATAGTTGGAGGAGTTTCTTTATGGGAAGCAATGGCTCCAACTAATATAGTTGGTTTTAAAAACATTAAAACAATTCCCAAAAGCATAACTAAAGGTTTTATTTATATTTATTTACTTATTTAACTCTCCAAGACCATAACAAAAAAAGGTGAAAATAATCCTCTAGGAATTCACATAGCCCAATGGAAACTAACTAGCCTAACTACTAGGAGGTCTCAGGTTCAAAACTCCTAGGTAAGCTTAGTTTTACTTATTGAATTATTATTACTCTATCATATTTTATTTTGCAATTACATCATTAATTTTACAAGCATAAAGATATAAAAAATACCAAGCTATATGTGTGTGTGTGTGTGTGTGTGTGTACATACACATATATATTGTACAAATAAATAATCAAATTCATATTTCAAAAGATAGAGAAGCATCATTCCTTAATATATAAATACAAATAATAAGACAAAGAAAGCATACACTAAAGTATAAATCACCAAATCACAACATCATAGAACTACTTAACCCCCCAATTGAGGTGACTTCCTAAACATGAATCTAAGTCAACAAGGTTCCCTTGAGAGTGCTTTTGGAAATATATCCACTCAACAATGTTTGAGGATTTTTTAAGGCACGCTCAGACCTGTGTAGCTAGGTGAAGTCGATGCTTAGTACCTGCATCTTGCATCACTAAGTCAAGAGAAATATCTGTACATATATATAAATATACAACCAATGTCAAACAATGAGGGAGAGTGCAACATCGTGTGGATCTCCTATACAAGTGACTATGACTGCCTCTCCTAATCCTAAAAACACATTAGATAGCATCAATATCAAGGCATAATTGGATTAGTATGGTTAGCTTCAAAAATAATCATTACTCCATATTGTAAATCAAGAATTGAATCATCTTTATAAGAAATACAATCAAATATATGAAATAGCATGGCCTAATAAAAACTTTAAAATCATTTTCTTTCTTCCATAAAATATTTTAATTATCCAAACATATACTCATAATGTCTCATCACTAAAAATAAACAAAACATAGAGTCCATAATGCTCAATATAGATATAATGTCTGTGCAAAATATCAAGATACTAGGGTGGGCATTACAGTATACACCAATTTATGTTCCTGAGAAACCTTGGAGTGATATCAGTATGGATTTTGTTCTTGGATTACCGAGGAAAGGAAGAGGTAATGATTCCATATTTGTTATTGTTGATAGATTTTCTAAGATGACACATTTCATACCATGTAGAAAAACATTAGATGCAGTACATATAGAAAATCTTTTCTTTAAAGAGATTGTCATATTGCATGGGTTACCAAAGAGTATCATCTCTGACTGAGACAATAAGTTTGTTAGCTAGTTTTGGAAAACACTTTGGAAGAAGTTAGACACTGAGTTGAAGTATAGTTCTACATTTTATTCATATATTGATGGACAAATAGAGGTTGTAAAATGAAGTTTGGGTAACTTGTTAAGATGCTTATTTGGAGACATACTCTGAGTAATTATGATTTGATATTAGCACAAGAAGATTTTGCATATAATAGTTTAGTGAATAGAAGTATGGGAAATACACCTTTTGAGATTGTTAATGGCACACAACTGAGAGTTATATCAGACTTGAGAGATATTTCTAGAGAAAAGAGAAGTGATGAAGGAGAAAAGTTTGTTGAGTTTATAAGGACATTGCATGAGGAAGTGAAACATAAGTTGGAGCATAGTAATCAGAAATACAAGGATAGTGCAGATAGATCATGAAGACATAAGATTTTTGAAGTTAGTCATACAGTTATGGTTCATTTGAAGAAAGGAATATTTCCTATTGGAACATATAGTAAACTGAAGATGAAGAAGTTTGGTCCTTGCAAGATATTGAGAATATTTGATAGTGGAAATGCTTATGAAGTAGAATTACCTGATGACATGGATATATCATGTATATTCAATATTATAGACATGAATAAGTATCATGAACCTGATGAAGAAGTGACAATACTGAGTGATTATCCTAGGAAACATATAGAGGAAGTTGAGCAGATTTTGAAATAGAGAGTTGGCAGAAGTACAAGAGGAAAGGGTTACATGGAATATCTAGTAAAGTGGAAGAAAAAACTGACTGAGGACTCATCTTGGATTTATCAATATGAGTTGGATTAAATTAAGTTTGTATGTGATTCATTATTTAGAGAATCATTTCTTTTAACCCTAGGTGTTTTATGCAGGAGAATCTTTCCTTCCTCACAATCCTTTATTAACTAAAAAAATATGTTTGTTTTGGCAGTAGCTTGTTAGAGTCTTCTCAGTAAAGTGCTTGAAAACCAATTTTCTTGGTCAGTTGAAGGTTTTTTGTTTCACCTCTTAGGCTCAGATTTATTTTTTTTGGTTGGCTTCACTGACAGGGTCTTGATGGTTGGTCTTTGTTGCTTGGTAATTTTCATCGACTAGTCTCTATGGTAGGTAGTCTTTCTCACTGAGTTAGTTTTTAGACATTGGGTCTTCTGGCCGACGC
The DNA here is from genome assembly GCA_018584345.1 of Thuja plicata. Lineage (NCBI taxonomy): Eukaryota > Viridiplantae > Streptophyta > Pinopsida > Cupressales > Cupressaceae > Thuja > Thuja plicata. The sequence goes on from MU228344.1 coordinate 79,852, forward strand.
ATGAATTTATTTTTTTAGTGTAATTAATGTTGGGGTCTCTCATTGGGATGTATGTGGACCTAAATCTAGTTCTTCATTATTTCCTAAGTTGGATCTTTAGGATATTTGGTGCCGACCTCTTTTGTGGTCTCTTTTATATATTAGTTTTTGTTCTTAGATTTGGGTAGTAGTTCTTAGGTATAAAGAGATAGAAGATTTGGATCCTAGGTATGTGACCTTGCATTTATGAAGATTATTTTGTAAAAGGTATGAATTTATATGGTCATAACCTAGAAGCCCTTACAACCTGGCATGTATAATATTTGAAGAAATAATAATAAGAATATTTTTCTTTTTTTTCCTATCCCTTTCTATGTTGTTTCTTCTAAATTGTTTTGCAAGTTGGTTTGGATAGCTGGGAGTGCCTTTTTCCTTGGTTTTTCTTACCCTCCCTGTATCAGTGATAATGAAAAATTGACATGTAAGCATAATCAAAGATATAAGCAATATTTCTAAATCATTACTCAACAAGAATAACCTCATAATCAACCAAAGAGACAACTAGGATCATGTATAAGTAAACATAAAAGATAATGATCATGAACATATTATTCAAAGGAAAGGAATAATCTATTAATTTCTCATCTCCTAAATCTAGTAAGGGGAAATATACATTCCAAAAATGCTAAAATATTAGAATCTTTTTCAGTCTCAAGTATAATAAGCAGTATCATCAGGGTGGGTATCACAATTAACTGTTTACTCATTGTAACTAATTTAACTAAGGTAATTATAAACATTAATAAGGAGTACCTCACAGAGTAACATATAAAACTATAAATTGACCCCATAACATCAAGGTCCTAAAATATCATGGACATTTAAAAAGGACATGAATGAACATACCTAAAAATATTTAGAATTTCCCAAAATACAATGTGAAGTTATTATAGTTGGAATAAAATGGGTTATACAAACACCTCAAGAAGGATAGTACTCTTATAAAAATAAGCATTCAAGTCCCTATAATTATCCCTAACAAGGAAATGTTAGGGTTGGAAGGGAATTACAACAATGAATGTTGAGGTTCAGGGGGGTTGAGTTAATGTTCATACATAATGTTATGACCTGCATACCCATCCCTACATTTTGTTGGCAAAATGTCAGGTCCCCCTTTTGGCTTTTGCCTTGTTCCTTTTTATTTTTCTTTATTTCAGCCTTTGCCTCCATGGGGTTGTGGTTCTCTTTTCTTTGTTGGTTTATCTCACTCTGAGACCCGGTCTTGGAGAGTTTTGTTTATTTGTGCTAGCCAGATTCCAAACTCTAGGATTCTCTGCCACTGCTTCCTCTTTTGTTAGAGGGTGTGGTTGCATAGGATCCTTGGGCCTGGAGTCCAGAGGTTTTTCCTTTTATTTGGACTTGTGAAGGGAAGAAGTGTGTTTTTACCTAAGGGTATAAATGGGGTTTGTCTTGTCATTTTCACATTTACCACAAAAAAATTACCCCGAGTGATTAAGAGAAACTAAGTCTGATTCGTGCAAATTTACCAGTGAGCTAAGTGCATTTTCTTCAAGTTCTTAGTAGTTTGAGCTTGTGCGTGCTTCAACTTTTCTTCAAGGTTTTCTTTGTTCATGGTTTGTGAAGCTTTCTAGTTTGCAGAGCACCTCCTGTGTTCCTCCTCCTACATTTCTTGGTTACAAGGTAGACCCTTCAACTTCTTTCTGTCTTTTCTTGTTTTCTTTGTTCTTTCTGTTCCTGGTTTTTGTTTGTTTTCTATATTTGGTCTTCATCGTCACCTCACATTGGTGGGATGGCTTTGCAAGAAGGTCATTCATCTTCCTTGCATTGTTTTTCCTGTAAATAGTGTAAATCCTTATAAATTTTGTAAATAGTTGTAATTTCCCTGTCAATTCTTGTAATTTCTTTGTAAATTATTAATAGTTTGTAGGTTAGGGTCAGTTCCTATAAATCATGTCATTCTTTAGCTTCCTGTGTAAATTGAGTGTGTATATTGGCTTGTATATTATCGTGTCTGACCCATCCTATGGTGAGCTCACCACACTCTCTATGTTTTCAAACCCAAGTTTTGAGCTCGTGCACCTGATTTTTGCCTAGTTCAAACTCGACACCTCACCCATTTGAGACATGTCAGTTTTCTCTCTCCTTCATCATTTCAAGCATTGATGGTGGGATTAAATTCCCCCATGTATGAGCCTTCAAAGCCATCCCATCTAGAATTCAATTCACGCGCGTTGTGATATCTATCATCTTTAATGCCATTACGTCATTTATTGCATGACCATGTGACAACCCACGTCATCCCAATATGACTCTCTACCCAGTCATGTCCATAATGGCTAGTTCCTCTGGGCTCTTGCTTCCACATAATCCTATGATCTTCACCACATTATCTCTTAGACCAAAACTCATTTGAACCCCCGGGTGTCGATTAAAATCCAAGTTATTGATTATTGTATCTCTAGGTTTTGATGCAAGCTAACATCTTTTGAAAATAGGTGCAAAATGGTGGTTAACCCTTTGGATTCCATAAGGTTACTTTATATTTTATCACATGTATTAATGGTTGTCCAGTCTTGCAGGCTACAGGTTATCCAACAAATGATGTCTAAAGTAACAATTCCTCCTAGAAGTCTAGAACTTCCGACCACCTCCACCCAGGCGACCACTAAGACAAAGGAAGAGAAAATGTTGGAGAAGCTTCTGTTAACATCCAAACTTAAGAATACCACTGACACAGAGGTTAGATCATGTACAGAACTACATGGCCTTGTCTGGGCAATGTATCAACAGCGAGGTCCCGGGAATAGCATGACAAAGAACGTGGTCACCTCTGGCATTATAAAAGATTCCCATTTTCCCTACTTAGTGCAGGCACCAGAACTAATCCTCTCCTTGGTGAACCACTAAAAAAAACTCACCCAGGTGGTTTTTATTGCTGCTTCCCTACCATTGAACTACCCAACAACCATAGTGAATCTTGATGCTACCACCTTTGCTTCAAGACCGGGGATCCCTCAGTTCAAAAATGATACTATTATCTCCCAGGACACATCATTGAAGGAGTTTGAAAAGGTTCCATAGCTTTCCTAACAGCATCTTAATTCTCACTGGTTGATGTCCCCGAGGAAGGACTACAAGAAAATGAAGTTGGAGATCCCCCACAGAGATTTCAAGGAATGTGTACATGCGGGGATCATCTTTATGTGCAAGATTTTTTGGGAACTCCATGGCAGGGATTTTTTGGCATGCATGTATTATTTTCTATACTACATCACTACTCATGGATAGACCTTTGATTGGGCGACTATTATCGCCAACCATGTGGACTTTCAGCTGAATAATGTCAACCAGACATTGAAGTTCCACATGACTTCGTATGTATTATGGGTACTAGCACAACAAAGACCCGCACTTCAGGGTTTGAAAATAGTGGGAATCCTTGGGAATGGGTCTGGATAGAATGATCCATGGGATCATTATCCCCAAATTCAATCGGAAGTTAGCTTCCCCATTTTTTTTGGGTAAATGACAAGTTCATTTACCACAATATTTTGACACTTACGCAGGATTTTGGGTACAGGTTGTCCATGGAAGAATTGACCTTGGTGTGTTCTTACGGTAATTATTTCATTCAATTTTAGCAACATTCTTACATTTGGGTGACCAGATTCTCTGGCAAGCCCTACCAACTCCCCAAACATTGTGGGGATAGGATAATTCTTTTGGAGTTCTACAAGAAAATATTGGAACTTCGTGCATTCTATGCATTGAAGAAGGTCACCTCCATCCTATTCCCAATCACTTGTGGAAAATATTCTTTCATCCTTGCATTGGCCAAAGAGGCCAACAATGAGTTAAAGAGTCTGGGACTGGCCAAGTTCCACCTGGCAAGGAATAAGTTTGACCCACTCAGCAAGATAAGTGTTGCACTGCCCTGGGCATCCACACCACACGAGCCTCACATTGAGGATTTTTGGGTAGATTTCCAGGATGATTTTGACATTCGAGGTCAAAAGTATTCAAGGATGACTAAAGGGATGATGAAGAGCCTCAGCCTTCAGACCCTTCCAAAATATTTTTCAGATAGTGGGTCTTTGGAGGACCCATCATACATGACCTAGGGGATCAACAAGATGGATCTCCCTCTTGTGGATTGGGACACCCTAAATATTTTGACAATTAAGAACATCACGTAGGGTGTCATACAACCCAACCATGACTACTTTGTACAAGTGTGCAAGAAAAGCACTCACCGTGGTCCAATTTTGCATGGGTCCACTTCGACCTTCGGAGTGGTAGGGCCAAGCAAATTAAGATAAGGGAAAATAAAAAGAGGGCACCCCAGCCCAGGTTCCACCCCTAAATTTGCTCTGCATTTTGAAGAAAATTTACACTCATCTTGAGGCTTCCCACCAGCTGAGTCAAACTTTGAGCACCCAGCTTTCTCTCAGCCTTCCAGTTACTCCAGTGAGATCTGCCCTTCTGGTAAGGTCTCCTTCACTAGCAGCACTCATGAGCTGATAGACGGAGATAGAGGAGGAATATGTGGCTGTCTTAGATGTCAGGGACCCACTAAAAGTAAGAATAAAGAAACAAAGGATGGATCATCCCCCACCAAGAACAAATGCGGGCCTCGGGATGCCAAACATTCCCCTGGTGGAACTCATCCCTTCTTCTCCTAAGCCAGAGGATCCTCCAATGGTCTCCCCTCCCCATGATGATTTAGATGACCTCTTCTAGATGGAAGCCTTGGTTAATTTATAATCTGATCTATTAAGGGTAGTGGAGGAGATAGATGCACAAGAAGAGGTGGCCCCAGAAAAATAACTCAGGGGGAAAGAACAAGAGCACAAACAAGAAGAGACACAAGAAAATCCACAAGATGTGGAAGAAACACTAGTGTGGGGACCGAGATAGAATTGAGGCAAACATAAGATGAGCAGCTAACAACTAGGGAAACTGGACCTTTGAGATCAATCATACCCCCAACTATTACTCTTCAGACACCTCTAGTTACTCTAGGTGACCAGGTTCTGTGGAGTGCGGCATTTGGTGAGGTGGTCTTTGTGACCCAATAGTGAGATATAGGCCAGACCCCTTTTCCCCCTCCATAAGATGTGCCTACAGAGAGTAAGAAGCCATGACCATGAGGAAAATCCCATTACATAGGATCTAGCCATAAGGTCGCCCCATCCACCACAATGGCTTGTAGAATCTAGAAAAAGAAAGGCCCTGGTGGTAGCAAGTGCCCCTCTTTCCCTGGCTGAAATGATGGCCCAAAATCAAGAGGTCAAGAAGCCCAAGAAGGCCCAGACCATCCATACCCTTCACACTATTTTGTGAGGAAGTACAGTTGTAGTAGTTGCGACGCCTCCTCTAGATGCAGAAGCACCAGCCATAAGGGCTAAATATTATATAGTTTTAGAAGTTCCTCTAGGGAGTGTTAGATTTTTTTCTTGCAACACTTACCTAATGATGACAATACACCTTATATACATGAATGCAACCTCTTTTAGGCAAGAGAAAGGATAATTTATGAGGTTTTTGATAACACTAGGGATTCTTATTATCACCTCCTTCTTTTTAGAGATCCACTGACTCAGGCAAGTATTACCTATTTAAAGATCACTGATGCTTCAGCCTATGTATTTGGTGGATTATTTCATTCACTGGTTATGTACCTAAAACCTCACTCTAACAACTTATAAAATACTTTAGAGATTGCAATGATTGATTTGAAACAGAGTATTATAAGCCAGACTATGATTTTGATAACATGAACCATCAAGACAAGGCCTTTCATCCTTCTTCCTTTTGATTTTAGGAGGGCTAACCTAATGATTCACTCTCTAAAGAATCAATAAATTTCAACTGTAATCCTTAGGAATACAATTGTCTCTACAAAATATTCTGAAAATGATTGGTTTGAATAGTATTTAAATGCTTGGATGATGATGAATCACTCGACAAATTTTAGCCCAGTGCCTATCCTTGGGAAATAGAGTCAAAAAATGTAAATCTAGAGAGATATATAAAAAAGAATAATGTAGGATTCCTTACAACCTACATACAACTCAGATAAAGTGTCTTGCAAACTATCCTATCACTTCTACAACATTGTATCAAATCCTTAATTACTGCAGTACTCTCTGAAAATACACACAAATTTTAATTCTCCCCTTAGAAGAAACTTGCAAATAATTAGATAGATACCTTATAGACAATATGCTTAACATGCATTACAAATTAAACATAAAAGAGTACATACAATAAGTAAAGAGACAACAACAATGTAGAATAAAGTTGCACTGTATTTTATTTATATATTTCTGCTTCAAATACATATAAATTCTAAAAGCTCAAACAAAAACATAGACTGAAATCTAAAAGTCTGTCTTACAATTATATTTCATCATCCTTTAAATTACAATTTTGATCCTATATATAGGTCCTTAACCATCTTGGAATCCTTTATCGTAGGATGCATAAAGCTTTAGATGGTTTAAGGAACCTAACCCTAAAAGTAGAGAAAAGACAAAAGAAAAGGATGTAGAAGCAGTGGGAGGACAAAAATAGGGGATAAAGATCTGATACCCTTTGTCCTCTCTGGAATCTGGCACCTTTGTCTGACAATGTTTAGGATTGCTTCTCGTAGTTGCAGCAAGACCGAGTGATTGCCATTACAGGCTAACTTACACTCATCTTTATTCATAGCTAACCTCCCTGTGCTCAATGTTCTCCTCTACTCTTCATCCAGGACTTCTTCCACTATTACAGGCTTCTTCTTCTTGGGCCTAGTCATCAGGTCCCATGCTGTCACCTCATCTTTGATAGGCCACTTGAAGCTCTGAGTGCTTTGTACCTGTGCCTTTTACCTTTCCCACCTAACATCGGTGATGCTTTTAACATCTACTAGAAATTTATTGATGTCAGTTTCAGCTTTGAAGGCCTCATCCAAAATCTTATTAAAGCCTTCTAAATCCAAATCAGATCCTAAAATGAATGCCTCATTATTAGGCATCTTGCTGTCAAACTCATTCTTCTAGGCCTCTAAGGCCTTCACTTGATCATCTTCTCCTTTCAAAGGAGGAACAAATTTGTTGAAGTCTAAAGAAAATAGGCTCAACTTAGCCTCTACTTGGTTCAATTTACCTTTGAAGAATGACAGGGCTACATTAACCTTTTTAATTTCATCTTCTACCTCTATCACTACCTCAGGCAAATTTGATCTTAGGGGTTGCAAGGAAGCAATATTTTCAAATAATTGAGCCCTAGAAGACCAATTGACAAAATAGGGGTTCAATATAGCAATATACCCCATCACTTCTACATGTAAAGTGGGCAGCTTATTATATGCATTGAGGATGACATCTACCTTATCCTTTAGTATGTCAATCCTTTGTTGTAAAATGCATCTAAATGCATTTAAGGCTATTTCATTTTTCTTCTCTCCTATGTCATCCTTCTCAACCACCTCCTCTGATTTTGCTTTCTCCTCAATTTGCAAAGCTTGTTGTGAAGGCACATACACCACTATAGGTTTGTCTTCTAATTGATTCATTAATTCAACAATCACCTGGTTTTGTTGGTGTATTTTTATATGGCACAATTCCGGGTCTTTGGCCGAGGCACTGGTCTCTTCTACCAAAATGCTACACTTATCAGACAATTTCTTGGTCTTGTCTTCATTTAAGTGTGCCCAATGAGTCATAATATGGGAAATCTCTAGATCCCCTATATTTTGCACTAACCAGACCATCTAATTGCCTACCATATTCTCCTAGATGTTTACCAATTGAGGCTTCTGGTCTTTTGGACAAAGGCTCCACATGGAAAAATATTGAGACTTTGGGCTATACCCAAAATCCTTTATCATGTCTCCCATCTGCACTTCACTTGCCATTTTCAAGTCTAGCTTCCTCCTTATCTGATCAATGATAAAAGCTGAAGCCAAGTCTCGGCCCTCAACAAGCAATATGCCACTGTTTGAAACCATCTACCTAGCCTCATCTAGTGAGATATCCTCACTATCATGGTCATATGCCTGCAAGGCTAACAAGGCCTCATTAGTTACCATCTCTTCTCCATCAACTTTCAATTGAGCTCTTATTTTCTCCTTCCTATGCCATGTTAGAAAGTCTTTAAATTCATTAGTCTTCATGAAACTATCATCGCTTAGAAATTATTGCTGATGTAATAATCTTTCATCAATGCATGACTTCAGAGGCAACTCAATATTCTCCTCTTCATCTAGATGTTGCTTCTTCCCTTGTCTAATTAATTTTCTTAGGTTATGATCATATAACCTATTCCTAGGAACTAGAGCACTCACTTTATCCCTTTTCTTTTTCTGCCTAACAATTGAAGGCTGGCCTATGTCAACCTTTTTCCTTTTGGCTAAAGGCTACTCTACATCATCTGACTGAGAGACCTTTGTTAGGTCAATAATATGGCCCTCTCCTCCCTGCAACTGTGGTGCCTCTGCAACATCTTGTTGAGGCTGATCATACTGAGCTGGATGGGCATAGTCATCTTTACTACCACTTTCATATTCTGATTCTGAATGGTCAGGCTCTTGAGCTCCTTTCTTATCCATAACATTATCAAGTTGTTCACAAAGTACATAGAAATTATCAATCATGGCTTTAATCCTATCAAAATAGGCCAAATTAGGGTAAAAGCCTCCAAAGGCCAACCCATTTCTTCTTATTTTCTTTTCAATATTTAGCAACTCCTGAATCCTTGTTCTTCTTGTTCTGATTTCATCTTCACTAAGAAGGTTTCTTAATGAATATTCTTCTATACACTCACAATGAACATTTGAATTAGGGATTGTTGTGGGCAAAAGCTTTCTGACTCCTACAATGAAACCCTCAGGGTTAATGTATCTATATGATGTTGCCCCCATTCTGTAGCTCTCCAACCACTTACTGACTGTGTCAATGGCACCTTTGCCAATAGTAAAGTTAAAAAGATTGAACTCCCTAGGGGTTAAGGTTCCCTTCCTATGTGGTGCAAAATGCTCATTATCTATCAATAACATCTGCTAGATCAATTCCATGGTAGCAACTCATGATGGCACATGGTAGGGCAAGATATGGGGTGGATGTATACGTCCATATACCATGATCATGGTAAATTTCTCTTTAAGAAAGAAATCTCCCCAATTATGATCTCCCTCCTATTTGTCTATATAATCACAAGGCCTCAGTAATTGTAGTGCCTTGATTAGGAGCCTTGTCTTGCTGATGCCCATGCTCTACATTATTGGATATACAATCCAGTTCTCGAATGCATAGTAGTCACAATCCTTGGATGTGTAGTTGCAAATACTAACCCAAAACTGAATGGGATTAGGCCTGTCCTAGAAAACCCTTTGAGGATCCAAGTTGTTCACATCCATGATCCCAAAATTAAAATGTAAAAGGAGATGCATGAGGATGGAATAGTGGATGAACCTAGGTTCTTTCTCCTTGGAATCCTTCATCTTCTTTTGTGTAACTACAAATCCTTCATGCATTTTGTCAATGATGTACTATATGTATTCATAACTAGTGCTTGAATTCACCTCTTGTAAGTCCAGGACAATCATCAAAACTCTAGCATTTATCTTCTTAGCTCCCCCATCTATCCCTAGCACTCTATATAGGTCATAGGTGATATACTTGATATAGAAATGCAGATCCTTGAAGTAATAGGGTGCTATCCCAGGTATAGGAGTAAGATAGTTTCTAACCTCCTTGAGCATATTCTTCTGCAATTGGCCCCTAGCAATTCTAGGCTTTAACCTATATCTCTCCTCCTGCTTTGTAATATTGATTTTGGTGGACATGGTATTGTACAAGCTAAAGGCTTGCATAAATGAGTTTCTGTTCATGATAAGCAGGGAAGTGCCATCATTTTTATTAATTGTCTTGGACAAGACATCATAGTGACTGGCGAGATCTAAGAACAAGTCTACATCTATACAGATGTTAGGGACAATTAGCCTAGTGAGATCACAAGTCCAAGGGTTTGACACTGGAATGGCCTTATCAGAATTGTTATAGAAGTAGTTGAAAATAGAAAAACCTATTGATCCTAGAGTGTTGGCATCCTTGATCTCGCAGTAATGATCTGTCAGCACATTTGTGGTTTCCCTTTTGTTCTATGTGGAACCCGACAACAATTTCAAGAATTCATCAGAATAATTCATTTTTCCCTTTGCATCATCATCTACCTCATCGCTTCTCCCACTGGTTGAAGCCACACCGATAGCTCTACTCATATTTTCTTTGTTTCAATCCTCTATTCTACTGATATTGAAACAAATCTCTCTCAAGACTCACTTCTCTTCTCTGTGCACTGTTCTTGTAGTTCAAAAACTTTGACAATCAATTGAGTACGCTGCAACTTAACCAATTTCTGCCTTCAATTCAGAAATCCTAGCACTTGTTCGCTCTATAATTCTGAATGCAAGATAAGTTGAGAAAGAGATTTCAATCAACTCTTTATGGTAACTATTTCAAGTACATGGCTCATAATTTGAAAAATTATCAATTCTGCTTTCAATTCAGCACACTGTGGAATTAATTGAAAACCTAGCCATAGTTCATTGAGTGTGATAGGAAATCAAATTCATATATGTGTATCTTCAAGAAAACCCTCATAAAATTCAAAAGAGATGACATGTCTTCATATGATTGGTCCTCTATCAGACATCTCAGCTACCCTTTTCATAGTAATCAATATTCTAGATTGTCATTGGTTGCTGAATCATTCATGTTGTCATGTCAGCAACTGCCGCCTTTTCTAAAATTTCATATTTTAGCGACTCTGTGACTGTGAATTATCTCCCTGTCACTGACCAAACCCTTTAACCCTTAGTTCTTTTGGAGATCTAGCATCCATGTTATTTTCTTTTCCTAGCTAACCATAGTTTACTTCTGGCGATCACGCGACTGAAGAAATCAAAGTCACTGGATGAAATACTTAACTCAGTTTATTCAGAGACTCTGCGACTGACGGTTACCTTTATCTTTTACAGTTATCTCCAAGTCGCTGAATGTTACTTTTCTTCATGAGACCTTGTGACCAACCCTTATCTCCAAGTTGTGAGCATTTTTACCTTAAAGCTCTTTTAATCAGAGACTTCGCGACCACCATTTGATCTTTTCACCTTTGCATCTGATGGCTCTGCTAAGTTACTGAGTATTCCTTAATAGCTTTAAATTGTTTGGAGACTACACGACAACAAAGAACTTTATACTTTGTCTCCTAATCACCAAATGATCTTTTTCCTTTGGGAAACTATAGGACTAACATTTTAATCCTTTCACCTTTGGACACATGTCTCCTTCAATCGCTTGTCTCTGAAACACTAAATGAAAACTGACTAAGCATCCTAATCCAGGGACCACCTGATTGTCTCATATCCCAAACTGCATGCGGTTTGTCATGAAGTCTTGACATCTTTCACTTAACTGTCATCTCTTTTGGAGACTACATGACATGAAATTTATACTTATTACATAACTACAAGCCAATTTAGAGACTACATGATTGAAGTAATCACCAAGTCTCGTAAAAAATTTACTAACTACTGACCTTTTCATGTGACACCACAATTCATCTGTGGGCCCTTTTGCTAATTGCTGACATGTTTCTTTATTTGGAGACTTCACGACTAAAGGGCTCTGCCAAGTCTCATAAAACAAAAGGAATATTTTGTTTCCTTGAGAGACATCCCGACACTAGTTAATCACCAAGTCTCATAACAAAGAGTAATATGCTGTTAGGATCACGCGACTAGGTGACTATGGTAAAAAACACATGACTTAAGTTGTTTCAAAAAGGTAATGCCAAAATAGAAACATGATGAACATTTTTAGGGTTTTTCTCATTTTGGCTTAGAGTAGGACCTAGGGTTTTGAGGTTTTGCATTTTCATATGGATTTTGACCTAAAGAACCTAAAAATTTCAATAGGAATATTACAAGGAACTGTGAGACTTCTGCCTTATGAAAGAAAAGAGCATGAGGATCACAAAATTTTTGGCAAATAGACCAGAACCAAAAATACAGCCAAAAGTGGCTCTACTTGAGGATTGACTAAACATAGTTTATGGCAAAGAACCACAGAATCTCTGGTTGCAAACCTCTCAAAAAATGAAGACACCTAAAAACAAAAAGGAAAATATTTATAGTATTTACAAACAAAAAGGGAAATATATTTACAATATGACATATATTCATTTGTGCATTACTTTGATCCTTAATTAAAGAAAGGCTTCAAAAATTGCCCATGCACAGGCAACTCAAAATCTTCTCCCTCCATATTCTTCAATAAATAAGAGTCTTTGCCAAAATTTTCTAAAACAATAAAAGGTCCTAGCCACAAAGAGTCAATTTTTTTGTGCTTAGCTTTGTCTTCTGCTCTTGCATTCCATTGGAGAACTAGGTCACCAGCTTGAAATTTTCTCTCAGTAGCCCTTTTGTCAAAAAGGTACTTCATCTTCTGCTGTAATTTTATGTTTTCTCTTTGACTATTTCTCCTTTCTTCATCTAATTCAATCAACTATATCATTCTATCTTGCATATTATCAGGAATATCTAAATGTTCTTGTTGTATAAATTGGCATATCAGTAATAGATTGTTAATTGGAAACCTTTCTTGTAGACCATATACCAACTCAAAAGGAGACTTACCAGTTGCCTTTTTGAGTGTTATCCTATCATCCCAAAGTGCTAATTCCAACTTTGTGTGCCATGTTCTCTTATTTTTTTCCAGAGTCCTTTTTAGTATCTTCAATATACTCTTATTTCTAGACTTAGCTTTTCCATTAGCCTATGGGTGATATGGGGATGAGTATGATATTGTAATCCCATACCTTTCATAGAAACTTGTCATTTCTTTTGATCTAAAACTCATTGCATTGTCCATCACTAACTTAATAGGTACACCAAATCTGGTTATAATAATCTCCTTGAGAAATTTAGTAACTACCTTGCTTGTTGCTTTCCTTGTAGGGATAGCTTCCATCTGCTTAGTAAAGTAATCTGTGGAAACCAATATTCAACTATGTCCACCACTAGATTTCTCCTAAAATTCACTAATAAAGTCAATCCCCCACATAGAAAAATGAGCTTTATTACTCACTGGGTTCAGCAATAGAGCACCTGAAAATTTTAGTTTATAGGAAAAACTTTGACATGGTTCACACTTCCTGACATGTATATAAGTATCCTTGAACAAATTAGGCCAATAATACCCTGCCCTTAAAATCTTATGGGCAGTAGTTTTAGCAAAAAAGTGACCTCCACATTCTCCTTCATGCATTTCAGTCAAAACTTTCTCAACTTGGTATCTGTCAAGACATAATAATAGTACACCATTCTTATCTTTCCAAAACAAGTCACCTTGGATCAGGGTATACCTTTGAGTTTTCAATTTCAGACTCCTTTTCTGATTTTCAGACAAATGACCAGGACACATAGCATTTTTGAGAAAGAAATCAATATCAGTATAGTATGGTTGCCTTTCTATGCTAGTAATGGCTTGGTCATGTATTCCTATTTGATTTAGTTGTACTAGATCCAAGTTCTCTTCTATCATGAGCCTTGCCAAGCCTTGTCCTCTTATTAACTTGGTGATATTGATCTCAAGGTTGAATTCTTGAATTTTGGTGATCCACTTACACCTCTTACCAGTTACCTCTGACTGTGTAAGGATATCCTTTACTGTTGAATGGGGAACATAGGCCTGTATTTCAGTACAAACCAAGTAAGGCCTAAAAGATTTCATAGCCTTTACCAATGCATAAGCCTATTTCTCCATTATTTCATAGTTAATCTCTACAACCTGCAAGGACTTACTTTAAAAAGCTATGGGATGTTCAAATCCTTGTTCATCCTTTTGAAGCAGAATAGCAGCAATCGTATGGAATGATGCAAATGAAAACAAAGAGAAAGGCCTAGTATAATCTAGGGATTTGAAAACTGGAGCTTCTTGTACTTCCTTCTTTATTTTTTCAAATGCTTGTTGGGCTTCTTCATTCCAGACAAACCTGGCATCCTTTTTTAGCAATTTGACAATGGGTTTAACAATTTCTGCAAAATTTACTATGAATCTTTGGACAAAGTTGATCTTTCCTAAGAAAGATTGCACACCTTTTAAATTATTTAGAATAATTACCTTTTGAATTGCCTCCACTCTCTCAGGGTCTATTCTTACCCCTTCCCTAGACACTATATGTCCAAGCAACTTCCCTTCTTTGACTACAAAATGACACTTCTTGGGATTTAGTGAGACACCATATTCTAATGCTTTGTTAAAAATCTTACCCAAGTGATCACAGTGATCAACAACCCTTTTGGAGTATGCAGTTAAGTCATCTTGATAAATAACCTTGAATAGATCAATGAATTCCTTGAAAGAAACATCCATAGCTCTCTGAAAAGTTACCCCTGCATTTATTAATCCAAAAGGCATTCTGACATACACATAAGTTCCCCATGGAGTAGTAAATGTATTTTTGTACTGTTCTGACTCTTTGACTAAGACCTGGTTATAACCTGAGAAGCCATCCATCATAGACAACAATTCACAACCATTCACCTTGTGCAACATTACTTCCATGTTGGGTAATGAATAGTTATCTTTCAAAGAAGCAATATTCAGATTCCTGAAATCCACACACAGTCTGATATCACCATTTTTCTTTCTAACTGGCACCAAATTTGATACCCAAGTCGAATGTCTGATGGGCTGGATTATCCTAGCATCCTTGAGTTTCATCAATTCTTGTTGCATTTTAGGAGCCAAAAAGGGGTTAATAGGCCTCTGTTTCTGCCTAAATGGTTTCACATCTAATTTCAATGGGATTTCATGTTGAAAAAGGTCTTCTCTATATGATTTCAAGTCCTCATATGACCAAGCAAAGACATGTTTATATTTTCTTAGTAATTTAATTAGATTTATTCTTATATGAGATTCTAGACCTTTTCCAATGTAAACTATTTGAGGACTTGTTTTAGATCCTAAATTTATTTCTTCCAAATCCTCAACCTTAGCATTGCTCAATTTTGATGAATCATTTTGCTGACTAATAAACAATGCTTCAAGCTCAACCAAACCACTAGGAATCTGATTAGAACTTAAATGGACAACTTCATTTCCCAGAATGTAATGTTTTCCATTATCATGTTCCAATAAGGAACTACAATCTATGCTTTGGTTCTCATAATGGTCTAGACATTGCATGAATCTCAAAATATCTTGATCATCCTGTAAAACCTGCCAGTTGTATATGTTGTCCGGAACAACTGGTCTTGTTTTGATTTCTAGTATTGATACCCCATGTAAGGTCAAATCATCATTTTTTAAAGCAGCATTTGCTAAAAAATCAGCCATTATATTTTTTGACGTTTCTAACCAACTTATATCAAAGGCATCAAACATTTCAAGTTGATCTCAAATAGCATACTTGTACATTTTCAGTCTGTCATTTTTCAAAACATATTTGGATCTGACTTGTGCTACCACCAACTCAGAATCTCCATAAACCTTTAAACACTTTATACCATGTTTGATAGCAATTTCAAGTCCTAAAAATAAAGCCTCATATTTTGCAGTATTGTTTGTACATTGGAAGGCTAACAAGAATGAGTACTTAAAAGTTGTACCTTATGGAGATATCAGCAACACTCCTTCCCCTGATCCTTCCTTAGAGAAAGCAACATCAAAGTACATCTTCCATAATCCATCTTCCTACATGATTAATTCTCTGTTCAAAGGGTCAGCCTCATGATCTTGACAATAAAGTTCATTTTTTGCATCCTGAAATTTTCCATGTCTATGTCAATGCAACAGTTAACATTAGTATCTTCAAATTTTTCTATCATGTGGGGAGTTCTACTTTCCCTTAAGACCTTAACATTTTATATAGTAATTTTGAAAGTAGCATATGATAAATCATTTTGTATACTACCTCCCATTGAAGCACTCCATTTTCTTGATAGCAACATGCCATAATGAGGTGGTATGTCAACCATAAGAACATTCATAGTCATTACTACATCAGGGCAAACTGCTAGTCTATAAGGCATAGCCTCAATGGTACCAATTATAGGGACCTCTCTAGAGTCCATAGATCTGCATCTCCCATAAGGAGTATCAACTTGTAAACCCATTGACCTCATGATTTCAACTGGCATAACTATATTAGAAGCTCCTGAATCAATCATGCACTTTTTCAGCATCTTATCATTAATTATCAATGAAAGAAAAAATGGGTCAAAAACCTTTGGGGAAGAAGTTGCATTTAAGAATATTTGAGGAATTTTAGATGTCAACACCTCTAATTCATTTCACTTGGTAATTGGCTTCTTGAGAAAATTCACTGGACTCTGAACCTTTATTGTGGGTACACTATTTAATAATGACATTACTTTTTCCTTGTGTTCTTTAATTCTCATCATTTCCATAAATGGAACTTTAACGGTCATCTGGGACAAAAATTGACCCATATCTACTGGAGTGTATCTCATATCTGAAAAATTTGATCTGTCAATAGTGACATCATTTTCTTCTTTGTGTTCTTTCAGAGCTGATTCTTTTAACTTTTTATTTTCTACCCTTTTAACAGGAACATTGTTTTCTTTTTTTTTCACATCTTCCTCTTGTACAAAATTTGGCTCTAAGGCTTTTGTAATGATCTTGACCTTATGTTTAATTACATTTTCACTAGGTCCATCCTTTTTCTGCACATATTTAGTGTCTATCTTATTTTCTTTTATAAAGATACCTGAAGGTTGGCTACGAGTACCACCTACCACCCTGTTCCTTAAGTGATAATTGCTTCTAGCTTTATTCACTAACTCTATAGTAATTATAGCTTTCTCTTCATCTAAATCTTTCCTGATGAGTGGAACATCTTGATTTTATTGGGCATAACATCTTATATCATCACCAGTTTCCTCAGTTTCACTATCAGATAAGATCTATTGATGATGATTCTCAATCCTCTTCTGTGAAATATAATAATAATAATTTGTTTCTTCAATGTCTGAGTCCATATCATGGCATGAATAAGTATTGGTCATACTATGATCATAACGTTCACACTCATCATTTCCTTGTTCTTCACTTACTCTCAAATCTAAGGAAAAAACACAAAAATCAGGGTTATGGGGGGCCTCACATGCTTCACACCAAGTATCATCATTGCAGAAATGAACATAATTTTTGTGAAGAGGGTCTGGAGTTCTGTTGTTGATTTTATCTTTTCTAAGTATAGTAATAGGCTTCCCATCTTTGAACTGAGTTCCATAAGGATGGTTTTGCATTCTATTTTGAGGATTGTAGGTAGTATTATAAGCAGGTCTATTTTTCTATGGAGCTTTATATTCTTTATACTCATGTTCTTTCAAATTTCTCCTACTAAACTGTGAGTCATCCCTCTTATTCAATTTACCAGATACTCTTCTATTCATTTCAATATTGACTGCTATTTTATAAGCATCAGTAAGAGTCCTAGGGTTTTTATCTCTAAGAGCATATCCCATTTTAGAATCAAAGGCATTTAAATAAGTTGCTAGACATACCTCTTCATCTAGCCTTATCTTCTAAAATAGCTTGTGCATAACTCTCTGAAATCTTGTATTAAACTCTATGAATTCTTCATTATAGTTCTTTTTAATATTATTGAACTCATTCAGTTAAAAAACTTTATTTATTTTGTCTCCATATTGATCTTTAAACAATTCAATCAAATCATCCATAGAAACAATAGATCCATTAGATAGGCTTCTAAACCATTCTCTTGCATCCTCAACTAAGGATTGAACAAATAATTTCATCAATACATCTTCATGAGTGATATTTAGATCATCAACAAAATCAATGAATTTTCTTAGATGTGTTTCATAGGATATAACATTATTACTTGCAAACTTCAGGAGCTTTTCTCCTATATCACCTACATCTTTAGGAAACTCATTAGGATATCCAGGGATACCAACAAAATTAAATTGTTTGTACCTTTCAGTGTGAAATGGTTTCCTTTGGAATCTATCATCCTCTTTAGCAGTAGTGGCCTTTGTTTTAGAAGCAGTAATGTTCTCTGGGCCAGAATAAGAATATTTTGAAGACTGTAAAAAATCTATCTTCTTCTTCATTTCAACAATAGCACCCTCCATCTGTTCTTTTTACAACATTTTTTTGATAGTTTCTTTTTCAATTCTCAATTTTTCTAAATCAATGTCCAGCTTGGACATTTGCTCGGTTGAAGGCTTTTGGAATTTAGGTTCTTGATTCCTACTTTCATTCATCTTTTTCTTTCCTTTATCCTTTTGTGAAATAGGAGCCTTATGAGTGAATGATATTTCTTGGTCTCTCTGAGACCTCTCTGTATCTTTCATACTTTGATGCTTTGAAGATTTTCTTCTATTCTTATCAACATTCTTAGGGTCTCTCTCTCTCTCTCTCTCTCTCTCTCTCTCTCTCTCTCTCTCTCTCTCTTCTTTTGTTNTTTGATGCTTTGAAGATTTTCTTCTATTCTTATCAACATTCTTAGGGTCTCTCTCTCTCTCTCTCTCTCTCTCTCTCTCTCTCTCTCTCTCTCTCTCTTCATTTGTTGAACCAGGGCAAGCTATTTCAAAATGAACTTCTCTTCATTTTCTAGCATATCAGAGGGAGCATCTTTTGAATCTGAACTAGATGTACTAGTCTCTTCTCTCTCATTTGAATTAGAGGTGACTATGGGTGCTTCTAGTACCCTTTCAACAGCTTCATACTCTGAAGTATTTCCATCATGAGAATGCTGACTTGCATTCATTTCTCTCCTAACATTACCCTCTTTACCTCTTGGAGGGGTTTCATCCATATTAACTGGATTTCTCTTTTTTCTCCAATACATTTCCATCCTTGAGGATGATGGGAGTCCACCATATAATACTTTTTCAGGATCTATTCTCATCCTTGACCTAGTATTCATTCTGAAAGATATTCACTCAATTTTCACTAATCTCAGAGATTTTATTTTAGAGTCGCCACCCAGTAACTTGGGATAAATGAATACTTATCAAAGGATAATCTAACAACAATCACCAAAAATAAGCAAAATTATTTCTTTAGTATTCTATGAATATTAGTCTACAACCAGATTCTGGGATAGCTTCTATAAAATTCCCAAGCAGAGTCGCCAATTTGTTAGCTCTTTTTCTTGCAACACTTACCTAATGATGAAAATATACCTTATATACTTGAATTCAACCTCTTTTAGGCAAGAGAAAGGCTAATTGATGAGATTTTTTATAACATTGGGGATTCCTATTATCACCTCCTTCTTTTTTGAGATCCATTGACTCAGGCAGGTATTACCTATTTAAAGATTACTGTTGCTTCAGCCCATGCATTTGGTGGATTAGTTCATTCACTAGTTATGCACCTAAAACCCCACTGTAACCATTTATAAAATACTTTATAGATTGCAATGATTGATTTGAAACAAAGTATTATAAGCTAGGCTATGGTTTTGATAAAATGAACCAACAAGACAAGGTTTTTCATCCTTCTTCCTTTTGATTTTAGGAGGGCTAACCTAATGATTCACTCTCTAAAGAATCAACAAATTTCAACTGTAATCATTAGGAATACAATTTTCTCTACAAAATATTCTGAAAATGATTGGTTTGAATAGAATTTAAATGCTTGGATGATGATGAATCGCTTGACAAATTTTAGACCAGTGCCTATCCTTGGGCAAAAGAGTCAAAAGATGTAAATCTACAAAGATATATAAACAAGAATACTGTAGGATGCCTTACAACCTACATACAACTCAGATAAAGTTCCTTGCAAACTATCCTATCACTTCTACAACATTGTATCAAATCCTCAATTACTACAGTACTCTCTGAAAATACTCACAAAGTTTAATTCTCCCCTTAGAAGAAACTTGCAAATAATTAGATAGCTACCTTATAGACAATATGCTTAACATTCCTTACAAATTAAACATAAAAGAGTACATACAATAAGTAAAGAGACAACAACAATGTAGAATAAAGTTACACTATATTTTATTCATATATTTATGCTTCAAATACATATAAAGGCTAAAAGCTAAAAAAAACACAGACTGAAATCTAAAAGTCTGTCTTACAATTATATTTCATCATCCTTTCAATTACAATTTTGATACTATATATAGGTCCTTCACCATCTTGGAATCCTTTGTCTTAGGATGCAAAAAGCTTCAAATGGTTTAAGGAGCCTAACCCTAAAAGTAGAGAAAATACAAAAGAAAAGGATGTAGAAATAGTGGGAGGACAAAAATAGGGTATAAAGATCTGATACTCTTTGTCCTCTCTAGAATCTGGTGCCTTTGTCTGATAGTGTTCAGGATAGCTTCTGGTAGTTGTAGAAAGACTAAGTAAACGTCATTATAGGCTAACTTACACTCATCTTTATTGATAGCTAACCTCCCTGTGCTCAATGATCAGGCACCAAGTGTTCCCCTCTACTCTTCATCCAAGACTTCTTCCTCTATTATAGACTTCTTCTTCTTGGGCCTAGTCATCAGGTCCCATGCTATCAACTCATCTTCTGTAGGCCACTTGAAGCTCTAAGTGCTCTATACCTATGCCTTTTTCCTTCCCCACCTGACATCGATGATTCTTTTAACATATACTAGAAATTTATTGATGTTAGTTTCAGCTTTGAAGGCCTCATCCAAAATCTTATTAAAGCCTTCTAGATCCAAATCAGATCCTAAAATGAATGCCTCATTATTGTAACCACCTGAATTTGGTATGTCGCAACTATAGACCCTATTTGCCATAAGTGTGATCATACCCTCAATTTATGTCCAAACGACCCTGTTACTGCTTGGCATAATTCTTTTAATCAATTTAATATCCTAGGTGATTTTTATCACTGATTTATATTAACTATTATAGCCATACAA
>MU228344.1:117561-129121 GCA_018584345.1 Thuja plicata
TGTCTCTCCCATGCCTTATTAATGCCTTGGGCATTAAAGGCTCTTACATGTTCATTTATGGGTCTTCATATTCATAAATGAACCTTGTCCCCCTCTCTCTCTCCCATTCTTCTATAAATAGAAGCCTATTTTGAGAGCAAATAAGCCTTCACTTTAGATTGAAATTGCATTGTTATTCTGCTAGATTAATCATAGAATTACATTTCATCTATTATTTGATGCTAGTTTATTGTTTCTATTTCATTTTTTAGAGCTAGATTGCATGTTTTATCATCTTTTAGCTTGTTTTTAAATAAAAATCCTTCATGCTAGGTTGTATTCGTCACTGATTTGTAGCATATCTTGAGGGCTGATATGTTACTAATTACACTCCTTGTAGTTAGCAGGAAATAGGTCGGTTTTAG
Organism: Thuja plicata; assembly: GCA_018584345.1. Lineage (NCBI taxonomy): Eukaryota > Viridiplantae > Streptophyta > Pinopsida > Cupressales > Cupressaceae > Thuja > Thuja plicata. The sequence continues at coordinate 117,966 of MU228344.1, forward strand.
TGGGTTTTACATGCTTTTCTAACCCTTTTGGTCTAATATAATGACTTATTGAGTGTTTGTGTTGTTTCTGACAGGTACCCATTTACACACACATAATTATTAGGCATCTTGCTGTCAAACTCATTCTTCCAGGCCTCTAAGGCCTTCACTTGATCATCTTCTCCTTTCAAAGGAGGAACAAATTTGTTGAAGTCTGAAGAAAATAGGCTCAACTTAGCCTCTACTTGGTTCAATTTACCTTTGAAGAATGACAGGGCTACATTAACCTTTTTAATATCATCTTCTACCTCTGTCACTACCTCAGGCAAATCTGATCTCAGGGGTTGCAAGGAAGCAAGCTTTTCAAATAATTGAACCCTAGAAGACCAATTAATAAAATAGGGGTTCAATATAGCAATATACCCCGTCACTTTTGCATGTAAAGTGGGCAGCTTATTATATGCATTGAGAATGACATCTGCCTTATCCTTTGGTATGTCAATCCTATGTTGTAAAATGCATCTAAAAGCATTTAAGGCTATTTTATTTTTCTTCTCTCCTATGTCATCCTTCTCAACCACCTCCTCTGATTTTGCTTTCTCCTCAATTTGCAAAGGCTGTTGTGAAGACACATACACCAGTGTCGGCTTTTCTTCTAATTGCTTCATTAATTTAACAATAACCTGGTTTTGTTGGTGTATTATGATATGGCACAATTGTCGGTCTTTGGCCAAGGCACTAGTCTCTTCTACCAAAATGCTACACTTATCAGATAATTTCTTGGTCTTGTCTTCAATTAAGTGTTCCCAATGAGTCATAATCTAGAAAATCTCTAGATCCCCTGTATTTTGCACTAACCAGACCATCTGATTGCCTACCATATTCTCCTAGATGTTTACCAATTGAGGCTTCTAGTCTTTTGGACAAAGGCTCCACATGGAAAAAGCTTGAGACTTTGGGCTATACCCAAAACCCTTATCATGTCTCCCATCTGCACTTCACTTGCCATTTTGAAGTTTTGCTGCTTCCTTATCTGATCAATGATAAAAGCTGAAGCCAAGTCCCAACCCTCAACAAGCAATATGCCACTGTTTAAAACCATCTTCCTGGCCTCATCTAGTGAGATATCCTCACTATCAGGGTCATATGCATCTAAGGCTGATAGGGCCTCATTAGTTAATGTCTCTTCACCATCAAATTTCAATTGAGCTCTTATTTTCTCCTTCTTATGCTATCTTAGAAAGTCTTTAAATTCATCAGTCTTGATGAAACTATCATTGCTCAGAAATTGTTGCTGATGTAATAATCTATCATCAATGCATGACTTCAGAGGCAACTCAATATTATCCTCTTCATCTAGCTGCTACTTCTTCCCTTGTCTAATCAATTTTCTTAGGTTATGATCATATAACCTATTCCTAGGAACCAGAGCACTCACTTTATCCCTTTTCTTTTCCTGTCTAACAGTTGAAGGTTGGCCTATGTCAACCTTTTTTCCTTTTGAATGAAGGCTCATTTACATCGTCCAGCTGATAGACCTCTATTAGATCAATAATATGGCCCTGTCCTCCCTACAACTGTGGTGCCTCTACAACATCTTGTTGAGGCTGATCATACTGAGGTGGACGGTCATAGTCACCATCACTACCACTTTCATATTCTGATTCTAAATGGTTAGGCTCTTAAGCTCCTTTCTTATCCAGAACATTATCAAGTTGTTGACAAAGCACATAGAAATTATCAATCATGGCTTTAATCCTATCAAAATAGGGCAAATCAGGGTAAAATCCTCCAAAAGCGAACCCATTTCTTCTTATTTTCTTTTCAAGATTTAGCAACTCCTAAATCCTTTCTCTTCTTGTTCTGATTTCATCTTCATCAAGAAGGTTTCTTGATGGATCTTCTTCTATACACTCACAATGAACATTTGAATTAGGGATTGTGGGGTCAAAAGCTTTCTGACTCGTGCCATGAAACCCTCATTGTCAATGTATCTATATGATACTACCCCCATTCTGCAGCTCTTCAACCACTTACTAACTGTGTCAATGGAACCTTTGCCACTAGTAAAGTTAAAAATCTTGAACTACCTAGGGGTTAAGGTCCCCTTCCTATGTGGCGCAAAATGTTCATTACCTATCAATAACAGCTGCCAGATGAATTCCATGGCAGCAACTCATGATGGCACATGGTAGGGAAAGATATGGGGTGGATGTATACATCCATATACCCTAATCATGGTGAAGTTCTCTTCAAGAAAGAAATATCCCCAATTATAATCTCCCTCCCATTTGTCTATATACTCACAAGGCCTCAGTAATTGTAGTACCTTAATTGGGAGCCTTGTCTTGCTGATGCCCATGCTCTGCGTTATTGGATATACAATCCAGTTCTCAAATGCATAGTAGTCACAATTCTTGGATGTATAGTTCCAAATCCTAACCCAAAACTGAATGGGATTAGGCCTTTCCTGGAAAATCCTTTGAGGATACAAGTTGTTCACATCCATGATCCCGAAATTAAAATGTAAAAGGAGATGCATGAGGATGAAATAGTGGAAAAACCTAGGTTCTTTCTCCTTGGGATCATTCATCTTCTTCTGTGTCGCTACAAATCCTTCATGCATTTTGTCAATGATGTATTGTATTTATTCATAATTGGTGCTAGAATGCACCTCTTGTAAGTCCAGCACCATCATCAAAACTCCAGCGTCTATCTTCTTAGCTCCCCCATCTATCCTTAGCACTCTACACAGGGCATAGGCGATATACCTTATATAGAAATGCAGAACCTTGAAGCAATAGGGTGTTGTCCCAAGTATAGGAGTAAGATGGTTTCTAACCTCCTCAAGCATATGCTTCTGCAATTGGCCCTTAGCAATTCCCAGCTTAAACCTATATCTCTCCTCCTGCTACGTAATATTGATTTTGGTGGATATGGTACTGTACAAGCTAAAGGCTTGCATAAATGAGTTTCTATTCAGGATAAGCAGGGCAGTGCCATCATTTTTCTTAATTGTCTTGGACAGGACATCATAGTGACTGGCAAGACCTAAGAACAAGTCTACATCTATATAGACGTCAGGGACAATTAACCTAGCTAGACCAAAAGTCCAAGGGTTTGACACTAGAATGACCTTATCAGAATTGTTATAGAAGTAGTTGAAAAGAGAAAAACCTGTTGATCATGGAGTGCTAGCATCCCTAATCTTGTAGTAATCATCTGTTAGCACATTTGCATTCACCCTTTTGTTCTATGTGGAACCTGGCAACAATTTTAGGAATTCATCAGAATAATTCCTTTTTCCCTTTCCATCATCATCTACCTCATCGCTTCTCCCACTGGTTGAAGCCACACTGACAGCTCTACTCATCTTTGCTTTGTTTCAATCCTCTATTCTACCAATGTTGAGACAAATCTCTCTCAAGACTCACTTCTCTTCTTTGTGCATTGTTCTAGTAGTTCAAAAACTTTGACAATCAATTGAGTACGCTGCAACTTAACCAATTTCTTCCTTCAATTCAGAAATCCTACCACTTCTTCGCTCTGTAATTCTGAATGCAAGATAAGTTGAGAAAGAGCTTTCAATCAACTCTTTATGGTAACTATTTCAAGTACATGGCTCATAATTTGAAAAATCATCAATTCTGCTTTCAATTCAGCACACTATGGAATTAATTGAAAACCTAGCCATAGTTCATTGAGTGTGATAGGAAATCAAATTCATATATGTGTATCTTCAAGAAAACCCTCATAAAATTCAAAAGAGATGACATGTCTTCATATGATTGGTCCTCTATCAGACATCTCAGCTACCCTTTTCATAGTAATCAACATTCTAGATTGTCATTGGTTGCTGAATCATTCATGTTGTCATGTCAGCAACTACCGCCTTTTCTAAAATTTCATATTTTAGCGACTATGCAACTATGAATTATCTCCCTGTCACTGACCAAACCCTTTAACCCTTAGTTCTTTTGGAGATCTAGCATCCATGTTATTTTATTTTCCTGGCTAACCATAGTTTACGTCTAGCGATCACGCGACTGAAGAAATCAAAGTCGCTGGATGAAATACTTAACTCAAAGTTTATTCGGAGACTCCGTGACTGACGATTACCTTTATCTTTTATAGTTATCTCCAAGTCACTGAATGTTACTTTTCTTCATGAGACCCCATGACTAACCCTTATCTCCAAGTCAGGAGCATTTTTTTACCTTAAAGCTCTTTTAATTAGACCTCATGACCACCGTTTGATCTTTTCATCTTTGCATCCGATGGCTCTTCTAAGTCGCTGAGTATTCCTTAATACCTTTAAATTGTTTGGAGACTACGCGACAACAAAGAACTTTATAATTTGTCTCCTAATCACCAAATGATCTTTTTCCTTTATGAGACTACGTGACTAACCTTTTAATCCTTTCACCTTTGGACACATGTCTCCTTCAATCGCTTGTCTCTAAATTGCTGAATGAAAACTGACTCAGCATCCTAATCCAGCAACCACCCAACTGTCTCATATCCAAAACTGCATACGGATTGTCACGAAGTCTCGACATCTTTCACTTAACTATCATCTCTTTTGGAGACTATGCGACATGAAATTTATACTTATTACATAACTACAAGCCAATTTAGAGACTACGCGACTGAAATAATCGCCAATTCTTGTAAAAAAATTACTAGCTGCTGACCTTTTCACGTGACACCGCAATTCATCTATGGGCCCATTTGCTAATTACTGACGTGTTTCTTTATTTGGAGACTTCGTGACTGAACGGCTCTACCAAGTCTCATAAAACAAAAGGAATATTTTATTTCCTTGAGAGACATCCTAACACTAGTTAATCACCAAGTCTCGTAACAAAGAGGAATATGATGTTAGGATCACGTGACTAGGCGACTATGGTAAAAAACACATGACTTAAGTTGTTTCAAAAAGGTAATGCCAAAATAGAAACATGATAAACATTTTTAGGGTTTTTCTTATTTTGGCTTAGAGCAAGACCTAGGTTTTCAAGGTTTTGCATTTTCATATGGATTTTTACTTGAAGACCCTAAAAATTTCAATAGGGATATTACAAGGAACTGAGAGACTTCTTCTTTAGCAAAGAAAAGATCATGAGGATCATAAATTTTCTGGCAAATAGACCAGAAATAGGAATACAACCAATAGGGAGGAGAGATAAATTGGGCAAATTGGACCTGTTGAATGAAGCTATAGGGCAGTTGAGGCTCGGTATGAAAAATAGGCATAGAAGTTGAATGAGGAAAGAGAAAAGAATGAAAATCTCCTTGGACTTCTCACAGAACTAACATAGGCATTGGTTGAGATTCATCTAGGAGCCTCCAACTCTAGAACACTACTCCCTCAAGGTGACATGGATGCTATAAGGGTCATGAAGAAGAAGGCATAGGTTGTGGATGGGTGGCTCAATGAGAAAATCAAATTCGTAAGGCGGTTCCTAGTAGCAAAACTCTTAGACCTTTATCATGTCAACAACCTCATGGACCAGGTGAACGACGTCATCATCTTGTGGGAGAAAGATATAGAAAAATATGAGGAATAGAGGTCCAAACTAGAAGAAATAATGAACTTCAGAGAGGAAGCGATTACAAAGATAGGAATTTTGGGAGAAGAACCTTTGGGTTCCTCCAGGCCCAACACTCCAAAATTGGCCTCAAAATTGAGGTAAGCAAGCAACTAGTAGTAGCTCTAAAGAATAGAATCCCAAAAGTCTAAAATTCTTTGGATTTATACACAACGTTTGTATCAAGGGTTTCACAAGTCAATCCCTTCATTTCCGGGACTTGTGCCTTGGAGGATTTTGTACTAAGCAATTTTGATGAGCTGATGGAGTCCCGGTACCAGTTCACTGGAGATTTTGACGAAGGAAGGATGTCACGCTTAACCAAGATGATACTCCAGGCTCATAACATAGTGAAAGTAGCTAAAAAATTTAGGAAAGGGGTCGACGGTGTTGAGGAATAGTTCATGGTCATCAGCGACTGATGGGACTATGTCAAGGATGGAATTGGCCAGATTTTGGAGGCCTTCAAAAAGAACAAGGAACAATAAATTTCTCCGGTCTTCAAAGATTTTCACTAGCAGGGAACAATTTTGAAGATTCATTATTCATTGAGTGCAAGCTCCCGTACTCTAGAATTATGGGTCCCAATTTTGTATTCATTCAAAATGGTCTGCATCTAGGTTCCCTAGAGCTGACTAATAACTATCAAGTAGTTAATAAGGGTCAGCAGGTTGGTGATCCAGATAAGGCATGTCAGATAGAAGAGATGGCTCTAAAAGGTGATTCTCTTGAGGCACCACTCTCATATTTACTACTTGGTGCACATCAAAGACAAAGAGTGATAATTTGCATTTATGAGGCATGTTGCCTAGGATACCAAGACAATCAAATTTCCTCTATAAATACCCTGGCACTCTTTTCTATGTCAATTCTTCTAGATTTCTCCTCTTATTTTCTTTTGTCTTGTCAGGCCTCTGCACTCTTCGAGGTGATTGTAAGTGGTGTAGGTAGTACTGGCCATAGGATAATGTATTTTATTTGTTGAGTGTGTAGTTAGATTAGGTTAGTTTTAGGTCAAAATTTGTGTGTAAATTAGAATTCTGACTCCATAACAAGGGTGGTTCAAATTGATGATTTTGTAGTCCAGAAGTAATAGAAGCATTTAATTTCATTTTTAGTTGTCTTAGTAGCTCAATGGTTAGTGTTCTTAGTAGTTTAGAATGCTCCCTTGGAGCCATGGATGTATTTATTCGTGATGCTAGAACCGTTTGACTTAATGAAGAAGGTAGAACACCTTATGGCTACTTGTTATGTGTTGTTCTGATCTCTGGAATTAGCAAGTATCTTTTGTACATTATGTTTTCTCATGTCCTTTTCTCCTATGTATTAGTTTAGATTAATAATCTTATTTCTCCTTGCTATTGAATGCATGTAAATCGTTGGTTCTTTATGTATTTGGTATTTCGTGTAGTTTTCTTGCATTGGAGCATTGTTTGATGTTTGCATATTTATTGCATAAATATAGGTAGAAGCATGTACCTAACCTTGATTGATATTTTGAAGTTTATTTGATAATGCAAATTCTTCTAGGAAACCCCATCCCATTTGAAATCCCCGGGAAGATGAGTCAAAACCAACTATCCCCTCACATAATAGTTACCTGCCTAACATAGCTCCCTCGCACCATTGAGACACGACTACTAGGTGCTTGGAGGCTAGGAGAATTCATTCTCTGGAAAACCTCTTCAGGCAGAGTTGGCCAATACCTGGTGACAACTTTACCTCTATTGGCAGATCTAGTCACAAAGTGCCATCAATAGATACTAGTTCTAGAAGGAGGGCATGAGCTCATCCCCCTCAGAAGATTTTAGTTTTACACTGCCTGAGGGCTCCCTAAGCAATAGTTTTAAAGATTGAACTTTCTTTGGAAGAGGGTCATCTTCACCCTTTCATTTTGAAAGAATCCTTCAATCAGCCCCACATCCTAGATAGCTTGTGGAACTCAAGCCTCCCAGCCAAAAGAGTAGGACCCAAAAAACCAAATAGCCAGCCAATTTTATCTAGGGATTCTCCACACACTAGAATTCCCAAGTCCCCCAAATAATCCTGGGGACCAACATTCAAACCAGCCAAAATCAAACGGTCCCAATGGATACATACTTTGGTAATACCAGGTCCTCGATGGGGCAATTCCTCGGTGCTGCTAATGATCATCTTCTGCATCCAGAGAATTTTTGTCCCAAATATGAGCATCTAGTCCCGTGAACCATAGAAGGACACTTCCAAGCCTCCAAGGATTCCATGAACCAACACCAGATACAACATCAAGATGTTGTAAGCTGGATGTTCCCTCTATCCCTAGGATAAAACAAGCTTAACTGGTACCTAAACCTACCTGCCAACTACATCAATAGTTTGCATGATATGGAATATGCCTTCTTGGAAGCTCTCTACATACACATGGACGCAGTATGGTCCCACGTCTAGTTCATCTCTATTAGGAAGGAACTGAACAAGCCCCTGGCAACATTCAACCACCTATTCCAATGTGCCTTGAAGTGGTGCATAGGCCCTTTCATCCCATCCACTGATGTAACCATCTAGATGTACCTAAATGCCTTAGACCCCATTGTTTCCACTCTCCTCTAGAGAACCACTACTGCTAATGACCAAGATACTCTGGCAAAAGTTTACAACTTCACCTTGGAATTGACTCGCGGTTTGAGAAAAGCTCTCGATGGGATTAGACAGACCTTACCATTCAACATGATACCCGATGCAACTCCTTATGTCAGGGGATACAACCCAAATCTAGTAATGGGTGCCCCAATAATGGCCATGGGCCCACTACCAATATACCAATAGGCCCGGTACATATACCCATCTCAAGCATAGACAATACCAGGTCTAGAGTTTGTTCCATGGAACCAGGTGCAACAAATGCAACAACCATTAACACAAACCTCCAGAGTACCTTTCTTCTAGTCATCTGCGACTGGGGGATTACCATCCTAGACTTTGAAGCTATTGCCTCTTTCCCAGGGAACCCACCACAATAGTCATCATATTGTGACATGACTACCCAGCTGTCCGCTGAGGTTGAATCCCTCTAGAAATTGGTGTCCTCATTGACGACAGACATGGGAAAGCTGAAGGTTAGGCCTTTCGTGCCTCACAACTCTAATTCCCAGAGAGGGAATATTTTCTTCAGATAATTAAAAACCAATTCTGGAGGTTAGAACTACAACAACAAGCCTTGACCCAACCAACAAAAATGGAATAACAATGCAAATACTAGAAATGGAATAACAACACAAATAGCAGAGGTCCTCCTCTGAAGTAAAACACCACTTAGGGTGGTGTTGGACCCAGTCATTCTGCACATCTTGCAGAATTCCACCCCCTAACCATGTGGTGTAGATTGCATGATACTGGCTCCCATTCTGAGGTGTACTGTACCACACTAGAAAATATTACCATGATCTCCTAGTCAGATAGGCAATAACCTTTCGATCCTACTCCCTTGGAGTCCTCCACATTAGATCCCTCTTACACTACCTTCACATGTGAGACCATCTTCTTTGGGACAGCCAAAGAAGATGAAGAAGAACCTAAGTTACATGGGTTCTTTGACAAATCCATCCCCACCTTTGAGCCCAACGCCTTCACCAGCGCACAGACTCCTTACAACACTTGGACTTAAGATTGCAAAGGGCCAGCTTACACATTAATGCCTCCCAAGAATACCCGCCAAGAAAACATGAATGATCAATCCTTCTTGTCAAAAGGACCTGGCCCTAACCATGCCAGGGATCAAGCCAAGGGAAGCCAACTCTACCCCAGGGGATGATTTGACATCACTAAGGTGTTGGAAAATACCACCATCTCCATGACCTTGATGGACGTTCTGCTAAATTGTCCCAAGAAGAAGAAATCCCTTCTAAAGCTCTTGGGAAACCCAAAATTTGTCATTCGTCCACAAAATATTATCACATTTGATGATGCCAACTCGGTCATCTTCTAGGGAGACATAGAGGATCCTCCCTTCCTACTAGGCCTAAAAATTTAATGGAAGAACCTATACAACTGCCTTGTAGATTTCTATGCTTTAGGCAATGTCATGCCCTTATCTATATGCCAGAAGCTTGAACTCACCCCCACTCCATCTAAAGGTGTATTAGTCCAATTGGAAAAAACTATTGTAAAAATGGTGGGTGAGTTGAAGAACGTCGAATTCAACTCATCTAAGATCCCTTAATATCGAGCATAATAGACATCCAAGTGGTGGACATCCCTAAAAATTATGAGATTTTACTGAGTCAGAATTGGTCAAAGGACCTCAACAGGTACTTCTCGACAGACTTTTCCCAGTTGTGGCTCCTCTAGAAGGGGAAATCAAACCAAATCTGGGTGGAGAGTGAACATAGAATGAAACATGCCTCAACAAGGTCGAGAGGGTAAAAAAAGTCCTTTTCTTTGAATGTTTCCTTGGGGTATACCAACCACTAGAGATCCTAACATTTGATTTCACCCCAGGGAGGATCCTATAATCTCTCAGAGAATTCAAGACCTAGACGAGAAGTTGAAGTGTGAAGTAGACTTGCAAGGTAGCTTAGCAACTCTAGCCACTCTCTTATCTGACACTTGGTGCTAGGTACATTACCATAATCATTCATAACTAGAGTGTGAGCCTTGCATTACCAGTGCTACACATCACATCCCCAACCTCTAGGATATGAAACACAAAGTATGGTTTCTCAGACCAAGTAATCCACCCAGTGGTACACTTGACGTGTCGATTGTCTTGGAACCCAAACTTGAAGATTCTCTTGAGGAAAGTCTCACCCATGCACAATTAGAGTTAGAGGAATCACCTCCTAAAAATCCCAAAACAAATCCAAATGCCACTTAGCCTCTCCAACCCTAGAAAATGAACAGTGATCTCTAGATCCTGAAGTTTGATAGATTATAGTCTAAACAAGCCTGCAGGGCCAGAGTAGAACTAATCAACCCATGGGGGAAATATTTCCTTGCATCCTATAGGTTATAGTTTAACTGCACCAACAATGTCATGGAGTACGAGGCCTTGGTCCTCTGACTCCTATTCTCATTGAGAAAAGGGATCACCGGCCTCTAGGCAATGGGTGATTCAGAGCTAATTGTAAAATAGGTCTAAAGATAGCACACTCTTGGAAAGTTGACTTCTTGAGGAAGCATGACTTATTTTGTGTTGTCAATCATGGCAACAAAATCATACTTAAGTTCTGTAATGAAAGAAAAAATGACTAAGTGTGAAAATAGGGTAGACAGACTGGTGCAGGAGCACCTAGGCACAAAGATATAAAAATGAGGATAATTAAAATGCAATTAATTCATCCGTTATGTATTCATTTTATTGTGAGTCCATTGAATCATAATGTAGGGCTAATGAGCCATTTTTGTAAAGTTTTTTCATACTTGTCCATTTAGAACCTAGTTTGGTCAAAAGGTCAAAATTGCATAAAAGGCCATTAAAAGGCTAGAAAGTATGTAAAAAGTATTAAATATATTATTTTTCCATGTCTAGGGTGGTTTTACAAAGTTTGGAGTCATTTTTATAAAGTGTCACAAAAGTTGTCAAAATGCATAGAAAGTTGCAAAAATGAA
>MU228344.1:130997-141760 GCA_018584345.1 Thuja plicata
TTCATTTTTGCAACTTTCTATGCATTTTGACAACTTTTGTGACACTTTATAAAAATGACTCCAAACTTTGTAAAACCACCCTAGACATGGAAAAATAATATATTTAATACTTTTTACATACTTTCTATCCTTTTAATGGCCTTTTATGCAATTTTGACCTTTTGACCAAACTAGGTTCTAAATGGACAAGTATGAAAAAACTTTACAAAAATGGCTCATTAGCCCTACATTATGATTCAATGGACTCACAATAAAATGAATACATAACGGATGAATTAATTGCATTTTAATTATCCTCATTTTTATATCTTTGTGCCTAGGTGCTCCTGCACCACAGACACATACAAAGATCAGTACGTCAATGCACATATTAGAGATCACACCAAAGCATGCGTGCTTAGATATATACTCTATGGTGTATATACATGCTAGATCTAGACACGTAGAGTATGGAACATCAGTACGGAAAAGTTACATGTAGATTAGTAGACCTGCAGTCCAGGAAACAGAGCATGGAAGCCGACTATAGTTTTGATCATCGTGAATGATTTTTTAATGTAATGGCTAAGTGCCTTTATTTATAAGTTTTTATTAATGTAATTAATTTTTTATTAAACACGCTTAGGCCGACTTGTTCGAAAGCATTGTATATTTTGGTTTAAAGGCCGATTGGTGTTATGTTTTGGGTTGCGGCTATTCAATTGTAAACATATAAGTATGTAATGTAATGTTATGTTACAAGAGTCGATTATTATGCATGAGGAAGATATAGATGAGTAGAATAATGAAGTCATTAGATGATATAGCTCTTTAAAGGATCAAGAGCATTCACACATATAAGGAACTAATCAGACAACAGTGTCATTACAACAGCTCATTTTTGATATAGTGTATATCAACATTCAGAGGGTTGTAGCCTTCATCTTATTGGGCAGTGAGCCTAGGCAGTGAGCCATATACCTTTAAAAGGGTTTTGTAAAAGTATCCTAATAGGGTCAGACCTTTATCCAGGTCATTATACTCAAATTGTAAAGACTGCTTCTAACAGGGCAAAGGAACTTTAACAAGGTCATTATACCTAGTAAAATATTTGTGGGTACTAATCCCCACTGGAATTTTCCTCTGATCAAGGTTCTCTGTAATCACATCATGTGTTATGTGTTCTTGTGTTGTGTTTCTTTGATGTACATTTGATTTATGTTTAATTGGATGAAATATAATTAATAGATAAACACTGATTCAGCCCCCCACTTTCAGTGTTTCTAACAATTGGTATCAGAGCTTTGGTCCTCTGAAAGAAAGTTTAACAACTTGAGGAGATCATGGACTCAGCTGAAGAAAAACATTTGAAAAAGAATCTTGAAGCAGCTCTTGAAGATCTTGATAGATCTGAGAAGGAAAATTAAGAACTAAGATTGAAAAATGATGGCTCTCAAATACTTATTAAAAGACTAAGAAAAGATCTGAAAGATTGTTCTACAAGTGATCTAGGACAAATGGTCAAAAATCTTAATGAAGAGAATAAATCTCTAAAGGATAAACTTGAAGATCTGGAGGAACAAATTACAGATAGGAAGAACACCTTGGAAGACAAGATCAAAGAAAGCAAACAATTGGAAGATGAACTTCTGCAGGAAAACATGAAAGTTCTAGAATTGGAAAACATAAAGAAGAAGTTGGAATCTGAATTAATAGAAGTAAAAGCTAACATTGATAAACTTCAAAGAAGTTCTGATTTAATTCAATCCCAGCTCAATGCACAAAGGCAAAAAAGGGAAAACTACTGGTCTTGGATTTAGTATAGTACAAGATGAGATCAAATCATTGCAAGACAGAGAGAAAACACTTGAAAAATCTTCAAAAGCTAAGAAAGTTGAAAATACTACAGAGGTTATATTTGATCCACCTAAAAGAGAAATCAAGCAAGTTAACAGAACTTGTTATGCATGCAATAAACATGGGCATTTGGTGAGAGATTGTAAAGAGGTAAGACCTTATAATGGTTATTGTTACTCCTGTAATAAGTTTGGTCACAGGGCTATTCATTGCAGAACAAGTCAAAGAAATCAACCTCATCAAAATAACAGGAATATAAATCAAAGAAATCAAAGAAATCAACTCTCAAGAAATTTGCAGAACATTACATGTCAGATATGCAACTACAATGGACAAATAGAAAAGCAGTGCAACATGATGAGCAAGAAAATTAGACCTCCTATCATTTGTCACACATGTGGAAAGGCTCGACATATATCAAGGTTTTGTAGATCCAAAAATCAGAGACAAGAGGATCCTAAAAAGTCACTATTTGAAGAGAAAGGAGAAGTCAAGTTTGTCAAAGCAAATGAAGATTCAAGAAAAATATGGGTTGAATTTAAGAAGGACAATAATGTTGACAAAGTAGTTGTTGCATCCATAGTGGACGCACCCTCTACTTCTGCTTGAGTAGACCTTCTTGGTCTAAGGGGGAGCTATTCTAGCTTAGGACCCCTGTGTGATTGGTGTACTCACTTTAGAGTATGTACCTTTGGATTCATGGTTAAAAGCACATGTTATAGCTATATGCATTCATGCATTGACTAAATTTCATTAGGATCAAAGTTTCAAAATCTCTATGGATGGTTGCAAGCATTAAATGTGGTAGATTGTATAAAAAGAAGTTTGCAATCAATCATTCTCACATTTACACTCGAGAGCATAGAAATTGTAGAGAAATGGAGCACTAAGACATCTAGGCATGAAGGCACAATAGTTTGGCAGTTGGATCAAATGGATAATTAGTTTGAAACAGAGCCCTAGCCATCACGCTATTTTAGAATTTCATGGAAACCCTACATAAGCAAACACCAAGTAAGTATTGTGACCCTAGTTGTGTTTGATGTAGTAAAGAGGAAGAGGTTTATATTTAAGAAGCATCCATACAAATCCATATTGCATGATGTGGAAGGGGATTTCTCCAAAACCCTTCTTGGCATTGTTCATGTGGAAGATATCCGCACATACATTTACTGTAAGAAGGAATCATTAGGAGATGATAATATAGCCACTCATATGGCATCAATGTTAAATTTAGATTTCACATTCAAGGATGAGTTTGTGCACTTACAAGATAACCCTATTCTTGAGTATTCGAATGTACATGAGTTTGAAGAACCAGAATGGGTAAAGATTTTGCTAAGAAGAATTCATGATGATCTTTTCTAGATTGGAGATGTCCCTATTTGCATCACTATAGAACTAATCCATCAGTTAATCAGACTTCCAATGACTAGACCAGTGTTTCCCACTGTTAAGGATGTCAAGAAACAAATTGAGAAAGTTTGTTTGTCCAAGAGTGATAGGCGCAGAATGACAGTTGACCCTATCAAGCAAGATGACATTAAACTCCTGACAATGATACTTGGGTATAAGTTTTAGCAAGCAAGCAAGTTGAATAGTGTCTCTACAACAGCAGTCCTTGTAGCTATCAGAATAGTGAAGGACAACACCCAATACAAAATATGTGAGATCTTGCGCGGTCAATTGATTGACAATATCAAAATCATCAAGCATGACAGGAGCAAAACATTCAGGTTTGGATCTTTGATCATCTATTTTTATTTCCACATAGTTGGAAAGTTTGCAAACCTTTATCCAAACAAGGGCAGACCTACAATGTCTTAGATCTCTCTCAAATCCATAGTAGACAACAGTGCAAGAGATGCAATGAATATGGATATAAAAATATTCACGGTCAAAATGTAGAATAGGTTCAGACTATCTGAGAAGATAGCTGACAAATACAAGGATACAATATGAATTATGGTAGAGATAGATTGCACATGCATGGAGGTTGTTGAGCCTAGAACTAAGTGGACTCATCCACTAGGGTATGATGTAGAAGACCATATGTTAGAAGGATATGCGCAAGTCTTATTGTCAGCACCCAAAGACCCTAATGAACCTAGATGGGGCACTTACAGAGAAAAGACTGACGAAGAGGATATTAAACTACAACTTGCTGTTAACAAAAGGAAGAATCCAGAACTACATCCAACATTATGAAAATGCATGGAATCACACAAGAAGATTTGGACAAGGCAAAAGAAGCCAAAATTGATAAAGAACTTGAGCAGATTCATGCACAAGTTAAAATTGAGAAAACTGTTGAAACTCAGAAGAAAAGCAGAAGAAAATGAGGAGAGTACCTCTATTCCTACAACAACCATTGATCTAGATACATCTCCACCTTCTGTACTTAGCAAGAAACCTAGAGGAAGGAAGCAAGCGGCTATAATTCATCCATCCTCAAAGATTACAATGAGCATAATAAAGAATACTCAAGTTCCTCCTGAGGTAGGTTTCAGACCCAGTCTAAATATCTTGAAGAATAGGATTGTAAATCAAGGAAGATTGGATACACTTTCCAAAGTCTGTGACAACTATCAAGAAATTGATAAGACTGAGATACATTCTATGGTCATATCTCATATGATCAAGTTTAAGAAATCAGTTCTTGAACTTAAGATAGTGATACCAGATCAATTATGGAACATATTGGAGATCATGAAAAGACATGTTATAGAAGAGGACATGAAGATTAGAGAAGAAAATTTGGATACTCTTCTCCCTGTCTGTTCACATGATGAGAAGGCTATTCTTTTAGATCTAGTAAAGCCTCATCTTCGTAGCAAGACAAGAACTCTACAAATTATGAACAAAGAGTATGAGCAGGTTGGAAAGGAGACTGAAAAATCATTTGCACAAGTATTTATGGATACACATATGTATCCATCAACGGTGCCTACAAAGGAAACTCAAGTACCTTCTAAATAGGATACAAAACTAGTAATTCAGGCAGCGCCTATGATAGGTCCACAGGTTTTAGCGCCCTCATTTTCAATAGCCTCTGAGACAACTAAAGATACAAAGGATACTATAGTGATTGATGATGTAAAAATATCTATGAGAGCCTCAGATAATGATATGGATAAAGTTGATGAAGCATTTGTAAACACCAAGGAAAGGAACACTGATGACACAACTCTACAACATGATGAAGTTCCTTACATTGATGCAATAGACTTGGATAAAGAGAAAGATAGTCAAGATAATGAGACACCAGTAAATGAAATTCATGTCAAAAGTGAATGTGTAGATACAAGTTAGAATACTATTTTCTCACCATCCAATCAACCATCCACCTCATTGTTGTCAGGTTTAACTCCTGACTCAGCAAGTTTAGATGCATGGGAAGAAGAAGACCTTATCAAGATCAACATCCTTGCCATGGAAAAGAAAAAAGAGAAACATGTGATGAGGAACCCTCGCTTTGTGGAATCAATAAACATTCTAAATGAATTAGTTCCTATTGATAAGAAAGTTTCTAAAGTTCAAACAGTTGAACATGTGGATAGCGTACTGAAAAACTTCAAAACACATTTCACTAGCTTAGTAGAATCAGCTACTAAGATTGCAGAAGATGAATACAAGAAGGAGAGACTAAATGAATTGGTAAAGAATTTTACCTTAGATCTAAACTCCTTAAAGATTGGGCAATCTATACTTAAAGAGTTGGCAGCAAAAGGAAAGAAGGTTATTGCAAAATGCATGGATAGAGTGAAGCTCACCTCTAAGCACACCAAAAAGATAGTAGAACCAGTGGAAATGGTGAATAAAATAAGGAAATCAATTGAAAACTCCATGCAAGATATGAACATATGCAATAATGTCTATCAAGGTCAGTTGGACAAGATTGAGAAGGCAAAACTAGAAATAAGCAAGATCAGAATAAGACAAACTCAGTTGAGGAATGCACTTGTGCCATCTCTAGCAGTTCTTAATGAGAACATTAAACAAATTGATAACACCATACAGACATATGATCAGGGTCCTTGCATGGATCTGATAAAAATGGAGAAATTGACATATGCTTTGTGCGCACATCTTCATACAGTTTATGCAATGAAAGTCTTTTGGCAGAAAGAGATTCAATCTCTTCAAGTTGTGTACCCAGAAGTCTACATGGAGTAAGTATGTTGAAGACTTATAGTTTTTGCACATCTTTTTCATTAATGTCAAAGGGGGAGTAGTATAGAATGTGTATATGTGGAGAAGTATATATGTATATAGCATAAAGTATTATGATATATAGTCATTTTTGTATGAAGTCATTTTGAGTAACTTAGCCACATTCCTTTGTTGCCATAAATGACAAAGGGGGAGATTGTTGGCAAGTTGACTTCCTGGGGAAGCATGACTTATTTTGTGTTGTCAATCATGGCAAAAAAGTCATACTTAAGTTTTTTCATGAAAGACAAAATGACTAAGTGTGAAAACAGGGCAGACAGACACATACAGAGATCAATACGTCAGCACATGTGTTAGAGATCACACCAGAGCATGCGTGCTTAGATATATACTCTATGGTGTATATACATGCTAGATCTAGACATGTGGAGTATGAAACATCAATATGGAAAAGTTACAGGTAGATTAGTAGACCTACAGTCTAGGAAGTAGAGCATGGAAGCCGACTACAGTTTTGACCAGCGTGAATGATTTTGTAATGTAATGGCTAAGCGCCTTTAGTTATAAGTTTGTATTAATGTAATTAATGTTGCAGTAAACATGTTTAGGCTGACTTGTTTGGAAGCATTGTATATTTTGGTTTAAAGGCTAACTAGTGTTATGTTTTGGGTCATGACAAAAGGCTGGCCGCATATCGCATTCGAGAATGGAGCCTAATTGAGGACTTTGATGCTTTTGGAATCAAACTGATTGCCCAAAAATGTAACTATGTTCTGAATGCCCTTGCTGTTCCTGCCAGTACCCTTTAGCCAATGGCCAATTCTTGGCTCCAAATATTTTCTGTTGAAATGGTTCCCACCCTATCCATCTCAAATAATATCACCCACTTTTAGGTTTTTGAGGATGATCAACATATTCTAGCCTTCATGGCCAATGTTGGCATTTTCAAGGATCATATATTGGAAGAAAGGGATCATGATGATATTGGGCAGAGATAAGAAGATGACGAGATCATCGATCTACCCACCAATACCATCCCTAAGGTGATGGTATCTTTAGAATGAATCTTTGATTCGAACCCCCAGGGATGAGATAAGATATCATCCTCCTCTGAGGGATGAAAATTCAAAAAGGTGAACATTGGCAAGGTCGATGAAGAAAAAATTGTGCACATTGGTACCTCCTTCTCCCCAGAGGATAAGGAGAAGATTCTTGTGGCTCTCCAAGAATACATTGATGTTATTTCCTGGGGTATGAGGATCTGAAAACCTATGATACATCCATTGCGACTCATACCATCCCCCTAAAACCAGATACCAAAAACTTCTGACAAAAATAAAGGCTGGTAAACCCATTGATTGAACCTCTAATTCATCAGGAGGTTCAGAAATTACTCTCAGCCTAGATTATCTTTCCTATTAGGCATACAACATGGGTTTCCAACCTCGTCCCCGAGTGCAAGAAGAATGGAAAGATCCACCTGTGTGTGGATTTTTCACAATTTAAACAAGGAATCCAAGAAGGACAATCACCCTCTCCTATTGCTAGATGAGGTTTTACAAATTGTTAACAGTTCACAAATGATGTCCTTCCTAGATGGGTACTCGGGATATAACTAGGTTATGGTTAAGTTCGAGGATAGAATGAAAATGACATTCACCACTAAGTGGGGAACGTTTGCATATTAGAGAATGCCCTTTGGCCTGATCAATGTTGGGGCCACATTTCAAAAGGCTATGGACATTGCATTCAAAGGCCTAGTTAACAAATGCATAATCATCTATATGGATGATTTAACAGTCTTTTCCTGGGACAATCATGATCACTCCGCCCAACTCACTTAGATTTGTGAGAGGTGTCACCGGTATGGCATCTCTCTCAGCCCCAAGAAATGCATATTCAGGGTCACTGAAGGGAAATTGCTTGAGCATATAGTCTCTGAGAAGGGAATATCCATTGACCCTAAGAGTGTTGAAGTACTGTTGAATCTGCAAATGCCTGACAGTAAAAAGGAAATGAGGTCTTTCTTTGAAAAGATAATTTTTTTTGGTGGTTCATAACTAGATTCACTGACATCATCAAGCCTCTCAATGACATGATGAAGAGGGACACCAAAATTGAGTGGAGCCCCAAAGAAAAGAAAGTGTTTCCTTAGATCAAGCAAACCATAGTGGAGGCACCAGTCCTGGTAAGTCCAGACTATGTCCATTTCCACATCTACTCCTTTGCTTCATCACATTCTACAGCTACAGTCTTAACTTAGAAGGTTGAAGGGGAAGAATGACCCATCACTTTTATGAGCTGCCCCTTCAAAAATGTCAAAGTCTAATATACACCCTTGGAAATGAAAGCCTTTACTCTAGTTCAGGCTGTGAAGAAATTTTGACACTACATTCTCTAGAGAAAAGTGAATGCTATAATTCTAGACCAAGTTGTTAAATCTCTACTGATGCAGAGTGAATTAGGAAAACCCCATGGGAAATGGATGGCCATCCTCTACGAATATGATCTCAAGATGCAATCAATGAATATAGTCTGAGGCCAGGGACTATGTAGAGTGATGGAAAAAGTAGCTCCAAACATTGAATGTCAAATCTATACGGTGGAGTCCATCACTCAAGATCCATGGTATACTGATCTGGTATACCTATTGCTCAATAATAGATGCCTAGAGGGGCTTTCTCCCAACAAATGTCACGCCCTGCGACCTAAAATCATGTACTTCATGATAAAAATGGAACACTTTTTCACAGGAATTTTGAAGGGATTTACTTCCAGTGTATAGACAAGAACCAAGTTGCCAAAATGATAGAAGAATTCCATGGGCAGTTCAAAACCAGGCCTAGCTTATCTGATGCCATTGCCCATTAGATTCTCTAGGCTGGATATTATTGGCCCTTCATCTTCAAAGATGTCTACTCTCACATGAGAAAGTGCCACACTTTCCAAACTGTAACACATCGTGAGTGGAACATGCCATGCCTTTGTAACTGGTCTTTGAAGTTTAACCCTTCACCCAATGGGCATTCAATTTTATTGCAAAAATCAACCCCAACTCATTCACCAACCACTAGTATATTCTAACTGCTACCGACTACTATACCCGGTGGTCCAAGGTAATTCTATGTAAGAACAACATGGCAGATGTAGTTATCAAATTATTGGAAGAAAACATAGTCACAAGATTTTGAAAGCCCTTTGCTATAGTATGTGATAATGGTCTGGAATTTTCTTCAACACAACTATTAGAATGGACCTATGGGAGGAAGATAACCCTTAATCTCTCTGGAAACTATTATCACCAGGGTTATGGTGTTTCTCAGTCTACCAATAAGAGTCTGCTAGAGGTGATCAAACATTTTCTAGAGTGAAATCCCCAGGACTGGCACCAAAATCTTAGATTTTCCCTTTGGGAGGACCACATTAGAATCAAGGAATCCCTAGGGACTTCCCCATTTCACCTAGTTTATGTCCAGAATCTTGTATTCCCTATCAACTTACAAATCCTAGTTTTACAATTCATGGAGGAATTCAACACTTGGGACAATATTGTGGAGGTTCATCTTTTGAATTTGGTGAGAATGGAGGAACAAAGAGACACAACACTAGAACATTTTGCACATCACCAAGCAGTTGTTAAATGATGGTTTGACTGGAGAGCCCAATATAAAGCCTTTTGGGTTTTGGATTTGGTCCTTCTATGGGACAAGGCCCAGGAAAACACTAGTATATTTGACCCTAAATTTTGACCAAAATTTCCCACCATGCATTACATTTGTTTTTCTTGGTTAGAATATGGAAGGAAAAATTTGATTTTTTTTAATCCATTCCTGTGTTGGTTGGAATTACAACAACCAGGACATTTTGTCGTAATTGTGACAAACATGATCAATATAACTTAAAAAAAAGGTTTCATTTCAATTCATTGTGATTATGCAGCAAAGAAGAGTTGAAGGAGGGCATGAATAGAAGGCACACACATATGCATTGAAGTGATTGAACCAACACCATATGTGCATGATCAAATAGAAGGTAGATTTGTTTCAGACTTACACAAAATTAGGTTGGTATCGATGAACAGTTTATAGACTTACATGTGTTATCATTCTATTTGTATTGTGTTTATTTGGCATTAAACTATTTGTCAATTTGCAACAATATGGGTTATGAAGTGTTGTTAGTCTTCAATTCGAGTAACCCAATTAGGGTTTCTTTGTTTTGTATGAGATAAATAAATTACATATGGATTTTGCATGATAAACCTAGCAAATGAATCGTGACAAACCTAGCATCTGCAGAGACGTTGATTTAGATTTTGACTCACCTATTATTTGGTTGCAATGAATGTTGATCTTGGATACTATGAGGCACTTGGTCAAACATTTCACTACATTACCCATTGACCATTTGACCATTTGTTAGGAGGGAGGAGGAATAGAAAATAAATTAACCAGTTTGGGTTTTTAACCAGTAGCTTCTTTCCCCGTTGACACAACTTTTGGATCTTTGAATGCCTTATGATTTACCCTTGCCTCACACACCAATGTGGTATTAACCAATAACAACTCATTCATGTATTTATGTTAAGTAGGTAGAGGATTTCACAAGCAGTTTTGAATTAGCTTTTTTTCAGTAAGATTTAACCCGTCTGGATTTTAGTCATCTCCAAGATGACCAAATGACATTAATGAGACATCATACTAATGACAATTTTCCTCATATATATATATATATATATATATATATATATATAT
>MU228344.1:141967-161157 GCA_018584345.1 Thuja plicata
ATATATACATATATATATATATATATATGTATACATATATATGTATATATATATATATATATGTATATATATATACATATATGTATACATATATATGTATATATATATATATGTATATATATATACATATATATATATATACACATATATATATATACACACACATATATATATATACACACACATATATATATACACACATATATATATACACACACATATATATATATACACACATATATATTGGTAATAATTACAAGGCAAAGAGACCTACTTAGCACACAAGCACCTTTAAGCATTTGTTTGTAGGGGGAAATAGTGAATACATTCATTGTTATTGGCTTTTCACCCTCTAGCCTCTTTCTCTATAGAAAAAAATTTCAAAGCAAGTAATATTTTATAAGTCCCAATTGTTAATAATATTATATCAACCCAATTATGACTCATTCATGTGTTTCTCTTATGTAGGCGAAGGCATTCATAAGCCATTTCTATTAAATTATTTTATTTAGTTTCATGGATTTGATGTGAGTGGTTTGTATTCTTAGACATCTCTAAGTATAAGATGCTATAAAAGTCAAATCCCACAAAAATAAAAAAAATCCAATTACTGTATTGTTTTATCAAGATTCAACTGCATAGTTTTTAAGTCAAGCTGCTTGGTTAATATTTCAAGAGTAGGGGTTCACAAGAACCCAGGTTTCATAAGCATAAAATGTCCACCACTCATTGCATCTAGGTGATGCTCTCCCATGGAAAGCCTACTTTAGTCAAAGGAATGCAAGGCTGGATGACCTCCCAAGGACTCCCAATTCTTTGCCCATTTGAGAATCACCTAGATATGATGAGTGTTGACTGTACCATTCATTCTCATGAGAGATGGGTTCTGGTGAGCCCCTACTCTTGAAATATAGGTGAAAAAATTTTATTTAAAAAATATGCAGTTAGTGCCTAATAAAACATTACATAATTTCATGCTATGAAAACACCACCTACTTGATAAATCTAATTGATGTTAATGTATATTCTTTGTGGATTTTGGAAGTTCCTCAGATAGGTAGAATTTCATCACTGGCTAGCTAATTTTTCAGACAGCTTGATTTAGTTTTTTCAATGTATATATAGAAATCTATTAGGTTAGTATGCTCGGAACTCAACTTCAAATTGCAATTTTAAGGTATGTATTTCCTATGTATCTTTTTGCGTTTATCAAAAAAATTATTTTGTGGTAATATATCAGTAAGCTATTACCATAGTCTTTGAAGAACACTATAATAAAAGAAAATACTGTGGATATAAGATTTTAGACATAATGATGCTCTACAGATGAGATTTTCTCTTCTTTTTTAAGGTAGATATAATGAATTCTCATCTGCTAAGTGTCGCAAACATCCTGGAAACTTAGAAATGGCATCAAAAATGTGATATTGTCTTATTATCTTGCTGCTTGAAATGTGTTGTTAGAACTTAGACATATGGATTATAAATTACTATTATTGAAAACATCAGAATAAAGAAATGAGTAACATTGTTTATTAATTTTATGGCTTTTGGCACATTATACATTGATTGGTAGGTAAGAAGTTAAACTAAGATCAAAGACCAAGTTAAGAGGGTCCATATCTTCAGAAACACTTTTTAAAAATGGAGATTAGAATTAGATCATGGAAAACTGAGGAAAACTGTATTACGTAATTCTCTATGGATGCTACTGAACTTAATATGTTGGATAAAAAATAATTTTAGATTGCTTTTCTTTTAATAATGTATAGCACTTGATCTACTATGAAATGAGTATAGTTTTGTCCACACCTTAGATAGCTACATCTTCCCCACTCACATAAATTTACATGGCATGACAAAGAAGATCTTGTGGTTTAGTGGGATAGTCATAAGGTATACTCACTCCATAGTCTAAGCACAGTTAGGTACACAGAGAATATGTTGTAGGCTAACCCAAAGTCTAAGCACAATTATATGCTCTTATGCATAGATCAACAACCATCTGCTGTAGAACTTAAAATACCTTTCATTTTTTCCTTTCCTCACATTAAAGTTTTCAATAGAAAAAGACCTAGAATATCTAAATTTCTAAGATTAAAATTAGAATAGGATTAATACATTGTACCCGAGTTCTGAAGGTAATTTCCCACAAGTGCTACACTGAACTAAATATCCATCATGATGTTACCACATGCATGACATTTAACATGGAATTATTTGAAGACACAAGACACCACAAGGACTCATTCACCCCCAACCCAATTCCAAAGGATTGAAGAGGCACAAGACTCTTGAAAAAGAATGAAATCCAATCATCTTTTGGAGAGCACAAGTTGTCAATATTGGAGACCTGAACTTGATTCTCCAATGGCTACAAGGGAAAAAAAATCCCTATGGCCCTAAACATGAAGAAGTAGGATTCTCAAAAAATAGTTACCTTTGACAAACCAGGTCTAGAGAAGTCTCTGGTGCATCTACAACATAGTGCCTTCTTTGCTAAAAGGAATAAATTTTGGCCATCAATACTTTTCTTCCAGCGCTAGTGTAAGGATTACTTGGGTGAGGATTGGTCAGACAATTCTAAAAGAGTCAGCATTAGAAGGTAGCCTTGCTAACTCCACTTTTTCTAGGACTCTATAGATTTCTCAAGGACATTTCTTTGTACTTGAGGTAAAAAATACCATATGGGGTATTATTTTGATTAATGATTAATCATTGTTGGTGACAAGGTCCTGAAATATCCTTCAGTCCAAAAGAAGGTAAATTATTGCCAACATTTTTATTTGGGGTTAAAAATACCATATAGGGTATTATTTTGATTAATGATTAATCATTGTTGGTGACAAGATCCTGAAATATCCTACAGTCCAAAAGAAGGTGAATTATTGCGAACATTTTGATTAGATATTATAAACAAGTTAGAATGATATGATATGTAATATGAGATGATAGGAAGTAGTTATTGACATTGAATTTAATACTATTTGTTGTCAACATAGATATTAAAGTTGACGCAACTTGCTAAGTAGTTGTTGACATAGAATTTTCTAGGTAGTATTCAAATCTATGATCAATGTAATTATTACAATGCATAAGTGGCATAGAACTAATTGACCACATGTACTTATTCTATTCCTAAATGAAAAGTAAATATAGTTTCAACTATGCTACCCCTATGCTAACAGACCAATCACTAAACAACTATGGATATATTAGGATAAAAAAGCATTATACAGTCACCTTATTATATTATTCATTTTTATGTAATAACTTTGGATTAGGAAAAAGAGGATTACTCAACTGCCATTTTAGATCAGTTCCTTTTGGGATCCATTACATGTATATCTTTTTTTGTATGATCAAAGATCAATAAAATAAACTTTTTTAAATCTCTTGTGTAAACTTAATTAATGTACTTGTAGTAGTTAACTATTTTTCATCAATGCATGAAAGCAATAGTAAATTGTTTGTTAGACACTATAGTTGGAAATGCTAGTGTGTTGTAATATTTTGCACTTCCTTCTGTTGGCCAATCATCTCTTCCCATTGAATGTTTGAGATTCATCCATGTTTTCACTGAAATTATTTACAGTTTTATAAAATAAAATGCTAAATTTAATTTAGGTTTCCATTCAAAACTATAGTTTGTACAAGATTTTCCTACAAAGTCACTACATAAATACCTGCAACTAAGTTAATGATTTCCTTTTGATACATAAATGCATGGAGTTTATTGAATTTGTGAGCTCTGATTAGTGTGGTACCACCACTATCTTGGAGATTTAGATAGGTGAGGATGAAACCAAGTACCATGATGGACTACCATACCACTGATTTAATTATCCTTACCTTCTGTGCTCCTCCTTAGGAGTTTTGAACTTTGGATAATATCTCCAAGAGCATGTATGTGTATACCATGATTTATAACCCAATAATGATATTGTTCATTTATATTTTGGATACAATTTCACATCATTATGATAGGCATTATATAGTAACTTTTGTTCACTTGTATTCTCCTTCAGTTCTCTTCTTACTCTAATAATGGATCACAGAGTGTCTGAAATATCGATATGAAAATTGAAAAAAAATCAATTCCAGAAACAACAGTTACTATATGATGGAAACTTATATTGTTAAGACATTGTATGTTCAACTTAGAAGTATCAAATAGTTAGCATGTATTCCACACACTTCCAAAATAGAAAAGTGGGCCAAGAAACAACATTTGTCATAATGAAACTTAAGACCCATAGCTTGTCACTTAGACACATTTATTTGTGGTTACTTGTCCATATGCGAGTGTGGTGGAATTGACCACAATTTTTCACATCAATGTGAACATAAACACCATTGAAAGGGTATAGGTCTATGGATTTTAATTTAAGTTTTGGCGTCACTAGAATTGATAGAATAACATTTTTCTAACTTCAAATTTCTTTGGAAGTCTTGAATACCATCACTAGATTCCATCATTTGCTTCTCCATAACAACAAGTCTGATCATACATTAATATTTATACCATTCTGATCAGCAACAATAATAGTAATATGAATTCCTATTAACATTCAATAGCCCATCATCTACAAGATGATAACATGTAGTGTTCATAATACATGGGTCCCAACCAATCTTAGTTGTGTTGGAGATTTGATTCTGTTCAGTTAATTGATTGTATGTTTGTCATTGATGACAACATATAATACATAGTAGTGATTATGTATGTACTTATCAAAATGATGACATGAAGACTTGCATGGTTAGATACATGTTGTTGACATATTTATTATGTTATGTTCATACACACAGATCCAGATATGATGTTTCAGTCAAGTTGTGTAATTCTGTTATTGGCAGTTATAGTTTTGGAAGAGTATCTGTTCAAAGTCGATGTATGTAACATGTTTCTTGGGTTGCACCTATCTTCAAGATATGTGTGTGCATATTCATGATTAGTTATGAGTTGATGATATTTATCTAAAGGTGCCAAACATGTTTCAAGAAGATTGCAAAGTTAATGTTAATTTGGTGAGGCTGACTTAGCGAAGCGTTGCATTTATTCAGTTTATACTTGCACGGTTATAATTATGCTTGTGTGCTTAGTAGAGCCAAAAAGGATGATATGAAGAGGTATCTTATAGGTCCCATGATCTCATAATTTGAGAAAGATAATTATAGCAAGTCAATTATGATACGCTAAGTGTGAATGATACAAAAATAGACAGAAGATGTACATACTAGAATATCAGATGTGGTTCATTCATCAAGAGTCTATGTGAAGAAGAAGTGAAATATTGTAATACACTGGAACTGATCAAGATAGTAGGTCTACTCTATAGTTCATCATTAGATATAGTGCATATATTTTATACAGATGGTTGTAGCCTTCACCATTAAGTTGTGAGCTTTTGGACAGTGAGTCCACCACCCCTAATAGGGTTATTTGTAAAAGAATCCTAATAGGGTCCGACCCTTAACTAGGTCATTATACTTATTTCATTGTAAAGTACAACTCCTAACAGGGTTGAAATATCTTCTAACATGGATTAATATAAACAAGTATAGTTCATTGTGGGTGCTTATTCCCACTGGGGTTTTTACCATTTGGTTTCCTTGTAATCAAATTATATGTTGTGTACTATGTTATCTGATTAAGCATTTACTTTGTTGTATTCTAAAGTTAAGGAAGAAAAAGAATTAAATTTACTGATAACTGATTCACCCCCCCCTCTTAGTTATCCTTTGGGACTATTCTAACAAGTTGTACTTACAATCTCCAATGTCAAGTATTAGGAATAGGTAACTAAGTTGCTTACATTAATGTCATTTCTAGATAGTCACAATATGACCTTAACAATCCATTATTCATGTCCATGTAGTTCTTGATCTATAAATTGAACATTAGTATAGGGCTTATACAACAGGCCCTTATAGAGTGAAACTACAATCATACTTTTCAATGGCACAAGCAAAAAGATGTTGTAGTGGAGGGGCACCTATGGACCAAGAAACACTTCAAAGGTCTTGTGAAGGATTTATGAGGATGGATGATTAGGCTAGGCCTATAAGGTCTCAAAATATTGTAATATGGCTATTTGATGCCATTCAATGTGATGTAGATGCATTACGAAGACCTATATTCATGTACTGCCAAGGTTGGCAGAAATGGCCTATAAAGCTAAATGTAAGGGTTTAATGGGGTTGTTAGGTGTTTTTGGATTTTAATGCTTCCATAATGTCACAAAATGACCATTTTATGTAATAAGGGTGATAGTTAAGGTGGTTAGACAAATGATGGAATAAGGATCAATAGTTGGCAAAGCAACTTGAGAAGTTGCTTGACAACTTTTATTATCAAAAGCACTAAAAGGTGGTTCTTATTGGTTCAAGGGTAGTTAGACAAGTTAGAAGTAAATTCTAGAAGGTTTATATAAATCTAAATATGTGTCTAATGAGGTAGATAAGAACTTGGGTCAAAGTATTAAGAGAAAAGAACAATAAAAAGTGGGTTTTCTGCAAATTTGTGTTACAACTGTCAGATAACAGTCTGTTCTTGACTATTTTCTTGCATCATTTGAATATGTATTAAGTGGACATACATTGTAGATGAAAATACATTTAATGAAATATATTTTAGTTTTGGTGACAATTACCTTCATTTAGGTTTAAAGAAATTATTGCATTTTTAATAGACTATTCAAAACCTGGTTTAGGGTATCTAGTGACTGTGGGATGTAAGTTGCAGGATTTGCACAAGATAGTTAGGACTGTGATGGAGTCACTTATGACAGGGATGATAATTTTGATTTATACCCTTACCATAGCAACAGTTCACCTTAACTACAAAATCAGAGTTGGGAATCCTTCAATAACCCATTATTTAAGATGGAAGTTGAGGAGCAATATGACAACCCACTATATGAGATAGGACGCGGAATATCATTTGGTTCTAACAATGCACATGGGAAAGATTAGATGGTATTGGTTTTGAGGGATGACTCAAGACATGGGTTGGAACATGATTTCCAACTTGAGGGTGATCCTCATTCACATCACGGGATGATTGGTTACTCTCCAGAGATACCACTGACTGTTATATATGTGGATGAAGAAGTAGACCCAGAGTGCTTAGGGCATGTTTTGGCACTTGGGAATGTGGTTTCTTCATGTGATGCATTGGTCATTGGGAATCAATCTTGGCTGGGTGTCCATGCTAGGGATTTTCAATAAGAAGTAATGTAGGTGGTTGGGGGTCAAATGAGTGACCTTGGAAGATATAAAGATGAAATTTTTAGACTTACATGCGTTGCTCATCTTCTTACCACCCACCATGTGTCCCTATTGTTTCATGTGTAGGTGGATTAGGATGAGATTCTCAATAAGGATTAGAGCATTGATCAGATTGGTAGATCTAAAATTGTTCTGTGGCATGGGAAGGCCCATATGTTTAGTTGTGAGCTTGTTGATTGGTTGCAGACCAGTCACATCATTTCATGGTTCACCCTTGTATAGAAGAGTTGACAAGTTCTTCTTGGTCTAGGCAATGAGAGTTCATAGTTTCAGACTTCTTGAATGTTTTTTCCTATTACTGCTAAGGCAATCATGAGCATTGCAATGCTTAACATTCATGCTAAGACTTGGAGACTATTGGAGCTATTACATTTATATTACACCTTGAAGTTGGATGGGAGTGAAAAAACATCAGCTATTGAGGATTACCAAGGAAACAAAAGAAAGAGTACAATTAGTCCTGAATTTTTGGTTAAGTACAGTAGTATCATACCTTTCCATTTACATGAAATCAAAGCACCTGTGCTACCAATTGGAGCTGCACTTTCAAGGGCACATGAAGTTATGGAAGAGGGTGTTTTTGAGGATAGCATGATAAGACATAATAGCAAGTATATTATTTGATTTATGAAAGTGGTCCTATTCCTTCATCCATTTCTTATAGGGACAAGGAGGTAGAGAAATCTAACAAGTTTGGCATTTGGGATTTGGAATCATCATATTGCCAGGGATATTCTTCCGTTGTGGGGATTCCATTGGAAAATAAGAACAAGGCCTTAATTGTGTACCCAAGGCACCCAGGGACCAATTTAGTGTAGTATCTGGTCAAGCAAGTAAGGAAATCAGGTTTCAGACATGAGCCATAATCTTTGTCTTTGTTTTGACTCCCAAGAACAAACTGTTTTTCTAGGCCTGCTCCTTGTAGCCCTCTCAATCGGGTATTCAACCTCTATCTCCAAAGTCTTCCAAAAAACTTGGTGAACAAACTAGGTTTTTAGACACCCTTCATAAAGTTACAAAACATATCCCAACATCAATTTATTACACTTTGATTGGTGAACAAATCCACCTCCTTGCAACCACCAAAGTAGGCCTAATTATCCCTCCAATTACAAAGAAACTCATATACCCACTCACACCCAGGTCTTCAAACTTTGAAATAGTCTTGGATAATGAACTAAATCAACACATTTTCAATTTTTGTTGATTGGCCATGCTCATCTATACTCTCATTCACTAAACCCTCACTCTAAGGGTCATTAGGCTAGGGCTTCTCCAATCAAACACCTCCCAACACTCTAGGATCCTAAATTTGGATCAGACACCTTAAAATGGACCTATTTATAGAAGATCCATCATTTAACACACCCCTCCTTTGGAGAATAGACTTAGAATAACAACTGGTGTTGTTCCATGCACCCTTTCTAGCACTTTTGCACAAGAATGGTTAATGTCTTCTCTTCTCCCTGTCTCCTCCTACATTCAAAGCATCATAAAGGAATATATAATACACATATGGATGCCTCCCACAAGCCACATGGTCTACCTAAAGTGGGAGGGTCCCTTACTCTTAAGAAATTAGAAAAACTACTAAATTGGTGTAATGAAATGCACAGTTACAGTCACAAAGATTTATGTTCCCCAACCTTAGGGCCCACAAAAGATGTAACAATAGATTTAAATATAATAAAACTTCAAAAAAATTCATGATGCAATACTACTCTTTCAAGATAATCATTTTTTATGCATAGAAGATCAAAATGGAACAGACTGTTCCCATGGGATAGTGAGTGTTGCAGAAAGAAACTCTTTAATTTCATTGAATCAAAATGTGTCTTCTGTTGTCCTCCATCGACCACCACCATTTTGGACTTTGTTTACATAATTTTTAACTTTTTTCCATTGAGGGGAACAGACCAAAAACTTATAACTACCATGAATATCGCTACATTTTAGAAATTGTCCCTCTTTTGATTTTCATGACATCATTCCTTACTGTGGCTATGAGCCTTCATAACAGTGCCTGTTCTTTATTCATTATGATTTACAATCATGCATGCATGACCTATATTATCTCTTGATGACTATTATAATAGTGTCTTTGTGACTTATCATAAACCATATGAATCATTATTTTTTTATCACTTTATACCATTTTGATAGTGGATAAGCATTAAATGCATTTTTTTTCTTTTGTTCTTACTATTCCTTCACTAATTTTGAAATGTAGTAATTGTTAGAAACACTAAGAGGGGTGGGGGGGGTGAATCAATTTTTGTCTATTAATTATTTTTTAGAAACTTAAACATAAATCAAACATACATTGAATGAAGCTTAACATAAGAACTCATAACACAAGATATGATTATGGGAAACCTTGATCAGAGGAAAACCCCAGTGGGAATTAGTACCCACAAATATTGTACTAGTATAATGAACCTGTTAAAGTTCCTTTTCCTTGTTAGAAGCAGTCTTTACAATATGAGTACAATGACCTAGTTAAAGGTTTGACCCCGTTAGGAGTATTTTACAAAACCATGTTAAAGGTATATGGCTCACTTCCCAATAGGATGAAGGCTACAACCTTCTGAAACATGATATACACTATATCAAAAGTGAACTGTTGTGATGACACTATTGTTTGATCAGTTTTGTGTATGCGCGAATTCTTTTACTCTCTTAAAGAGCTATATCATATACTAAATTTATCTTACTACTCTTCTATATCTTCCTCTTGCATAATTCTCGACATTTGTAACATAACTTTATATTACATACTTATATGTTCATATCTGAATAGGCGCGACCCAAAACAAGACTCTAGTCAGCCCTAAAACATAATACACAATGCTTCTAAACAAGTCAGCTCAAGCATGTTTACTAAAATTCTAATTACATCATTACAAACATATAACCAAAGGTGCTTAGCCATTACATAAAAAAATAATTCACGCTGATCAAAACACTAGTTGGCTTCCATGCTCTGTCTTTTGAACTGCTGGTCCACTGATCTACCTATAAATTCACTGCACTATTGTTCCATACTATGCATGTCTAGATGTAGCATGTACACATGTCATACAACATATATATGAACACGTATACACTGACTCAATCTCTCGCACGTGTGTTGATGTGTTGATCACTAAATATGTTTGTCTGCCCTATTTTCCATACTTAGTCATTTTGTCTTTAATGATAGAAACCAAACATGACTTTTTTGCCATGATGACAACACAAAATGAGTCATGCATCCTCAGGAATTCAACTTGCCAACAATCTCCCCCTTTGTCATTTATGGCAACAAAGGAATGTGGCCAAGTTTCTCAAAATGACTTAGCACAAAAAATGATTGTATATCATAACATCTTATTGATATATACATATACTTCTCCACATATACACATTATATATTACTCCCCCTTTGACATTAATGAAAAATGTGTACAAAAACTTGTAAGTCTTCTACATACTTACTCCATGTAAACTTGAGGGTACACAATCTGAAGAGATTGGGTCTCTTTCTGCCATAACACTTTCATTGCATCAACAGTCTGTAGATGCACGCATAGGGCATATGTCAATTTCTCTATTTTCATCAAATCCATGCAAGGACCTTGATCATATGTTAAAATGGTGGCATCAATCTATTTGATGTTCTCATTTAGGACTGCTAGAGATGGCACAGCTGCATTTCTTAACTGAGTTTGTCAGACTCTTATCTTGCTGATTTCCAAATTAGCTTTCTCAATCTTGTCTAACTACCCTTGATAGACATTGTTGCAGATGTTCATATCTTGCATGGATATTTCAAATGATTTTCTAATGCTGTCCACGATGATCTCTGCCTCTTCTACCTTTTTAATGTGTTTAGAGGAGAACTTCACTCTGTCCATGCGGTTAGCTATAACTTTCTTTCCCTTAGCTGCTAATTCTTTCAGTATGGATTACCCAATCTTTAAGGATTTTAGGTCTAAGGTAAAATTCTTTAACAATTCATTCAAACACTCCTTCTTTTATTCATCTTCTACAATTTTAGTAGAAGAGTCTACTAAGCTTGTAAAGTGTGTTTTAAAGTTTGTCAGAATGTTGTCCACAACTTCAACTGATTGGACTTTGGCTACTTTCTTGTCAGCAGGAACTAAGTCATTCAATATGTTTAATGATTCCAAAAAGTGAGGGTTCCTCATCACTTGTTTCTCCTTTTCTTTTTCCATAGCAAGAATGTTGATCTTGATCAGGTCTTCTTCTCCCCATGCATCCAGACTTGCTGAGTCAGGAGTTAACCTTGACAACAATGAGGTAGATGGTTGAGTGGATGGTGAGTATATAGTGTTTTGACTAGTATCCATGCATATAATCTTTATTAGTATCTCTTTTATTGGTGTGTCATCACCTTGAGTATCTTTATCTTCATTTATGTCCATTGGATCATTGGTGGGAACTTCATCTTGTTGTGCAGATGTATCATTAGTGCGCATTTCTTTAGTGATTACAAATTCTTTATCAACTTTGTCCATATCTTTTTCAGATGCTATCATGGATATCTTGATATTATCAACCACTATAGTATCTTCTAAGTCTTTTTATGTATCAGAAGTTATTGTTACTATGGGCGCTGAAACCTGTCAACCTGTTGTAGGTGTATTCTAAATTACTGCTTTTGTAGCCTTTTTAGGAGGAGCTAGAGTTACCTTTGTTGTAGGTGTCATTGATGGATACATGTTTCTATCCATAAACACTTGTGAAAATGCCTTTTTAGTCTCTTTACCTATCTTCTCATACTCTTTGTTCATAATCTGTAAGGTCCTTGTCTTGGTTCTGAGACGAGGCTTCAGTAGATCTAATAAAATAGCCTTCTCATCATGCGAGCATACAAGGAGAAGAGTATCCAATATTTCTTCTCTAATCCTCATGTCTTC
Organism: Thuja plicata; assembly: GCA_018584345.1. Classification (NCBI taxonomy): domain Eukaryota; kingdom Viridiplantae; phylum Streptophyta; class Pinopsida; order Cupressales; family Cupressaceae; genus Thuja; species Thuja plicata. Next base: position 154,183 of record MU228344.1, read on the forward strand.
CTCTATTTCATGTCTTTTCATGATCTCCAATATGTTCCATAACTAATCTGGTATCACTGTCTTGAGTTCAAGAACTAACTTCTTAAACTTGATCATATGAGATATGATCATAGAGTGTATCTTAGTCTTATCAATCTCTTGATACTTGTCATACACTTTAGCAATTGTATCTAGTCTTCCTTCATTTACAATTATGTTCTTTAATACATTTAGACTAGGTATAAATCCTACCTTAGGAGGAGCTTGAGTATTTCTTTCTTTTCTCCATGTGTTCCTTGATGATGGATGATTTGTGGGTGCTTGTTTTCTTCCTCTAGACTTCTTACTTGGTTTAGAAGGTGGAGATGAGTCTAGGTCAACAGTGGTAGAGGGTGCAAAGGTTCTCTCTACTTTATTCTTCTTTAGTATCTCATCAATCTTCTTAAGTTCTTTGGCTATCTTGGCTTCTCTAGCTTTGTCAAGATCTTCTTGAGTGACTCCATGAACTTTTAGAATGTTAGATGTAATTCTAGATGCCTTCCTTTTGTTATCAGCACCGTGTAAGATAGTCTCAACTTCATTAGTCTTCTCTTTGTAAGTGTCCCACCTAGGCTCATTCAGATCTTTGGGTGTAGATAATAGAACTTGCACATATCCTTCTAACACATGTTCTTACACTTCATAACCAAGAGGATGAATCCATTTGGTTGTACATTCAACTACCTCCATGCAAGTGCAATCTATTTCCACCATGAAACATATGGTATCTTTATATTTGTCAACTATCTTCTCAGATAGTCTAAACCTTTTGTGCATCTTGATCCTAAATGTCTTGATATCCATATCCATGGCATCCCTTACACTACTTTCTAGAGTGGCCTTAAGTGAAATCTGAGACATTGTGGGTTTTATCCTATCTAGATAAAGGTTTGTAACCTTTTCAACAATATGGAAGTACAAGAAGATGATCAAAGATCTAAACTTGAATGTCTTGCTTTTGTCATGCTTGATGATTTGAATGTTGTCAATGAGTTGTGTGCGCAAGATCTCACATAGGTTGTATTGAGTGTTATCCTCCACCATTTTGATAGTTGCTAGGACTGTTCCTACAAAGATACTGTTCAACCTGCATTTTTTTCTGAAACTTATACCCAAGTATCATAGTTAGAAGTTTTATGTCATCTTATTTGATAGGGTCAACTGTCATTCCGTACTTGTCACTTCTGGATAGGAAAACCTGTTCAACTTGCTTCTTGACATATTTTCCAGTAGGAAGAACTGGTCCAGTCTTGGGAAGTTTAGTTAATTTATGTATTAAATCTATAGTGATGCACATAGGAACCTCACCAATCCAGTAAAGGTCATCATGTATTCCACTTAGCAATATCTTCACCCATTCTGGTTCATCAAACTCATGCGCATTAGAGTATTCAAAAATAGGGTTATCAATCAAGTGTGCAAACTCATCCTTGAATGTGTAGTCAGGTTTCATCATAGATCCCATATGAGTAGCTATGTTGATATCTCCTACTATTTCCTTCTTACAATAAATGTATGCGCAGATATCTTCTACGTGAACATCACCTAATGGGGTTTTGGAGAAAGCTCCTTCCACATCATCCAATATGGATTTGACTGGATTCTTTTTGAATACAAATCTCTTCCTCTCTACAATATCAAATACAAATGGAGTCGCCATACTTACTTGGAACTTGATTAAGTAGGGTTTCATGAAATTCTAAAATGGCACGACTGCTAGAGTTTCGTTTCAACTTGATATCCATTTTCTTAACTGCCAAATCTGTTATGCTTCTGTGCTTGATGCTTAGTGCTCCAATTCTCTCCAAATTTTGTGTTCTTGAATGCAAGTGTGAAGAAGATCAAACACTTACTTTCTTTTATAAAAGCTACTGCATTTAATGTTTGCAACGGTACAAAAATTACTCAGAGAATTTGCAACTTTGATCCTGATGAATTTTAGACACTGCGTGTATGCATACTACAATATTATGTTCTTATAACCATGAATCCATAGGTGCATAAGCAGGGGTCTCGAGATAGAATAGCTCCCCCTAAGACCAAGAAGGTCTATTCAGGCAGAAGTAGAGGATGCGTCCACTATGGATGCATCAACTACTTTTTCAACATCATTGTTCTTCCTTACTTCAACCCAAATTTTTCTTGAATCTTCTTTTTCTTGAACAAACTTGACTTCTCCTTCTTCTTCAAATAGTGATTTCATAGGATCCTCTTGCTTTTGAGTTCTTGATCTACAAAACCTTGAGATGTGTCCATCCTTTCCACATGCGTGACAAATGATAGGAGGTTTTATGTTCTTGTTCATCATGTTGCATTGCTTTTCTGTGTGACCATTGTAGTTACATATCTGACATGTAGTGTTCTAAAAATTTCTTTGAGGTTGATTTCTTTGATTGTTTTGATTCATTCTTTTTTGATTTGTTTTGTAATGTATAGCCCTGTGACCAAAATTATTATAGGAGTAACAATAACCATTTAAAGGTCTTACCTCTTTGCAATCTCTTGCCAAATGACCATGTTTGTTACATTCATAACAGGTTCCATTAACTTTCTTGATTTCCCCTTTAGGTGGAACTATTTTAATCTCTGCAACATTTTCAATTTTCTTTGCTTCTGAAGATGTTTTATGAGTTTTCTTTCATTCTTGCAATGAATTGATTTCAATTTGTGCTACACTGTATCCAAGACTAGTAGTGTCTCCTTTTTTCTTTTCTTCATTAAGCTGAGATTGAAGTGAATCAGAACTTGTGTGGAGTTTATCAATCTTGTCTTTTCCTTCTATTAATTCTGATTCCAACTTCTTCTTTATTTTTTCCAATTCCAGGACTTTCATGTTTTCTTTCAAGAGTTCATCATCTAATTGTTTGCTTTCATTGATCTTTTCTTCAATAGCAATTTGACTATTTGTGAGCTGTTCATCCAGATTTTCAATTTTCTCTTTTAGAGACATATTCTCTTCATTGAGATTTTTGACCATTTTCCCTAAATCACTTATAGAACAATCTTTCAAATCTTTTCTTAATTTCTTGATAATCATTTGTGAGCCATCAACTTTCAGTCTAAGTTCTTCATTTTCTTTTTTCGGATCTATCAAGATCTTCAAGAGTTGCTTCAAGATTTTTTTCAAATATTTTTCTTTTGCTGAGTCCATGATCTCCTCAAGTTGTTAAACTTATTTTTTGAGGACCATAGATCTAATACCAATTGTTAGAAACACTAAGAGGGGGGGGGTGAATCAATTTTTGTCTATTAATTACTTTTCAGCAACTTAAACATAAATCAAACATACATAGAATGAAGCTTAACATAAGAACTCATAACAAAAGATATGATTACGGGGAAATTTTGATCAGAGGAAAACCCCGGTGGGAATTAGTACCCACAAATATTGGACTAGTATAATGACCCTGTTAAAGTTCCTTTGCCCTGTTAGAAGTAGTCTTTACAATATGAGTAGAATGACCTAGTTAAAGGTCTAACACTATTAGGAGTCTTTTACAAAACCCTGTTAAAGGTATATGGCTCACTTCCTAGGCTCACTGCCTAATAGGATGAAGGCTAAAACCTTCTGAAAGATGATATACACTATATCAAAAGTGAACTGCTGTGATGAAACTACTGTTTGATTAGTTTTTTGTATGCACGAATGCTCTTACTCTCTTAAAGAGCTATATCATATACTGACTTCATCTTACTACTCTTCTACATCTTCCTCTTGCATAATTCTTGACATTTGTAGCATAACTTTATATTACATACTTATATGTTCATAACCGAATAGGCACGACCCAAAACAAGACTCTAGTTGACCCTAAAACAAAATACACAACGCTTCCAAACAAGTCAACTCAAGCATGTTTACTAAAATGATAATTACAACATTACAAACATATAACCAAAGGCGCTTAGCCATTACATAACAAAATAATTCACGCTGATCAAAACACTAGTCGGCTTCCATGCTCTGTCTTCTAGATTGTTGGTCTACTGATCTTCCTCTAACTTCACCGTACTATTGTTCCATACTATGTGTGTTTGGATGTAGCATGTACATGTGTCATACAACATATATCTGAATGTACATATGGTGACATGATCTCTTGCACATGTGCTGATGTGCTGATCGCTGAATATCTCTGTCTGCCCTATTTTTCATACTTAGTCATTTTGTCTTTAATGACAAAAAATAAATATGACTTTGTTGCCATGATGACAACAAAAAATGAGTCATGCATCCTTAGGAAGTCAACTTGCCAATAGTAATCTATACAACACATTTAGCTATATAATAAAATGTCATTTAATTTAACATTTTGCATGTTAGGTTTTATTTGTTGATTTTTTCAGATCGGGCCTATGCATTCCAAGCATTGCTTTTCTTGGAATGTCAAGAAAGACCATATCTGACAATATAAATGCACAAAAAAAAGGGAGAAAATTTATAGACTGTGGTCTAACTTAAAAATAAAAGGTGATGGAAAATGTTATTGTCCTTGCAAAATTTGTAAGGGCTTAAAGACTCGAAGATATCTAATTAAAACATCTGAGGAACATTTTAGGCAGCATGGTCACATTGAAGGGGAAAACAAATTTTATCCATCCAGTATGTATTTTAATAATTTATAAAATACATATGACATGATTTGATGATGACATCATGGTCATGGTTAATATAAGGTCATCATTTTCATATAGGTCAACCACCCTGGGTTTCATGTTATGGACCATGACAATTCAGAGAATGTGGATTTTCAAATGAGGGAACATGGAGGTGTGGAAATAGAAGTAGAAGGTAATGATCCCATGGAAGAAGACCACAATGATGAAGAAGATCATGATGATCAAGATGATCACAATGATGATGATGATGATGATGATGATGATGATGATGATGACACAAACCTTGATGTACCTATACTTGAGAAGGCACATGAGCCCCTATATGAAGGCTCCCAAACAACTTTTCTTGTCATTGTATTGTTGTTGGTGAACTTGAAGGTTATGAATTGTTTATCCAATGTAGCAAAGACACGTATGTTAAGGTATGCCATCTTTTTTCATTATTTTAGTCGTAATTCCCTTACAATTAACATTCGGTGAATTGTGTAGCAATTAATATTCTTTAAATTAAAAAATTATATTTTTGGTCATAGGTTGATAGGTGAGTGTTTTTTACCACCATCAAACATTCTACCTCACTCATACCAAGAATTATCTGCCATTATGAAAGATATTGGAATGGAGTATCAAACAATACATGCATGTCTGAATGATCATATTATATATCATAAACAACATGAATTTGCAACAGAATGCCCTGTTTGTCATATTAGTAGATATCGATCAGATCGAATAACAAAAAAGGTGCCTCTCAAGGTTCTTCAGTTTATTCCCATTATTCCACATCTGTAATGATTATTCAGGTGCAATAGCTTGGCATAATTTATGGATTACCATGCACACAATAGAATTCGAGATGACATTATGCAAATTCCTGTGGATGGTTCAACATTTAAGGAAATAGAGGAAAAATGACCACACTTTAAAGAAGAACCTCGTAATCTCAAGATTTCATTGGCAGCGGACGGTCTCAATCCATTTGGAGAGATGAGATCTACTTACTTGGTGTGGCCTGTTTTTGTTATCAACAATAACATTCCTCCTTGGATGTCCATAAAGAGGGAGCAGATAATGTTGGCATTGATTATTCTAGGTATTTTTTCATTTAATAGTCATCTAAATTAATTTACTATAAATAACCCATCAAAATGGTCATAATAATTATGTAATTTTTTTGTTCATTCAACTAGGTAAGTACCAAGTTAAAGATATAAATGTATATATTGAGCCCCTTATCGATGAGCTGATGGTGTTATGGAATGGGGTCACTATGTATGACATCTCTAGACCAATAGAACAAAGACAATTTCTATTCCATGCAATGCTTGTATGGACAATACATGATGCTCCTGGGCTAATACATTTTTCTGGTATGTTTTCTTCTTAACACCTCTGTTTTGGTATATTATAGTGCTAACACAAAGTTAACATATTTAATCCAATTATACATGATCTTGTAGGTCTTTAGACAAAGGGAAAATTTGCATGTCCAGTTTGTGGTCCAAAGACGAAATCTTGTCATTCAAAAATTTTAGGAAAGTAGGTGTTCAATGAGAATAGACACTTTCTCCACAGAAATCATAAGTACCGAATTACTGAAAAAACATCTTTTCAATGGGAAAGAAGAGACTACATCAAAGCCATAGAGAATGACACCTTGCCTATGGAAGTTGGCATACAATAAAATAAATCATCGAGGTAATGTCATTCCATTTGATGGTTTTTATTTGAAACTTATATTTTGATATTGTGTTTTGTTTACTAATAATGTAATTGATGCTTGTGAAGGTCGTCAAGGCATTAATGATCAACTTCCAAAAGGACTAAAAATTTATCATAGGCAATTTAGTAGGTTGTCGTACTACGAGAAACTCCCAATCGTGTATTTATTTGATCCTATGCTTATTGGAAAGAATGTAACAGAGACATTATGGAAAATCTTTGATGGAAGGCATGACAAAGACAAAATTGTCACAATTTGTAGTGACATTGAAGAATCCAACCATGCAATGAAAATTTTCTTTCAATCAAATAACAATGGATACCATATTAATACAAGTTCCCTTAGTTGGTTATTGTCGGAGCAATAGAGCAATGCTATAAAAGAAATCATAAAAAAAATACGATTTCCCATAGGATTTGCTGCGAATATAAATGATCTCATATCAAAGAAAAGTGAATTTGGGCTAGGAATGAAAAGACATGATTGACATATATTTATTAAGGTAATTCATGTTATTTTGTATTCACTATATATTTGTATACTGCATGTAGTTTTTATTGCATTCTTTTATAAAATATTGATAAGATCATTTTACAAATATTGCAGTACGTTCT
>MU228344.1:169885-191914 GCA_018584345.1 Thuja plicata
TATATATATATATATATAAACCCATCAAATATTGGTCAACAAAATGAGACACTGTGTTTGATGTTTTGATGAGCCTGCCATGTGTTCAATGTTGATTCTGGCCAACTATGGTCGAAAAAGCGACACACTATGTTTGATGTTTTGATGAGACTGTTATGTGTTCGATGTTACTTCTGACCACCTTTGGTCGCAATTTTGGAAAATGTTGGTTGCTTAGATAAAAGGTTTGATATGCAATTCTTCAAGCTTCAAGCAATTTTTTTGGTGAAGATTCGGTCGATAATTCAACCACTAAGTAGGTCAATATGTCAACAATGAGTTTTCCTATCAAATAAGTGACAAAAAAAGTTTGACAACATTTTTGGTCGTCTGTTCGACCAATGGGTGTCGAAAATTTGACTATTCCACGTCGAAAAATAGGCTAAAATTTACTAGTGAAAGAAAGGAAAGCACACTAAGTTTCAAAGGATCTGGCTCAGACCATACCTAATCTTAGAGATCTACGGGGCCAATAATTATCACCTAAGCTATGACCCGAGAAGCCATTCCATTTCCCATCAAAGGAAAGTTCCTCAAACACTACTTCAAATGAGGTGGGAGGTAAGTTTCCCAAAATTGTATTATATGTAAATATTGTTTCAGCCTGTAAATATTTTCCTGGCACTCCTTGGGAGTGTTTGTCATTGTAAATAGTTTTTGGAAGTCCTTTGGGGCCATCTTCTTTCCTTTTTTCTTCATTTTGTCTTTAGTTTTCTTTATTTTCTTTTTGTGTCTTATTTTTTGGGTTTCTGGCATGTGGCTCTCTTCTTGTAGACAGGTATGATTTACACGACATCTAGTCCCTGGAATGTTTCCTTGTACATTTTGGCTAGTCAAGAATCTATTGTTAGCATGGTGGAATTTTTCCGCACTCCAGAGTTATTTTGTACGAATGGTAAAAGGTTATGGTTAATCGTTCATCAAATTCTTATCTTGAGAGTCTTGACATTAGTTAACAGAAAATCTAAGAAGCAAGTAATCATATGGTCCTTGAGAGAAGATCATTCTCACTGGTTATTGACCATGTCAGAAATTTGAAAGAATATCCTGAGGCCGAAATGTCTCTCCTTTTTAGAAAATTAAAATGGATGACAAGGTGAAAGAAGTACCACCGTAAAAATTAGCTGAGCTTAAGGTTCATGGTTAAAGAAGTACCACCTTACCCATCTTCAAAAGAAAAGAAAGAAAACTGGAGAATAGAGAATTGTGGGATTTGGGGGATCATGCAAGATATAGTGATTTTGGCCTGATGTACTTAGTGCTATCTCTCTACTTCTCTTGGAAGTCATCAGCTTGATTTTCTTCAAAAGAACACACTTCATAGTTGACAAAAGATTGAAGGATTGAATCGGTATGCCTCACATTTTCTTAGACACCTCGTGCCTCACAAGTGAGATTCTCCAGGTAAAGATGAGTTCCAGTTTTGGTAACCAGAGATTTCATAGTTCTCAAATGCACTAAGGCATTTGTCCTAGTGAGTCACCACTTGTTATGCCCTACATACCTGTCCCTACATTTTTTTAGAAAAATGTCAGGTCCCCCTTTTGGTTTTTGCCTTGTTCCTTTTTCTTTTGTTTTCTTCCAGCCTTTGGCTCCGTAGGGTCGTGGTTCTATTTTATTTGTTGATTTCTCTCACTCTGAGACCCGGTCCTGGAGTGTTTTTTTTCTTTGTGCCAGCCGGATTCCAAACTCTGGGATTCTCTGCCACTGCTTCCTCTTTTGTTAGAGGGTGTGGTTGCATAGGATCCCAAGGCCTGGAGTCTGGAGTTTTTCCTTTTCTTGGGACTTGTGAAGGGAAGAAATGTGTTTTTACCTAAGGGTATAAATGGGGTTTCACTTGTCATTTTCACATTTACCACAAAAATTACCCTGAGTGATTAAGAAAAACTAAGTGTGATTTGTGCGAATTTACTAGTGAGCTTAGTGTGTTTGCTTCAAGTGTTTAGCAGTTTGAGCTTGTACGTTCTTCAACCTTTTTGCAAGGTTTTCAATGTTCATTGTCTATGATGCTTTCTAGTTTGTAGAGCACCTCTTGTGTTCCTCCTCTCACATTTCCTAGTTTCAAGGTAGACCCTTCGGCTTCTTTCTATCTTTTATTATTTTGCTTTGTTCTTTATGTTCCTGGTTTTTGTTTGTTTTCTATCTTTGGTCTTCATTGTCACCTCTTGTTGGTGGGATGGCTTCACAGGAAGGTCATTCACCTTCCTTGCATTATTTTCCCTTTAAATATCTTAAATCCTTCTAAATTCTGTAAATAATTGTAATTTCTCTATAAATTGTTAATAGTCTGTAGGTTAAGGTCAGTTCCTATAAATCCCACCGTTCTCACATCTTCTTTTGTATATTAGTTCGCATATTTTCATGTCTGACCCATCCTATGGTGAGCTCATCACACTCTCTGCATCGTTGAACCCAATTTTCAAGCTTGCCCACTTGATTTATGGGCACTAGCACAGTAGAGACCCACACTCTAGGGTTTGTAAAAAGTGGGCGTCCTTGGCAACATGCCCAACTAGAATTCTCCATGGGATCATTATCCCCAAATTTAATGGGAAGCCAGCTTCCCCAAGACTTTTTGGGTAAATGACACTTTCATTTACCACAATATTTTGACACTTACTCAGGATTATAGGTACCGATTGTCCAAGGAAGAAATGATCTTTGAAATTGACATATTTTATGCATTGAAGAAGGTCACCTCCATCGCATTCCCAATCACTTGTGGGAACTATCCTTGCAGCCTTGCAGTGGCCAAAGAGGCCACCAATAAGTTAAAGATTTTGGGACTAGCCGAGTTCCATCTGGAAAGGAATAATTTTGACCCACTTGGAAAGATAAGCGCAGCACTGCCCTGGGCATCCACACCACACAAGCCTCACATTAAGGATTTTTGGGAAGATTTCCAGGATGATTTCAACCTTTGAGGTTAGAAATAATCAAGGATAACTAAAGGGATGATGAAGAGCCTCGACCTTCAGACCTTTCCAAAATATTTTTTAGATAGTGGTGTTAGGATTAGGATCACTGAGAGTCGGGGGGTGAATCAGTGATTTATTAATTAATACTTTTTATGATTATCTGAAACTTTACTTAAATGCTTAAGTACTGAAATGAATATCAATTCAAGTAAGATAAACATACACAACTCATAACACCAAATATGATTACAGGGGAACCCAATGCAAGTGAAAACCCCGGTGGGAATTAGTACCCACAAATATTATGTACTAGTTTCTTATGATCCTTGTTAGAAGATCCTTAACCCTGTTAGGAGTTGTCTTTACAATGTATGAAGTAAAATGACCTTGTTAAGGGTCAGACCCTATTAGGGGTGGTGGAATCACTATCCAAGGACTCACTATCCAAATGGTGAAGGCTACAACCTTCTAGATTTTTGAGACACATTGTATCTGCAAGGTGAACTGTTGTTGTGACACTGCTTGTCTGATCAGTTCCTTTTGTGTGCTGATGCTTTAACCTCTTGTTAATCACTACAAAAATCTTGTATGCACTCTCAAAGCTTCTACTTCAATATATATATCATCAACATATGATAGATATATCTTTGCTGCTTTAACACTCTGCTATGCTTTCTTATCTCTGGCTTTCGCAACTTCTCCGATCACAAATGACCTTCTATAAGTACTTCCTCAAAATACATGAACATGTCAGATTTAGGAAACCTTTTACCATATATCTTTATCACTTACATAACCACACAACCCTTCATTAAGTCTTCTTAACATTAATTATAACTTCTTTAGTCAAACCAAATAGACACGTCTTTTCACACAGTCCGCTCCACAAAATTAGCTCTAACTAATTATCCTAGATGAATCAAGTCATGTGCTTTTAACCATATATTTCTAGGTCACTAACCATCACTAATCCAAAGGTGCAAGTCCTGAGGATTAGTGCAACTTCTATGCCAAAACAATCTATGTTGGCTCTTTCCATGATCTTTGTCCTGTTCTGGTATTCACTGGTTGTACCTCTTCAACTGGCTGTATCTTCTTCATACTTGTAGATATGATCATGCTTTCTTAGACTTAGCATGTCAAAATAGTAATGAGATTATCTTCAAAGGCACATATCATTTGGATAACAAATGAACACACGCTAATCAAAACTATAACAGTCTATTCCTTGCTCTGTCCTATTTTCTGTACTTAGCCAATTTCTAATCTTCTGATAATGTGTGCTGACTCCAAAACATCATATGACTTTTTTTCCATAATTAATTCACTAAATAGAGTCATATAAACTAGTATATTCAACTTTCCAACAATCTCCCCCTTTGTCATTATTGGCAACAAAGGAATATGGTGAAGTTACTATTTGTCCTTTATACAAAATATCTCTATCTTATATCTCCCTTTTATCATATACTAGACTCCATATTATTCATACTCTACTCACCCTTTGACATTAATTACAAAGGTTCTCAAAAACACTTCTATGTACTTACTCAGCATACATATCTGAATATGCAATTTGCAAATTCTGGATCTCTTTCTCCCAAAATGCAATCAGTGAATTAACAATCTGTAGATGGGCACATAATGCATATTGTAGCTTCTCTATCTTCTCCAAGTCTGTGCTAGGACCTTGATCATATGATAGACTCCATATTCTATTCATTACTTTACTCACCCTTTGATATTATCTTCTTTTCCTTCTCAATCTTATCAATCTTCCCGTGATATACACATATTAATATCGGTGGAGGGATCTTCCATAGATTTCCTTATCTTCTCTATCATAGCCTCTACCTCCTAGATCTTCTTTGTAATGATGGGCACTTAACTTTCCTGATTCATATAGTCAGCAATAATATTTTTTCCTTTTTCTGCAAACTCTTTCAAGGATGCTTGACCAGCTTTGAGTGAACTAAGATCAAGTGTAAAGTTGCTAACCAATTCACTGAGCCTCTTCTTAATATACTTCTCTTCTGCAATATCTGATCTATTTTCATGACTCCTTCAGATTATAAACTCCCACTTACTTATTTTATCCTCATGAGTCTACGTCTTTTATGGGTGTCAAACTTTACAAGAATGATGATGAATTTTCCATCACTTCAGTCTTCTCATTTTCTGCTTCCTTTTCTGTGATATCTAAAATCAATATATCTTCTTGTTGATATAAAGACTCTCAGCCTCTTGAGTACTCACAAATGTTTCTTCAAACTTGTCTAGATCAATATCCATTTCTTTCCATTGATAATTCAACATTATTAACCATGAATGTATCCTCCATGTCCTTGGCCATGGGCGCAGAATCTCGTGGACCTGTCATAATAGTTTTATCTACTTCTTCGCATGACATTTCAAATTTGTATCTTCAATCAATTCCTCTCTTGTGTGAACACTCTTTTTAGATGATAAACAATAATTATGCACTTCCAAGGATAACATCAAGTTGGCTCCAAAACAAAATCTCCAATGGCTATACTGATACTCTCACATAGAACGTTGCTCAACAAGATTTTGACCCATTCTACTTTATGAAATTCACACCCTGAAGCATACTGATAAATTGCTTCTGAGCTATTTCAAATATTTTTTTGATATCAATCTCTATTGAAGAATGTAATTGTGATGCTTTTCTACTTGACTACAAGTTCTCCTTTGATTATCCAACCGCTTACTCGATTGCTAAGTAATTTTTCAATTGATTTCATAAACAATGTGTTCGTGCTTGGGCTTCATTACTTTTCTAAACAAATAATGATTATCAATCTCCTTTCTTTACTATTGAGAATAATTTCAATGCATTAACAATACAATTGCTAGGGCTTCCATTATCTCCAATCGCTTATTCTGACCGCATGTGAGGACTTGGTGATTTCAAAGTAGAAATCTACCATTAATACTTGCTGCGTGGACACATAAAGCAACTGTAACTTTTGTTCTTGTTCCTGATAACAATTTAGACCATGTTCTCTTTCATACTACATCACAATGTCACCAAACAATTGTAATCCAAGGTGCATACTCGGAGGTGAGTATACCATCCACGCAGGGGTTCAGAGCTAGAATAGCTCCCCCAAAGACCATGAGGGTCAACTAATCAGACATAGAAGGTGTGTCCACTAAGGATGCATCTGCTACCTTGTTCTCTTCATTGTCCTTCTTTACTTTGACCCAGATTCTTCTCGCATCTTATGTAGCTTTCACAAATTTGATTTCTTCTTCCTTATCCCATAATGAATCTTCTGACATTTTAGGGTTTTCCTATCTCTCTGCTCTAGATCCACAATGCTTAGAGATGTGTCCATCTTTTCCACATGAGTGAAAAATGATAGGAGGTATGATGTTATTATTCATCATGCTGCACTGCTTGGCTGTATGTCCATTGTAATTACATATCTAACATGTAATGTTCTGAGGGCTTCTAATATTTTGCTGAGGATAACTTCTTTGTCTTTTCTAATTCTGATTTCTTTGATTATTCTAATTCTTGTTCTTCTGACTTTTTTTACAATTCATAGCTCTATGACCAAATTTATTTCTTGAATAACAGTAACCATTGAAGGGTCTTACCTCTTTACAATTCCTTGCAATATGTCCATGCTTTTTATAGGCATAACAAGTATGGTCAACTAGCTTGCATTCATCCTTAGGTGGTTCAACATTGTCTTTAGTCTAATTTACAATCTCCTTAGTGTCTGTGATGTCCTTTGGTTCTTTCATTATTTCTTGCATGGCATCAATCCGAATTTGTGCTTCATTGTATCCTATACTGCTGGTATCTCGTTTAACCTTTTGAGCATACAACTGTGATTCTATAAGATTCTTGCTTGTGTGTAACTTGTCAATATGATTCTTTGTTGCAATCAATTCAGATTCCATCTTATCTTTGTTGTTTCTTAATTGCAAGATTTCCATGTTTTCTTGTCTCAGTTCTTCATCTAACTGCATGTTTGCTTTGACTTGATCATCATAGGCATCTTGATTGTTACACGTCTTTTCATCTAATTCTTCAATATGATCCTTTAGAGATGAGTTTTCTTCATTCAAATTTTTGACTACCTCTCCCAAATCATTTGAAGAACAATTCCTTAATTCCTTTTTCAGTTTCTTGATAAGTATTTGCATGCCATTAACTTTTACTTTAAGATCTTCATTTTATTTTTCAGATGTGTCAAGTTCTTCAAGGGCTGCTTAAAGATTATTTTTTAGGTGTTTCATTTCTTCCTTCTCCATGATCTCCTTAAGTGGTTAAACTTATTTGTTGAGGACCAGATCTCTAATACCAATTGTTAGGATTAGGATCACTGAGAGGGGGGGGGGGGGGNTCACTGAGAGGGGGGGGGGGGGTGAATCAGTGATCTATCAATTAATAATTTTTATGATTATATGAAACTTTACTTAAATGCTTAAGTACTAAAATGAATATCACATACACAAATCATAACACCAAATATGATTATGGGGAAACCCAATGTAGGTGAAAACCCCAGTGGGATTTATTACCCACAAATATTTTGTACTAGTTTCTTATGATCCTTGTTAGAAGATCCTTAACCCTATTAGGAGTTTTCTTTACAATGTATGAAGTACATTGACCTTGTTAAGGGTTAGACCCTATTAGGAGTCTCTTATAATAACCCTATTAGGGGTGGTGGAATCACTGTCCAAGGACTCACTGTCCAAATGGTGAAGGATACAACCTTTTGGATCTTTGATATACACTGTATCTGCAAGGTGAACTGCTGATGTGACACTGCTTGTCTGATCAGTTTCTTTTGTGCACTAATGCTTTAACCTCTTGTTAATCACTACACCAATATTGTATGCATTCTCAAAGCTTCTACTTCAATATATATATCATCAACATATGACAGATATATCTTTGCTACTTTAACACTCTGCTCTGCTTTCTTATCTCTGGCTTTCACAACTTCTCCAATCACAAATGACCTTCTATAAGTACTTCCTCAAAAAAAAAAACATATTGGCTTTAGTAAACCTTTTACCATATATATTGATCACTTACATAACCACACAACCCTTCATTAAGTTGGCTTAACATTAATTATAACTGCTTTACTCAAACCGAATAGACACGTCTTTTCACATAGTCCGCCCCACCAAATTATCTCTTACTAATTATCTCGGATGAATAAAGTCATGCACTTTTAACCATATATTTTTAGGTCACTAACCATCACTAATACAAAGGTGAAAGTCCTAAGGATAAGTTCAACTTCTATACCAAAACAATCTCTGTCGGCTCTTTCCATGATCTCTGTCCTGTTTTGGTATTCACTGGTTGTACCTCTTCAACTGGTTGTATCTTCTTCATACTTGCAGATCCGATCATGCTTTCTTAGAATTAGCATGTAAACATACTCATAAGCTTATCTTCAAAGGAACATATCATTTGGATAACAAATGAACACATGCTAATCAAAACTATAACAATCTATTCCTTGCTCTGTCCTATTTTCTATACTTAGCCAATTTTTGATCTTCTGATAATGTGTGCTGACTCCAAAAATTCATATGACTTTGTTTCCATAATGATAACACTAAATAGAGTCATATAAACTAGTATAGTCAACTTTCCAACAAGTGGGTCTTTGGAGGACCAATCATACAAGACACACGAGATCGACAAGATGGATCTCCCTCCAGTGGATTGGGACACCACAAACATTTTGACAATTGAGGATATCACCCAGGGAATCATAGATCACAACCATGACTCCTTTGCACAAGTGTGAAGGAAAATCACCTGATGGTGTCCACTTTAGCCTCTAGAGTGGCAGTGCTAAGAAAATATAAGGGGAAAGTAAAAGAGAACACCCCATCCCAGGTTCCACCCATAGATTTTCTCCCCATTTTGGAGAAAATTCACACTCACCTTGAGGCATCCCACCAGTTGTGTCAATAATTGAGCACCCAGATTTCTCTCAGCCTTCTAGTTACTCTAGTGGGATCTTCCCTCCTGGTAGGGTCCCCTTCACTGGCACCCTTCATGAACTAGAAGACGGAGACCGAGGAGGAATATGCGGCTATCTTGGATTTTGGGGCCCCGCTATAAGTAAGAAGAAAGAAACAGAGGGTGGATAATCCCTCACCAAGCACTGATGTGGGCCTTAGGATGTCAAACATTACCTAGGTGGAACTCATCTCTTCTTCTCCTAAGCCAGAGGATCCTTTGGCGGTCTCCCCTCCCCACAATGATTTCGATGACCTCTTCCAAATGGAAGACTTGGTGAATTTACAGGCCTATGTGGTGAGGGGAGTGGAGTAGATAGATGCACAAGAAGAGGTGGCCCCAAAAAAAGAACTCTGGGGGTAAGGACAAGAGAAAGAACAAGAAGAGACACAAGATGTGGAATAAATATCGGTCCCAAGGACCGAGACAGAACTGAGGCAAACATAAGATGAGAAGCTAACAACTAAAGAAACTAGACCTTCTAGATCAATCATACCCCCAACTATCACTATTCAAACACCTCTAGTTACTCTGGGTGGCCAGGTTCCCTAGAGTGCGACATTCAGAGAGGTGGTCTCTAGGGCGCAATAGTCAGATATAGGCCAGACCCCTTCGCCCCCTCCAGAAGATGTGCCTATGAAGGAGAATGTCTTGACAGATGGTGTAAAAGAAGAGCAACAACAACATGATAAGGGGGATAACCCCAGAAATGTGGATACTGAGACCACAAATGCTGGAAAATAGGGAAATAGCAGAGATGCAAATGTAGATGCCACCAATGTGGAAGATACATGAAACCCCAAGGAACATGAAAAGGAGTTTGATGTGACTATGGATACTAGGGAAACACCCTAGGACCATGAGGAGAATCCCAGTACCCAGGATCTAGCCATAAGGCCTCCCTAGCTGCCATAGTGGCTGGTGGAAACATGAAAAAGAAAGGCCCTGGTTGTAGCAAGTGCCCCTCTTTCCTTGGTCTAAATGATGGCCCAAAATCAAGAGGCTAAGAATCCTAAGAAGGCCTGGACCATCTATACCCTTTGGACCGGTTCAAGAGGAAGTAGAGTTGTAGTAGTTGTGACACCTCCTCCATATTCAGAAGTGGTATCTGAAAGGGCTGAAGATTATATAGTTTAAGAAGTTCCTCTAGGGATGAGATATAAATAGGGTGAATTGAACCTATTAAAAAAGCTACCTGGGTAGTCAAGGCCCAATATGACAAATAGGTACAGAAGTTGAAGGAGGAAAGAGAAAAGAATGAAAATCTCCTTAGGCTTCTTGCAGAACTAACACAATCACTGGTCGAGATCCATCCGAGAGCCTCCACCTCCAGAAACTGCTCCCTCAAGTTGACAGGGATGCTCTAAAGGTCATGAAGAAGAAGGCACAGGCTGTGGATGGGTGGATTGCTGAGCAATCAAAGTCATAAGGAAATTCCTGGTAGCAACATTCCTAGACCTTTATCAGGCCAACAACCTCATGGGCCAGGTGAATGGTACCGTCATCTTGTGGGAGAAAGATATAGAAAAATATGAGGAACGGAGGTCCGAACTAGAAGAAATAAATAAATTCAGATAGGAAGCCATTATAGAGACAAGACTTTTGGGAGAAGAACCCTTTGGGTTCCTCCAGGCCCAACACTCCAGACTTGGCCTCAAAACTGAGGTAAGAAAAAAATTGGTAGTGGCTATAAAGAATAGAATCTTGGAAGTCAAGAATTCTTTAAATTTATACATAGTGTTTGTATCAAGGGTTTTGCAAGTCAATCCCTTCACAACCAGGACTTGTGCACTAGAGGATTTTATACTCAGGAAATTTGATGAGCTGATGGAGTCCCGGTACCATTCCGTCAGAGATTTTGGAGGAAGGATGTCACACTTAACCAAGATGATGCTCCAGGCTCACGATGTAGTGAAAGTGGCTATAGAATTCAGGGAAGGGGCCGACGATGTTGAGGAATAGTTTGGGTTTTTCAGTGACCCATGGGACTATGTCAAGGATATAAACAAGGATGGAATTGGCCATATTTTGGAGGCCTTCAAATAAAAGAAGAAACAATAAAGTTCTTTGGTCTCTGAAGATTTTCACCAATGGGGTACAATTTTGAAGATTCATTATTATTTGAGTGTAAGCTCTCAGACTCTGGAATTATAGTTCCTAGTTTTTTATTCATTCACAGTGGTCTGCATCCAAGTTCTCTAGAGCCAACTGATCACTATTAGGTAGTTAATAAGGGTCAACGGGTTGGTAACCAAGATAAGGCATGTCAGATAGAAGAGATGGCTCTGACAAGTGATTCTCCTAAGGTGTCACTCTCGTATTTACTACCTGGTGTACATCAAAGACAGGGAGCCATAATTTGCATTTATGAGGCATGTCACCTAGAATACTGAGACAATAAGATTTCTTCTATAAATAGCCCGTTAATTTTCTGTATGCCGATTCTTCTAGATTTCTCCTCTTATCTTCTTCTATATTGTCAGACCTCTACACTCTTTGAGGTGATTATAAGTGGTGTAGGTAGTACCGGCCATAGGAGAATGTATTTTATTTGTTGAGTGTATAGTTAGATTAGGTTATTTTTAGGTCAAACTTTGTGTATAAATAAGAAGTCTGACACCATAATAAGGGTGGGCAAAATTGATGATTTTGCAGTCTAGAAATAATAGAAGCATAGTATTTCATTTTCAGTTGTCTTAGTAGCTCAATGCTTAACATTCTTAGTAGTTTATAATGCTCCCTTGGAGCCATGGATGTATTCACCAGTGATGTTGGAACCATTGGAGTCAATGAAGAAGGAAGAACACCTTATGGATACTTGTTATGTGTTGTTCTGATCTCTGGAATTAGCAAGTATCTTTTGTGTAGTACATTTTCTTGTGTCATTTTATCCTATGTTTTAGTTTATATTAATGATCTTATTTCTCGTTGCTACTGAATGCATGTGAATCACTAGTTCTTTATGTATTTGGTATTTAGTGTAGTTTTCTTGCATTGGAGCATTGTTTGATGTTTGAATCTTTATTGCATAATTATAGGTAGAAGCATGTATCTAACCTTTATCAATCTTTTAAATTTTATTTAATAATCCAAATGCTTGCAGAAACCCCATCCCATTTGAAATCCCTGAGACGATGAGTCAAAACTAGCTATCCCCTCACACAATAGTCACCTGCCCAACTTAGCTCCCCCGCCCCATTGAGAACCGACTACCAGGTGCTTGGAGGCTAGGATAATTCTTTATCTAGAAAACCTCTTCATGTGGAGTTGGTCGGTACCCTGATACCTGGTGACAACTTTACCTTTGTTGGCAGAGCCGGTCACAAAGTCACGTCAACACATAATTTTACTCTTTTAAAATTTTACATGTTTATGTAACATAAACAAAAGTAGAATGGACAAAAATATAATTAAACATACACAATAATATAATGCAAGAGATTATCCTGAGTGGAAACCCTCCTGGAGAATAAAACCACTTGAAGTTGCTTCACTGGCTTATCTGAAGTTTTATTTTTATAATACCTCACTAGTTTTTGTGTCTCACTGACAATGCTATCTCACTGATACCCCGATTATGTGTCACTCTTTATGTACCATAAATTTTAATAATTACAACTATACATAGTATCATCTATGTTTCACTCAACATATTTTTATGTCACTTTATCTAATTTTTAGAATTAAATGTACAGCATAGATCTTTCATCTATACCATACCATTGTGCATATGTATACCATGTTGGAAAAATGGTTAGCGCTCCCCTCAGGATCCATGACAAGGGACTAATCACCTCCTATGGATTCTATAATTATAGTGATTGTATCAGACATTGATAAGCCGATATTTTGGTGCAATGAAAAAAATACTTGTAATAAGTGGTATCAGATCTAGATCACAAGTTTGAACCCCCTTCAGTAATGCTGAGGGGGAGATTTTTGGAGAAATGGTCAACACTCCACTTGGGATTCATGACAAGGGACTAACCGCCTCCTGTAGATTCTATAAGTCTAGTGGCTGTAACAGAAATTAAAAGGTCAATCTTTTGGTGCAACAACAACCACACTTGTAACATACCACATACCCAATTATATAGTATAGATAAATGCAATGCCTTAACAATTCTCTCATAAAATTATATTATACAGCCGACATATCTATGTAATAAAATCAATGTAATTATTCTTCAAGAAATTATAACCAAAGAAGATATTTCCTTTTAATACCGCAATACTCTCTGTGTTTCTCTTTGCATAACACTTTCCAAATAATGCATTTGTAATTTTCTCTATTATGAAACTAAAATAAAACTCCCATCCTAAACTATAACAATATATACAAAATAATTCTCATGTATATTTTCAAAATATTACAATTTCTTTTCAACTAATCAGATATCCTTCAACTGCAACAATATTCTTAAATTTGTCCTTTTTAGCAGAAAAGCTCTTAATCAATCAGCCAACACCACAAGTAGAGATTAAGAATAACTAAACGAGTCACAACCCTCTATACAAGAATGAACAAAATATATGATAATCAAAGAAGGATAAACCACTAAACCTGTGTTACAAAAAACCCTATCAAAATTTCACATAAAATGAAACCCTAACTAGGGTTTAGTTAAACCTTATTCTCTTTATTTTACACGTTTTAAAATGAAATTTTCAATATAATAACAAATATAGATTTACTTTAAGAAAAGAGTTATTCTTTTGACAAAATACATACAAGATAAACAACAACTCAAATACAAAGCCTTTAACATGAATATTATCTTTTGAGGGAAGGGAATATACAAGTTTAATTCATGGTAAGGGAAGGGAATATACAATTTTAATTCATGGTATGTCCAAAACCATATATTAATGAACTAATAGAAAACATTTAATGCATGGCTTCAATAAAAAATGATTGTAAAAAAGAATTAACAAGAGAGACTAACAAATGACTAAAATAATCATTGACCAGAAACCATTCAAAATACGATGAAGTAAGAAGAGACAGTTACAAACCCCTATATATCCTTCTTTTCACTCATAACTTTTGAACAATATTGTTACCAATAGCTTGCAAAAATACCACTATAATTGTTCCAAGAAATCCAATCATATTGAGTGCAAATGCCGCAAAAATTCTAACTTGTGTGAGTGTGCCCTAGCTTGAGAACTTAACACTCGAGCTTCAAAATGAAATAGTATATAATAAAATTTAAAAACCTTTTGATGAGATTTAAATCCACTAAAAATGGACTTTTATCCTCTCATTTTTATTTTCAAGAAAACGTTTACAAAGCTTAAGTCATTTATTTTCCTTAGAGAGATAGCTTTTCAAATCATAGTGTTAACTATATAATTAAAGATCTTTGATGGAGTGATCATATATAAGAGATTCCTATTTCATTGAACCTTCTTTAGTACACAATAGTCAAGTATCATATATGCTTATCCAAACACTTTGTGACCTCTATAAGGAACCTATAATGTGTGAAAGACAAAAACATATAGTGTTCTACCATGATAATCATGAATACAATTCAAGAATGCAACTGATTAGTATGTGTAAATTGACTCATGAAACAATGTCATAATAAGTACCTCTATAATATAGCATCTTATATGAATCAAAACAATGATGTAACCATGACCACCATACCATCTTGTGTTTGACATTGATGCCAACACATACCAGACTTTGGTCACCAAACTCCCCCTTTCTAATTGATATCAAACCAAGATAGATTCATCAAACATGTATAAAAATAATCCAAATACTTAATTCAAACTTAAGTATATACCTGCGATAATCAAGTTACAATAAAAAAAACAAAGATCGCCTACTATGAGTCAGAAGAAATGTCAAAATCATCCTGTAACTTTCAAAGAAACCAAACCAAAACTAGATAGAATTAATACAAACTTACTGCTTACTGATCTCTTTCACCGAAAAACCTTTATATGATATCAAAAAAAATATCATTGTATCTCCACAAACTGACACAATTATTAACAAAAAATGACCAACCTGTTTATAATCTTAAAGACTCATCACAAACTCTCTAAACCAAAATATAAGCCACTACACATATTAATGAAATCAACAAAACATAACTGATTATCTTGAAATAAATTCATTATACCATACTAGAAACAAAAACATTATTGTCATGTATTCATTACTGATAGATAAATACTGATAACATCATTGTTACTCGTAGCACTATTTCACTCCCTTTCTACGAAAATGCCAAAGGAGGAGTTCCGAAGATGGCTATATAAATAAGCATATGATGCATAGGTATACAGAAAATACTTATGCATCATAGATCCATTTTTGGTAGTCAAGAATTAATACAATGCCAAGCGTGATCAAGATAGGAATGAAATGCCCCTCCTCACTGAAAGGCCTTGAGTTAAATAACTTTACAAATGAAAGAGTGAAATATATGCCATCTCTCTAAATAGAACATAATATCTTATTATAAATTTGCATAGACAATAATAAATCAGTATTCTTATGATACTTGTATGAATAAGAGATTGATAATTTTTATCTTGGATAAATTATCAATTCTTATGAATACAAAAATGAGAAAAATATCAATATCTTATAGTTAACTAGAACATTTTAAAAAGAATATGACAAGTATAGAGTTTCAAAAATAAGGTATAAGAACTTCTAAAGAAGAGATTGGTCAAATAAATTGACCAATTGAATAAAAAGTCCTTAGAAACCTCAAACCAACATTGTTTTTTAAATCCTCCGTGCAAAAAATATAGTAGATTGAAGAGAAATGAAGGATATGGTTCCTTCTACAATCATATCACTTTTGTTAAATCAAAATATGAAGTGGAACACCCTTGTACCTCTTTACTAATTTTTCTATATATATCTAGTAACAAGAACCATCATCATAAAACATCAAGTTGTTCATCAACTTCTTTGTGTGCTATTTTAGAAAATTTGAACCAATATGTTTATCAAATTTTACTAGTTTTTCTATAGCCAATGAACATCATTTTTAAACTTTTGACATTCCTTGTCATTTTATCTTAATTGAGTTCTCAACTTAACAATTTTTTTTGTTACATGTTCCTTATTATAAGCCTAGTTTGAAACTCCATTACTTATTTTCTTTTCTAATTTAGAAATGTTCTTCATTTTCAATTTACCTTCCTAATCTATTTGATTTTCAAGTTCTTCATTTTCAAATTTAGGTTTTGTATTCACAGTTAACCCTTCAAGGAAAGTTTCATTGTAATCTTCATTAATAACACCATTTAGACCATATACATTACCTTCTTCCCTTACACATCCAACAATGCTTCTTCACAATTTTCACTAATCTAG
This sequence comes from Thuja plicata, assembly GCA_018584345.1. Lineage (NCBI taxonomy): Eukaryota > Viridiplantae > Streptophyta > Pinopsida > Cupressales > Cupressaceae > Thuja > Thuja plicata. Next base: position 186,225 of record MU228344.1, read on the forward strand.
CAATCTATGGTAGTGAAAATATCCATGAGATTGATTCTACAAATATGACTCACACTTAGAAGATTATGTACCAGCAGAATCCAAAAAATGGTTCAAGCCTACTAGTCTACGTGTTAAAATTCTTGGCATTACAATTGAAACAATGTTTTGCATTACAATCATTCCTCTATGTTGTGCATATGGTCTTCACTGTATGTCAACATTGTGTCTTTCATCATTAGTTGAACATTGAAAATTGTTAATTTTAATTACTATTTTTCTCTCTTTTTGGCTGAGTTCATCATTTCCAAAATTTATCCCAATCAATCCTAAATGTTCCTAAAACGATCCTAAATCTTCTTAAATTGATCCTAGTCGATCATAAACATTCATAAATCATATCAAAACTTCCCAATTCAGTCAGAGTCGGTCCTAATCCCTTCCTAATCAGTCCAGGATCATTCCAAACTCATTCAATTTGTTGTAGGAGCATTTTGGGTCCTTGGTAATCTTACAACATCCAAAAAAAATTGTTTTACTGGTGGATATTTGTTACTAGTTTTGTCTTGGAATTCTATTCATGGTCACTGGTTGGGTGATTGCTTTCTTAGTTGAGATATTTGGATCTTTAGAAGGTGTGAACATCATATGGTTTTCATAGGATGTTCATTAGGAATCTTTTCCTATGATCACAACTCATTTGGACATATTGTGCTTAAGTTCTGGTGGATTTTGTGACTTGATGTAAGAAGGAGCTCTGGTTTCAGGAAACTTTCTAAGATTTTGTGTTCGGTCAATTGGTAGAGATGTTTGGGAGGAGAAATGAAAAGGGTTTGTTCATTGTTGTTCCTATATTTGAATTATATGATCATGCTTATTGAAGAGACATAGTTTGAGAGATACTATTGTTTCTCTTTCATGTTTCTATTGTTCTTCATGACACTAGTCCAGTGGGCTTACTAGTTGATTGATTGTGATTTTTGTCGGTGTTTCTATTTGGCGGAGCTGAATGACACAGCTTTCTAGGTGGATCTATATGTGGTCAACTTGATTTTTTGGATAGGTCCTTGTGAATAAAATAGATATTTCATTTAATTAGGGTTTAGGCTGACTAGGTCTAGAACATTTCTTGGAATGTGTAATCATTTTTTAAGGTTGACCTATTAGTGGTTGTGTATAAATTTAGGGTTTGCGATTGTTCGAGTGTGGAGGAAGTCTAGAGAGGGGCTGGGTAGCAGAGAAGCTACTAGAGGATAGATCTGAGACTTAGGAAGATTGGAATGTACATTTTGAGTTAATTTTCTTTGTATGTGGTCGTAACTGGGAAGATCTTACAACCCGACATGTATGAAAAAATTATGATGAATGATTTTTTTTGGGATATAAATCTTTTTGTTCCTATTATCTCCTATTGTTTTCCGCTATGTTGACTATTGCTATAAGGTTCAGAAATATCCTATGGGGATTATCCTACCTAGACTACATCAGATGGTATAGAGAAAAGGTTTAAATCTTTTAGTGGATTCTGTTAGCACTGTAATAAATCTTCATGGTTCTAGGATTTTCCAAGTGTTTTTTCCCTAGTCACCCAAGCCCTAATACTCTATACTTAAACCCTTGTGTTATTTTTAGAGAAAAACCCTAAAATCCTAGGTCCTTGGCACATTATTATTTTTCAAGTTACCTTTCCATGGCCACTTAAGTCTTATTTCTACATGTTCCTTTTTGTCTTGTCTCTTAATCTCTGATTGGGATCAAATTTTCTTTATGATTTGGAGATTTAGTGAGGCAAGGCTATCTCTGAATCTTGTAAGAGAAGGGAATATTCTTCACGCATTCCAAGATTTGACGAAGGCATGTAATTTTTTTGGCAGGCCCGGTGCCTAGGTCTTTTCCTCCTGATCTCGTAATGTTAGTGGCTATGTTAGCCGCATCTGGAGATGAAGGAAGGAATTGAATTTTTAGGCTTTTACCTGAATCTTGTAAAATCACGGTTAAGCCTTAAAAGATCTGGAGATTCTGCGAGGACGGTGGATGCAGGCTCAAGATCAAAGGCTATCACTGGATCTTGTAATCTAAGCTGAGTTAAGCCACGCAGCCGGCGATTCAAAGATTACTATAAAAAAGTATAGCTCATTGTGGGTGCTAATTCCCACTGGGGTTTTTACCATTTGGTTTCCCCATAATCAAATTGTGTGTTGTGTACTGTGTTATCTGTTTAATCATTTACTTTGTTATATTCTGAAGTTAAGGAAGTAAAAAGAACTAAAGTTACTAATAACCGATTCACCCCCCCCGCTAAGATATCCTTTGGGACTATTCCAACACTTTTCTTCCTTTCCTTCTGTAATATTTACCAAGTTTTTATAATGTCCATCAAACATATCAAGTGCCAAATTTAGGCTCTCTACATCATCTCTATTCTGGAAAACAATAGGTACTAGGAGCAACCTGTTCATAGTATCAATTTATATAGACATCACTTTGGTCTTCTTGTCACTTTTATGGTTAGATCTCTCCTTTTCTTTAGTAAGTGCAGTAAAATATATTTTTACCAACTCATCCTCATCCATGCAATAAACATCCATATCAATATATTTGTCTTTACTTGCCAAAAATAAGGTAGAAGATGTGTCAACTTAATTCTCGACTTTAACATTTTATGTTTCTTCTTTCTACTCCAATTATTTTTTTCCTTCTTCCGCAGTCACTGTATTGACATTATCTTCTTCAAATAGGTCATTCTCATCATGTAAATTGTCAAGAGTCACATGCACACCAAAAACATAGAAATCTGGTTGCATATCAACTTCGCTCTTCTCAACACTTGCCTCAGCTATCTTTGAACTCTCTCCCATTCCTAAGGGTGTAGGCAAAGTAGTTGTAGGAAGTGAATTCTTCTCAGGAATAGTGTTCATTAATATTTTGTCTAGTGCTTTCTAAATTTGTTCATTAACTTTATCATATTTTCTTTACATAATCTTCACTAGTCTAGTCTTAGTTCTCAATAAACGTTTTTGTTCTTTAAATATTATGTCTCTTTCTTGCATAGAAACTACATGAAACGTATTATTAATTTCTTGATTTCTTATAGTTTCATCCTTAATGTGTGCTAGTTATTTCCTAATCTCCAATCTATCATATAACTCCTTAGGTATATTGCCATCTATCTCCAATAGATTCTTCTAGAAATCAAGTAAATGATTAAGTACAACATTCTCAATCCAAAGTTTATCAGTTTCCTCATACCTATAATATTATTTGTAAATAGAAACAAACTTTGCTTGCTCGATAGCTCTCTTCTCAATCATCTTAAAGTCAAGTTTCTATATATGCTTGTCACTTTTAGGTTTCATCTCTTCTCTCACTGTGTTTTGTTCTTTAGGTGGTGAAATCTATCTACTGGATCTAGTACTCACTCTAGGAATAATATTTTCTTCCTATGAGGTCTATTATGCTAGAGGAGAGGTTATATCAATAATCATAGGAGGTGGACTGTCTACCATCACTAATTCAAGAGTTTTAAGAGATGCAATAGTAGTACTTGCCAATCCAGAAGATTGAGCTGCTAACTTCTTCTTAACTTCCTTAAACTCTTCCTCGGTGAATCCTACCTTAGTACCACATTCATGGACAATGTTGTCTACTTTTATTTTCCTCAAACCTTTGATCTATTCCTCTCTTACTTTAGCTAATTTTTCCTCATAGGTTCCCTATCTATCCTCAGATGTATCTATCTCAGATGCTAGGACATGTTCAATTTGCATAGTTAATACCTCAGAACTTACCTCATATCCCATAGGATAACACCATTTCTTCCTCGATATAACTGCCTCAAACCATACACAATCAATTTCAACCATGAAATATATTGTATCCTTCTACTTATCAACTAAGTCTTCAGGTATCATGTATCTTTCTTTCATCTTCCTTTGAAGTATCTTAATCATACCAAACAACTCATCATCAACCCATGTGATGTTCTGTCTTATATAATATCATAAATCTGTATACGAGTAGGTATCCCTTTTCTCCAACCACTAGCGTGCATGCTTGGAAATCTATGCTCAATGTGTATGTACATATACATCAATATTGAACCAAATCTGAAGGTCTTCAATCTGTCTTTCTTTATCAATTTCACATTCTCCAAAAATTATTGTGCTAACACTTTACATAGATTGTATTTAGTATTCTCTTTCACCATTCTATATGCCACCATGATAACTCCTGCAGATAATAAATTAGGTCTACTACTATATTATAATTTGTAACCAATTATTATAGAAATCAATTTTACATCCTCTTGCACAATGTCGCTTACTGACATAGCTCGTCTGTCCCATTTCGAGTGTGTTAGGGTTTCAACTTGTTTCTTAACATGTTCCTCTACTAGAGGAATGATTCAAGTATTATCCAATCTAGTAATCTCATTAATCAATTCACTACAAATGTTCACAGGTTGCTCGCCTATCCAAATAAACTAATAATCTACTATGCTCAACAATATCTTAAACCATTCTTCTTCGTCAAATTTATATAAGTCCTAAATTTTCATAATTCTCAATTGATTAACATGTTTGTATTCATCTCTCATAATGCATTTCTCATTCATATACTCCATTTTAGTATAAATTTCATCAATACCCAGTATATCATACTTACAATGAATGTATGCCCTAATGTATTCTACATGTAAAACTTTATGTGGTGTTTGAGAAATAGCTCCTTTAGGGTCTTCTTCAAAAGAATTGAAAGGATTTTTAATGCATTTATATCTAGGTTGATCTAAAACATCATAAATAATAGGTTCTTCCATAGCTAGATGATTTAAATACGTCTTATATGCTAAATTCCAAGTTTTTGCTTCAATCGATCATGCAAGGCAATTGTAAGATAAACAGAATCTCCCTGCTCTCTGATTTCCTTAGGATATTTCTCTTCAAATGGTAAGATAATAAATAATCATATGGTGTTTTATATAATGTTAGGTCATTAAAATTTCACATTACTCAATGTTGTCTAGTCGGCTATAAATCTCATGATAATGTAATAAGCATCATTCAATGTTGCGCTCTAAAATATATACTCTGTGATGTTGGCCACAATCATACCTAAGCTCACTAAATATCAATCCACAAAATTAGGGGCTAGATATATTATGATATCTTCATCCAATTCTCCCCCTAATGCCATGATCAAAAAATTAGGTCAATTACACTTTGCTACCATCAGGAAAAGATCTAGTAGCATCTACTGTCTATCCCTGAACCAATGTCTCAGTTTTCTCTTTGATCTTCCATATCTTACCATTGTTTCTATCCTCTACTTTCTCAAAAAAACTATCAAAATAATTCTTTGAATCTGCAACACTCTTACCAATATCATTTCCATTCTTCTATGTATTCATAGGATGTGGTACTCTTCTATTGTTTTCTCTATTATACTTGCAAAAAATTTCTATATGACCTGGATTATTGCATTTGTAACATAGAGGAATCACCGATAAATTTTGATCAATCAGACACTACTGAATCTAAACAAGATCTGGATACAGAAGAAAGGAGTCTAACCTGTTAAGTTGTAGGATAGCTGCAAATGTAATATCACTCTATTTTGTATGTGTTTTCCAAATGCAACAATCTCTCTTTCATTTATATTAGGAATGAGGCTAGGAGAGACATGTCCCTTCATGGGACATGTCTATTCAT
>MU228344.1:202658-236463 GCA_018584345.1 Thuja plicata
CTAGCCCAAACCACCACCTCCGAAACCCACCACTACCAAACCTGCCACCTCCAAACCAGCCACCACCTCTGTTAAAAGCCGCAACCTCAGCCTGCAAAGCCCTCCAAATGGGCCTCCAAACAAAAAAAAATAAAACCAATCATAGTCTGCCACATGGTCACTGCCACACATTCTGCCACCTCACACGCCAACTCAACAGACATGTGGTGGCCTTTTATTGCACTGTCTTTGCACACAAGATGTTTTTCATTGATTAAATTTGATGCCCTTCTACACATCTTTTTTTGTTGTGTCATTCACATTTTTTGAAGGCCATACAAGTGTCAAATTTAACATCTACAAATGGTGACATCAGCAACTTTTTCAAACTTTTGCACTCACCATTGGCATTTTTAAATTTACTTTCTATCTTTGAATCATCATAACTTGCTTGTTTTAACTCCTTTTCTTGAGCATTTTTTTTTATTTTAGGTAGAATTTCGTAAGGATCGCTATGGTGAAGTATATTTTTTTATTTTTCTCTCTAGATCCCTATTTTTGGTGACTGTATCTATTTGATCCTTGTTTTTGCAGCTTTTGGAGCCTCGTACGGGCTCATACGATCACCTTTTTCAGTGCAATTTTTTTTGAAACTGCATGATTTTCTGTGTACTTTCTGAATATGTGATCTATTTTCTAATTTTAAGATTTTTATAATGTGGAATAATCTTTATCTTAGATGATCATGTTATTATCTTTTGCATACAACCTAACAGTGGTTGGCAAAATGTTACTCAAGAAGACTAAAACTCAAACTACTCACGAATTGGTTTTGCAGGTTGCCTTTGATCGATAGAACACAAAAAGTATGCTTGCATATTGTTTTTGATTTCTTAAAATAGGAACCCACATGCAGGACTTATTAAAATGAACATTTGTTTGTTGTTTTAGGAATGACAATGATGTCAGGAAACTATGCTCTCACCCTTTTGGGATGATAAAAAATCCAGAAACATTATTGTCATTTTCTCATTCTTCTTGAAGTGTCTTTTAGTTTTGTAAATCCTAGTAATTGCATGGACGTATCCTCTGTTCTTTCCTTCCTGGAGCTTGGGTGAAAGAGAAATCCATACAAATCCTTTAGCATGGCTACCTCCCGAATGCTTTAATAGAGCTGGTGAGAGTGAATTGCCCAACCGGTAACATGCTAAATCCAAGCACTTCTGAACTAGTATACAAAAATGCCATTGTGATTAATCTCACAGTGGACAGGTGTGAATTCATTGTGGCAACCAAAATCTTCTCTAGTACCCTAGTGGTGCGTTAAAGTCCCTACATTGTTAAGGTGAAAGCCTTGCTTTGAAAGGATTGGGAGAGCCCCCTTAATTGGGAAAATAACTTGATCACAACCACCTGAACAAATTTCCTTGCTACAAACTTTGTTCTAGTATCCAAAATACTTCTATCTGTTGGCATAGAAGGTCAGAGACCGAATAAGATGTCCCACACTTTCAAGGCTCTTAGTAGAGACAACGACCCCTTGGGAAGTGATTACCCTTGGGATTTGAAGCTTGGTGTGCCTGAAAAGTGAGTGTACATGTAAGGAGGAGTCCGTGCCTCCAAGCTTCTAAGTTGTCTGCTATGAGTAGACGTGGCTGAACTTCAGTTCAAGTGGGAACTCAATAGATATTGCCCTGGCTATCCTAGGATTGTGGTGTGTCTATTATTTCATTTTTACAACAAACAATATTCATGATGTGTCTTGCATGAGTGTTCACTGAAACCACAAAAACTACAACAATCAAACAATCTGGAAAATTGTTCACTTTGGATACTTGTCTATCTTGTCTCATCTGAAACTTTAGCGAAACTCTGTCAAAATTCTATCAAATTAGTTTCAAAAACTTGTCAAAACTTTGTCTGCCATCAGTCTATGCTACTACATTTAGTATATTCTAAAATTTGTGTTGTCATAACACTTCTGTTGGTTCACATACAACTACGATCTGTTGTTAGTCCAAAATATCACTGTCTTGAAATTTGATGTCATTACGCTTGTCTAATTGACCAAGTCCTTTGTTCAATATTATCATCTTTATCTATGCTATCCTTATTTTGGGTTGTGAGAGTAGGTTTGTTAACCTTGACTCAAGATCAAAGTGTTCACTATCTCCATCCTCTGTTGGACATTTATCTCTTGGTCTCTTTGGTCTTGGACTTAGACAACACTTCAGATATCACCACGGTGTCGGTCAGGTGAATCAACTTATCTTATGCCTGTGTGAACTAGAAGTCATTTTATAGAATTTCATGAAGAAGACAACCAGGAATTTCCATTCGAAGACAACTCCTTGTTTGGATAGAATCCTCTCTTTGACGGAGATCCTCAAATTCCTCCTAGATCACAATCCCCAAAGGAAAAGTTACCTAGTCCTAGGATGTCAGAAGAAAGACAAGGTAGAGGCAGGTCTCGACAAAGAGACCTCTCTAATGGTACCAACCATCGCAATAGTAAACATTCCTCGAGTCCATGAGACCTTGGTGAGGAAGAGATTGATGAATGTCTCCAGGATAAGAGGTTTTTAAAACTCATGAAAACAATCCTAAATCGAGATAAGGAATAATACTTCCTCAACCTAGCAGAGCAAGGTGCTCAACTTCTACCACACTTCAAAGCTGAGGATATCATTGCTAGGGAAGAATAAACTCCCATGATGCTCATAACTAAACAAATACAAGCTATGCAAATGGAATTATAAAAACTCCAAAAGGAAAAAGAAATGCCCAACACAAGGTTTTCTTTAAACACAATCTGTCCTTTTCCTTTTGACAGAAATTTGTACTTGCCTCTGTTCCTATGTGGGGTTGAAATTCCATGGTTTGATAAGTACAACGGTCACTCTTATCCACAAGATCACATCTAAGAATTCTGTGCTCTTTGTACAAAATTTATGCATGACGAGACATATCTTATGTGTCTCTTTCCTTGGAGTTTGAGTAGTCAATCTATAAAATGGTTCTCAAAGTTACCCATTGGTATAAAAACTTTCAATGAGCTGATAAATCTGTTCTTGCAACAGTACTCTTACAATATCCAACATCCTGTGATGATGATCGATTTATGTAACATGAAGAAAATCACAGGAGAACCCTTTCTGACCTTTCTTCAATGATGGAGAAAGATGTTTTCTAGATATCCACGCATCGTGCCTGAATCTGAAAAGATGGATATTTTCGCTAGTGTTCTAATTCCTGAACTAAACTACCCTCTTCATATGCAATGTCCATCCTCTTTTGAGAAAATGGTTGAAAACGCGATGAAAATAGAAGATGTGCTTGTCAAAAAGGGTGACATTACCCTCTACAAAGAAAACAAGTTTGGTTCCAATTCCAAAGACAAATATAAATATTGGAACAAAAACAAGCATGTGGTAAATGATGGAGTAGTCGATTACTCTGCTCCCTAGTCAAAACTAGCAGTCTTCAATCTGACAAGTGGCTCTAAGGCCCTAAAAATTGCTGAAAATACCAATAAATCCTCATCTTCTAAAAGGACCATTGGTTTGTTGAAAGACAAACCATGGATTAAACGTAAATGAGGCTTTGACTCTTTAGGTGAGTCCTATGAATCTGCACTTAAAACTCTACTAGCAAACAAGCTAATCACGTTTCCAGATAGCTCCAAACCATATGATCCAGAAATCAAACCTAAATGGTGGAGAGACAATGATTTTTGTCAATTCCATAGAAACAAGGGACACACAATAGAAAATTACATGAGGCTCAAACATGAGATCCAAGATCTCATTATTAAAGAAATAATTGTGGTTGATAATCACAACAAGAATGTTGATCATAAGGCATTCAAAGATCCTTTCCCAGAACATCACAAAGGATAAAATTATAAGAAAGGCACTCAATTCAATCACACTTATTCTAATGATTACTAAAACATCATAAACATGCTTGAGCCATCTCATTCTGAATATTGCAATGTCATCATCATCAAGCAGAAAGAGAAAGAGTCTCGATCGGCCAACACAGTGACTTGAGTGCAAGCAAAAGTCACCCTTGGGGATTCTGGACCTTCCAGCCCTTCATCATCTTCCAATAAACCATTAGTATCCAAATCCTAGGTACCTCTTAGAAAAGAAACTATTGTGGGTACCCCTAAAGTCTCACAGTCCAAACAACTAACTTCATCCAATACTGTGGACTATAGCATTGTCGAGCAATTGTAGAGAACCTCTACCCAAATTTCAATCTTTGAATTTCTCAAACTCTCCCCATCTCATAGAGAGGTCCTGGATAAAGTGCTATCAACTACCAATGTCCCTAAGGACTTGGATCAGGATCAGTTTCAATCCACGGTGGGTCACTTGACCTCACCACATTACCTATCATTCTCAGAAGAAGATGACAACTCTTTAAGTCATCCACACAATCTCCCCTTGCATGTCAAATTCTTGATCCGTAAACACCGTGTTAGATGGGTCTTGATAGATGGAGGTGTAGGGTTGAATATCTGCACATACAAGTTAATCAAGAAACTAGGCTTTTCAGAGAACGTCATTGATCCTAAAAATAAAATCACTATCAAGGTGTATCATGAACAAGAAAGATCTTCTAAAGGTCTCGTAACTTTACCAATCCACATAGGTCCTATTGAGAGGGATGTTACCTTCCAAGTTTTGGATCTCCCACTGGCCTACACCATTCTATTGGGAAGACCCTAGATCCATGAGATGCAGGGAGTGCCATCAATGTTCCATCAACGCATCAAATTCCCATTCAATGGTGTAGAAGTCACTATTCATGCAGACACTAGCTATGCCTGTAACGCATTAAGACAAGAAGCAGATACCCTTGTCCTGCATAAAAATGAGGCATCCAACTCTGAATCAGCTACAAATTTACTGAAGGAAATGTAAAAGAAACTCAAGATAAAGGACACAGGTATGGGTGGATACATAGTAGACCCTGTACTGTCACTCACATCTCTTCCTAGATCACCTAGGTGTTATGGAAAACTGTCAGAAGAGATGAAACCAAAAACATACCAAGAAATCTATGATGAGACCTTTGTTAAAGCCAACACACCATTAGAAGAAGAACAAGAGGAAAGAGTCATTCTGGCTTGGTTATATAAAGAACCTAAAGATATTGAAGTGGAACAACGTGTAATACCCCCAGAAAAATTTGGTGCGGGGTATAAGGTGGCTTGTAAAATGGGGTATTTAGGTAAAGGACCCATTGTAACTAATCAAAATGGTCTTAAAGAACCTATCTCTGATGACTACAGATGACCTAGAGACACAACGAGTCTAGGGATCTTATCCAAGAAAGAACAAAAAGCGAATAATTGCCTAGATAAAGGAAAGGGACATCAGGTTCTGGAAGAACATAACACAATAGTAGAAAGCATTGACATACCCACTGACAACTGGGATGATTCAGATGATTTTGATGCAGAGGATGTGTATCCTTCTCCCATTCCTCCCAATATTTTGGCTCTTCTATTTGATGAAGATACACCACAAGTTAACGCTACTAAAGAGTGTATTCTAGAGGAATCACCAATAACTTCTGATCAGTTAGACACTACTAAATCTGAACAAGATCTAGATATAGAAGAAAGGAGTCTAACCATAGTAGATTTTTTAAGTAGAACTCATCCAAACTAGGGGCAATGAGTAGATTTCACTCATGTCCTAGATATGAAACCAAATGATGAAACAGACTCCGATGAATACGAGTTTGACAATCTTTCATAGGGAACTTTAGACATAGAGATGGATACCACACACAAAGTAGGTGAAGGCTTAGAGGTTACATCAGACGAATTAGGACCTCCTATTTCTAACATGGGCTTCGATGATGCCGTTAGGGATCTTTCTGATTTGAACACATCTATACAAGGTTTAGGTCTAAGACTCTACTTAAAAGTCACTGTCTATGATGAACATACCATGAACGCCCTTGAACCTAGTGAACCTTTGTCGCTAATGCATCCTGAACTCATTGATTGGTCCTTACAAGGACAACCTACTAAAATGCCTACATTTCCCAATGACTATGCTTTAGCCTACTATCTTAACACTACTGAACTAGTCACTTCTTCCACCAGTGAACCTAGTGTGAGTATGAATGAAGCAGTCATCAAGTATCTCAGTTATAAAAGAAAAATGAGAAAAATAAAAGGGTCTGAAGGTGAAAACCACATTGTGGCAGTTTCATAACCCAAAATAGTAAAAAGTAAAGACACATCCAAAGGTGAAAACCTATCTGAGGCATCTGGGGATGGGATTCTTGATGTCTTTCCTAGTCATTTACAAGAATGATCATCAGTACTCATAGAGCCAACTCAACTAGTAAATATTGGTACAGAGGAAAATCCACACATCATTCAAGTAGCTAAATCTTTGTCTGCAGCAAAGCTCAAGGAATTCGCAGAATTATTTAAAGAGAAGAAGATAAACTTTGCATGGACATACTTAGATATGCTTGGTTTAGATCTATATCTTATCATGCATCATATCTCAATCGCTCCTGGAGTAAAACTAGTAAAACAAAAAATTATAAAAATACACCCTCATGTTGCATTACTTATCAAGGCTGAACTAGAAAAGTTACTCAAAGTTGGATTCATCTGAGCTATTGATTATGCAGAATGGATATCCAACATCATACCAGTATCAAAAATAGGCAAATCCATTAGATTTTGCACTAATTTTAGGGATCTCAACAAAGCATGTCCAAAGGATAACTTTCCTTAACCTCACATTGACATGATTATAGACATGAGTGTTGGGTATGAAATGTATTCTCTCATGGATGATTTCTCAGGGTACAACCAAATCAAGATTGACCTAGAGGATCAAGATTAGACAACTTTCACATGTTCTTGGGCAACATTCTGTTGGAATATCATGCCTTTCAGTTTGAAAAATGCAAGAGCTACGTATCAGAGGGTAGTAACAACTATCTTCCATGATAGGATGCACAAAACCTTGGAAGACTATGTGTGTGTAAGAAAATACACCTTCATGAAATTAAGATTGAAAGCAACAATTCTATGGAAAGATAAAACAATTTTATCTAATAATTGAAGCTACAATCTATATCATCTCATGAAAAATGAATGCTCAAAAATGCTCCAAGATCATGTGAGAAAATAACAAATGCTCCTATACATGATATGCTAAAGGTAATGCAAATGCTAAAATTCTCTCAAAAAGCTCTCAAATGCTCCTCATATGCCTATAGTAAGGATTCTTTTGCTCTTGAATTATTGGATCCCAAAAACAAAGGAAATGGCTTGTATTTATAGCATTTTCCCAAGGATAGGGGTAGAGTGAGTTGATCATGATCAAAGCTTGGTTAAGTTAAAAGCTTTGAGGTGTTCTCAAATGGAGGGAAAGTTGGTTGGTTGTCTCAAAGGTATTAGGAATTAAATAACTCCATCATTTAATTAAATTAGCCATGGAAGGGTGATTGGGTTGGATTTGATTCTTTTTGATTTGAACTATACAATTGAAAAATCAATTTCATAATTTGATTAATCCCTTTAGGCTTGAATTTAATTATTTGATTTCATGATTATTCGATCTTTTAATTTGATTTGAATTTTGTCCATTTTTTTTTATAAATGTCCATTTGATTTGGTCCATTTGTTTTGTATTGAGATGAGATTTTGAAGCACTTGGCTGAGATTTATAATTTGGAATGCTTGAGATACACCTAGTCAATTTTAGGTGTCTACAAATGCCCCTCTTTGAATTGATGTGTGAAGCGCATTGATTCAAAGAAAGCTTGACTGTCCTGATCATTGAGCTGATACTGATGAGCTAATATGAAAACCTGATATGAAAATCCTAATATGAAATCTTGACATGAAACCCTGATATGAAAATCTTGATATGAAACTCTGGTATGAAATCTTCATATGAAACCCTAATATGAAACTCCAATATGAAAATCCTGATATGAAACCCTAATATGAAACTCTGATTGAAAATCCTTATATGAAACCCTGATATGAAACTTTGATTAAAAATCCCAATATGAAACCCTGATATAAAACTTTGATTGCTAAAGTTTGAAATTTTAATGCCCCAGATTTGATACAAGATATGCTGTAGAATCCTAGTTTGATGATATGATGATGCCCCCTCAGAAATGGAATCATATTGATCGTAGGTAAAATTTGTTGATGAACAATGCTAATAGGATAGATCCAAGATGATCGCATTTTTGATAAAAGATGATGTGAAAAGATGTCGAACAAATGTCCCAGTGAGCAGAATATGCAAATTAGGTTTGACTGGGTCAAAAATCTCATAAAATAGGTTAAAATAGCTTAAATAGGTTGAAAAACCCAAAATTACTATTCATTTTCACTTTTCACTATTGAGAATTTTCTCTGATCCTCTAACAACTGATAGCAATGGTGGTCCCCATACAAGAGCACATGTTCAAGGGAGTGCACCAATATCAGAGACCTCTAGACTACGGGCCTCCGGTGAGTGGTTTGAACCCTCTTGTTGCATTTATTTCTCTTAAAATTGCATTTAATACATCAGTATATTGCTTTTTAGAAAATGATTAGCCAAATGCCATGTAGGATAGGTAAAATGTCGCATAAGGTAGTAAAAATCCATGTCCACGCTGTGAAAAGCCACGTACGCGCAATCCTTAGCCACGTAGGAGCTAGGGCAAAATTGCCACCCAAAATAGAAAATGTGCCGCCTAAAAAACACCATATTTTAAAAGCCACGTATGATGTTTGAAAAGCCACGTAGGCCTGCAAAAGGCTGCCTATTTGGTAAAGTGCCACCTACACATGGCAAAGAGCCACTTTTAAAGATTAAAAAGTAGCTTAGCTTTAAAAGTCGTATACACATAGTTAAGTTCTGTCTACCATAAAGTTGAAAGTTGATATAGGAAAATAGATGAATTTAGTTTGATTGATCGTCCAAATGACCCAATTAGGTTCCAAGCTATAAAATGTTCATCCAGAATGTCACGTAGTCTTTAGGATGTTAGAAAAGTCATAATGATGAATGTTTGATAGGTCAATTAGAGATGACTAAAAATGATTACAAATTGTCCTTGTTTCTCATGATATAGACGTTAGGAGAAATAAGTTGATATGCTCAAGTTAGAGAAAAGATAGATTTAATATTTTTTGATTGACTTAGAATGGTTCATCAAGAGAAAAACTAACATGATGCACTTTGTTTCAAAATGTAGGAGCATTACCGCAAGTTGCAGGTGCTAGGTGTAGTGTTATAGATATTTGATCTGGTAGATGAGCTCACACCTCCTGAGCAGTGTACTATTGAGACTTGTGGACTTAGTTTCCTCTTAGATCTTCCTCAGTTTCAGTTGAACTAAGGTTTGTTGATAGCTATGGTAGAGCGATGGCACTCTGACCATAATACCTTTCATTTACCTCTAGGTGAGATGACTATTACGCCAGAGGATGTATATAGACTATTGAGGATCCTGACTCATGCCGAGCAGGTGTATTATGATGCAGTATATGATATCAGTGTTTGTAGATGGGTGTTTGGAGACAACACCATTGATGATGATTGCATTACTTGGGCATAGTTTGCCTCATTTCCCACCCTACCAGCATTATTAGGAGTTGTGATAGGGGGATTATTATTGCCAGATAGGAGAGGCCGTGGTTTTACGTTTGGAAGGGGTCAGATTATAGAGGACCTGATTTCTCATCCGTGGAGATTGGATTGGGATTCTTGTGTGTTGGCACAATTGTATCATGATCTAAATGAGATTGTATATTGGCGTAATGCAGCTACTTCTGCAGGTGCAGTACTGTTACAGTTATGGATATGGGCACATATCCCTATTATAGGCTAGTCTTAGTGTGAGTTCAGGATTGTGGTTACCCTTATGCATATCTATACAATGGCATGGTTGTCCAGCATGGTTTGGGCAAGGTTGATTTTTGGAGACACACGATTGATGATATTGATCAGGTGGTTTGGAGGCCATATTTGCAGTGCGAGAGGTGGTGGGAGGACGATGATGAGTTACCCTATATGTTTGCACCTCGATGGATGATAGGTCGATCACCATTGGTGATTGAGAGATTTTTCTATGGGAGAGTGGAACGCCAGTTTGGTTGGATGCAGGATATGCCACAGGGTATGGCACTATATGCCCGAGTACAGGCTGAGAGGTTGATATGGGGAGCATAGGTTAACTACCAGTCAGCCTTTCTATAAATAGATGAGTTGGGATATGGGGTTTGGGATCTAATGCCATAGGTGGCAGATGCTGGGATGTCAGCAAAGTATCGAGAGTGGTTTCTACGACATTGGTTCATGAGATTCACAGATCTAGTAGAGCCTATCCCTGATGTCGATGAGCTTTTTGATGATGATGGTGATGGTGGAGATGATGGGGATGATGGTGATAGACCATGCCAGTGCAGAGTTTAGAGGGCACATAGAGCACCATGGGTATAGAGAGAAGCTGGGCCTCAGATGAGAGGAGGACATGCGAGAGGCTGAGGTGGTGGTTTTAGACAGCCTAGGCAAAGACAAGAAGGTGCACAGGTATTGCAGGGTTAGGCTCCTTTGAGAGTGGATGAAGATTGGCCTAGGCACAAGCATAGGTGGGTCTAGGTGTCTAGATAGGTTCCTGTATAGGGACAGATACCACAAGTGGACCCATAGGTCATTTTAGAATAGGTGATACCATAGGTACCTTTAGTATTGTAGGCACCATAGGATCCTCTAGTGCCTCCAGTTTCAGATGATATAGTGCAAGATGTGCAGGGTTTTTAGGCAGGGATGACTACCATTACAGTGAGATTAGATTAGTTACGACCATTCTGTAGCAGTTTTTGGCTACTCTGGCTCAGTTACCGACCAGTGCCAGCACTCGTCAGGCACCTCCTGGTGCACAGGACAGAGTAGATGATAGGGATCTAGATGGTGCAGGGGGTTCAGACACAGGTTTGGCTGGAGATGGATTAGGTGCCACTACTAGGTCATGAGACAGATATGGACCCAAGATGTACAACATTGTATCATATGTATATTATTGATTAGGACTTTGATATATGGACCATTATATTGATGTACCTTTGATGTACTGATTATGTGATAGACATTGATGATGAACATTTATCTATGATGATCTTTGATTTCTCCTTTGATGATGTTATGAGATTTCCTTTTATGCATGTCTATATGTTTCTATGATGCATTTATTTCTATTGTGCTATGGTTGCAAATGTCTTAGAGTAGGACATAGATAAATGGATGCAAATGATATGAATTATGTAATGCAATGAATGCAATACTTAGTGCTTTATGGTAAATGAAATACATCTATCTTTTTGGGTTTTTGGATGTATGCAATTTAATTTATGATATGTAGTTATAAATGATGATATGGATAATGAATAATGATTAATGTATCTTTTTCTTGATTTTCACTTGTCATTAATATATTTAATGAGTAATGATGTAATGATGATGAATGCAAAGGATAATCTCATGTTAAATGACTTGAAACCCATATGATTTGATGAAATGTTGTCAACTCTTTGTCCCCCCCTGAACTTGGAAAATTGCTAGAAAGACAAGCCATTGAGAACTAAGCATTTGAGAATGCAAGCTAAAAAGCAACATGCAATTAATCTAACATGAAAAATGCAATGCAACTAATTGTCCTTAAGGTTTGTGAAAGGAATACAAATGAAGATATATTTTCATCATAACGCATTGTGGAACTAGGAGTCGATACAATCCTTACTGGTGCCACTGCGACCATAAGAATATGAATATGACTTTTCCGCATGTGGTAACCCTTTCTACAAAACCAAGTACAACCCTCACTAGTTGGATGACCAACTATGGGAGTATGAATACCGGTTTAATCAGATTCAATGTTGCAAGTGGATGTTGGTATTAAGATATAGAAAATATAAATAACCAAGGTATCCTTTTGTGTAAATAAACAAAGGTTAACCCTTCCTCCTGTATGAATGTCCTCTATGGTTCTTTGATGACCATGTCCTAAGACTAATTCACACAAGTTAAAGAATCTTCCTCAAAACAGTCACTCAGAAGATTTAAGAAAACATCATGCCTTTTATCCTTGCCAATCTAGTCGAAACATCATTGATTAGCTAAAAAGAACATGACTCAAAAAAGGCAATGAAAAACTCATCAAAAATTCCAAGTGTTTACAAGATGTATCAAGATTTTCAAATAATAATTCTAGACAATCTGATCATTTAGGGTGTGTCAATTTTTAATCCTAATAAGGTAAGTCAATGAGATTCAAGGATCATGTTATGTGATCAAATTGTTTAGGGTTGAACAATGATATTCATCAAAGATTCCAAAATGGCTCTCCTGAATCTAAAAATCTGCTTCTGATGTGTGACCAAAATGTTTCACTATTAAATATGGTTGGTACCAAAATCTATGATGTGTGCCCCCAAGTGATAAATGTGACCAATGTGAAACTGAGGGAAACTGAACCTAGCATGTGACAAAATGTAGCTCTAAGACTTTATTAGGGCAATGCATGAATGACTGATGTAATGAGGATATGGACAAGTGAGATGAGGAAACCACAATATGTATAGATACAACTAGGAAACACCTAATGGACAAAAGGCGTTTGCTTCTAGGTTTTCACCTCTTGGGATTATTGCTCTTTTTTCTCTTTTTTTTCTTTTTTTGCTACCAAGGTGCCTATTGCTAGGTTTTCACCAAGGCACTTTTTCTCTTTTTCAAATGTTTTTGGCTTTTAGAATTTTCTGATTTTTTTGGTATATTTGATCTTTTCTCCTTTTTTTTGGTATTTTTGAATTTTCCATGTACAAGGGTGATGCTTGACTCATCTGATACTCTTTAATTTATACTCTTTATTCTGATACTCTTTCCTCTAAATCAGGTGTGGAACCTCTTAAGATGAATGTTATTGGTAGGTTTTAGCAATTCATCACCATCACAATCAGCCTATTTGTAGGTCCCCATTCCAAATGAAGAAACAATGTCAAAAGGACCAAGCCAATTTGCTTCCCACTTCCCTTTATTTTCTCTATCAGCCTGATTTTTTGGATTTTCTCTTAATACTAGATCTCCTATTTGAAAGTTTCTTGGCTTGATATGTTTGTTATAGTTCCTGGAAATTCGGTTCTGATACACTTTCAAATGATCATAGGCTTGAGTTTGATGTTCCTCCAAAAATTTGAATTGTTGAAGGAGGGTAACTCTATAATCCTCATTTGTTATTAATCCATGCAATGAAACTCTGAGGGATGGCATTTCAACTTCTAAAGGGAGAACAACTTTGGCCCCATAAACCAAAGAAAAAGGTGCAGCTCCTATCAGGGTTTGAATACTAGTCCTATAGGCCCATAATGCTGTATTGATTTGAAGATGCCAATCCTTTCCTGACTTTATAACTAATCTCTTAAGGATTTTAAGGATGTTCTTGTTGGTGGCTTCTGCTTGTCCATTACCTTGGGGATAGTAAATGGATGAAGAATGATGTGTAATGTGGAATGTGTCACAAATTTCATCAATATCTTTTTTCTTAAACTATTTTCCATTATCTGTGATGATATCATGAGGAATGCCATATCTGTAAATGATATGATTTAGGATAAACATGGAAATTTGTTTTCCTATTGCAGTTGATAAAGGAACAACTTCAACCCATTTAGTAAAGTATTTTGTCACTGTGATTATATACTCGTGTCTGTTTGAAGAAGGTGGATAAATCATGCCAATCAAGTCAAAACCCCATTAATAGAATGGCCATGGTGTGACAAAAGGCTTTAATTCTTGTGTTGGTGCATGAATCAAGTTTCCATGGTATTGACATTTCTTGCAAATTTTAACATATTGACAAGCATCTATTTCTAAGATTTTCCAAAAGTACCCCATACGTAAGATTTTCTTAGCTAGGTTTAAACCATTTGAATGTGACCCACAAATCCCCTTGTGGACATATTTTAAAGATACTTTTGATTCATCTTCATCTAGACATCTAAGGAGTGTTTTGTCAAGGCCTTTATGATACAATGTGCCATAAAGGATAGTATAAC
Source organism: Thuja plicata (assembly GCA_018584345.1). Lineage (NCBI taxonomy): Eukaryota > Viridiplantae > Streptophyta > Pinopsida > Cupressales > Cupressaceae > Thuja > Thuja plicata. Next base: position 216,745 of record MU228344.1, read on the forward strand.
GGGCTGCTTGCCTTATGAAATTTTGGTTTTGAGCATGGGTTTGGTCTATAGGTATCATTTGATTTTTGAGGTAAGCATAGATAGGTCCATACCATGGAGAATCATGTCCATGTAAAAGGGCAATAATTTGGGTCTCAGGTAGGTCAAATGTTGGTTTCACCAATTCTTCCACCAAGAACTCATACTTTCTATTTTGATCGGGTAGCTGAAGTAAAGATGCCAAAGTGGCCATTGCATTGACTGCTCTATTCTTGTCTCTTGGAATTTGTACAAAAGTAATCAAAGAAAAGTACTTCTTCCAGTTGTCCACCAAGTTCTTGTAAGGTAAAAATTTTTCATTCTTAGTATTATACTCATCATTAACTTGATTAATGACTAATTGAGAGTCACCATAGACCTGTAATTCTATGACATTCCATTCCAAAGTTGTCTTGATGCCTATGACCAAAGTGTCATACTCTGCTATGTTATTGGTGTAAGGGAACAATAACTTGTAATATTTTGGGATTGTGTAACCTTGTAGTGTAATCAAAAGAATGCCTGATCCACTACCATTTTGGGTATAGGATCCATAAAAGTATAGAGTCCATGTCTTAGCTTTGACATTCACAATTGCAGAATCTGGGAATTCCACTTGTATAGGATGTGTAGATTCTTGAGGATATTCAGCCAGTTGATTGAATATAACTTGACCTTTCATTTCTTTCCTATCAACATATTCAATGTTGAATTCACTAAGTACCATGACCCACTTCTCAATCCTTCCAGTTAAAGCTATTTTGCTCAGTTAGTATTTCAAGGGATCAATTTTAGATATGAGTTTAACCTTATGCAACAACATATAGCGTCTTAACTTTTGAGAGGAAAACACCACTGCTAGGCAAGCCCTTTCCATGAAGCTATAATTTAATTCATATTTGATCAAGGGTCTACTCAAATAGTAGATAGCTCTTTCTTTCCCTTCATCATCCTCTTGTGCCAATAAGACTCCTAAAGATTTTTCCATTGCTGAAATGTAGAGTAATAAAGGTTTCCCTTGAATTGGTGACATTAAGATAGGAGGATTCATCAAGTATGTTTTTAACAATGAAAAGGCTTTGTCACACTCCTCATCCCATGTGAAGATGGTGTCTTTATGTAGTAATCTGGTGAAAGAATGGCATTTTTCTACCAACTCAGAAATGAACCTTCTTATAGATTGAAGTCTTCCTTGAAGTGACCTCATTTGACTAATATTATTTGGAATGTCCATGTCCATTATGGCTTGTACCTTTTCAAGATCTACTTCAATGCCTTTCGCTGAAACAATGTACCCTAAGATTTTTCCAGATTGTACCCCAAAAGTACATTTCTTTGGGTTAAGTCTCACCTTGAATTTTTCTAGCCTTGTAAAAATCTTGTCAAGTATGGATAGATGATATTTTATTTTATGTGACTTAGCTAAAATGTCATCCACATAATCTTTCATAAAGGTGTGCATCATGTCATGGAAAATGGTAGTCATGGCTCTTTGATAAGTGGCTCCAGCATTTTTAAGACCGAAGGGCATTATGTTCCAACAAAAGGTACCCCATGGGCATGTAAAAGTTGTCTTCTCTTGATCCTCAAGTGCTATGCGAATTTTATTATACCCACTAAATCCATCCATAAGTGAAAGCATAGAATGACCTGTCATGAGGTCTACAATAGCATCAATGCTTGGTAAGGGAAAGTCATCTTCTGGACAAGCAAGGTTTAAATCTCTTAAATATGTGCAAACTCTTATTGTTTTATCATGTTTGGTAACTGGTACAATATTGGAGATCCATTCAACATATGCTATTACTCTTATAAATCCCGCTATGAGCAATTTCTCCAATTCAGCTTTGACCAATAGGGCTATATGTGGATGCATTTTTAGCAACTTCTACTTTACGGGCTTAACCCCTAGTTTCACATTTAAGTGATGCATTATGAAACTTGGGTCTAATCTGGGCATGTCATCATATGACCATGTGAAGTTGATTTTTTTTGCTTGAAAGAATGCAATGAACTCTTCTCTTTCCAAAGGACTCAAAGATGTTGCTAAGTGAATGAATTTAGGATCCTTTTCTGTTCCAATGTTGACCTTTTCTATGGGTTCAATAAGTATAGGTGATCTTTCATCTTCATGAGTTTTCAAGGTGTTCAACCTCTCTCCCTTAGGTGCCACAGTTGGGTTTTCACCTTTGGAAACATCCTTTATTGTTACTTTTTTTGTGTCTAGCACTGCCACATGGTGGTTTTCACCACTATACCTTCTCATTTTTTTCTATATTTTCTCTTCATTTTTTGGATTAAAAGGTTGAACACCTACCCCTATCATCATGTCTAGAGTTAATTCATTGGTGGAAGAATTGGGTTCGACTTCATTGAGGTATAAGGCCATCGAATTGTCATTTGGGAAGTAGAGTAAGTCATTTGACTCGGACAGGTCCCAATCGATAATTTTGGGATGCATTAGGGACAAAGAATCATTGAATGGGCTTTCATTTCAAGGATTTAAGGACATGACTTCATTAGATGGTTCATACATTGTATCATCATGGTCTATGACATGTGCTTCTTCAAGATGGTCCATGGAAGAAGGATCGAAATCCTCTTCATCAGAGTCCTCTAAGATTTCTATTGGAAAGAAAGCATGTAGATTAAACACTAGGGTAGAATCTCCCACCCATGAAGGTACCCAAGGTTTACCCACCCATTGAGTGAAAAGAGTTGCTTGTTCTATGTTGACTTGTTGAGGTTCACTTGATGTTTGAGTTGAATTTGAACCTTGAGCCATATGTTCTTCATTTTCAACTTTAGGAGGAATTGCATAAGTGTGAATGGTATCAACCTCTATGTCATGACAAGATTCTTTGGACAAGGAATCCCACTCATAGTCTCTAGAATCATCTTCACTTTCAGAACCAACCATATGGATATGTGTATGGAAATCATGCATGGGACTTGAACTTTCTCCTTTAGTTTGAAAACCTATGCTGACTATCTCTTCTTTGGCTCTCCAAATGGGTTCAATAGGTTCTAAAAACCCTCTATGTTGAACTCCTAAGGGTTCTCTTCTCTTATACCCCATTTTCTTCATGATATCAAATCCTTTTCCATATTGATCAGTTTGGATATCGATATGTTGCACCCTTTCATTGGAATTAGCTGAATTGTCATCCTCTTTATAGAGCCATTGTAATACCTCATCTTCTTCTTTGTCCATTTCTTGTTTGTCACATTCCCTCACAAAATGGGAATTTTATTTATGAGGTTGATGATCTTTGGATGGTTTCTCATGTGTTCTTGGAGATGTAGGTAAATCAAAGAGGGAAACAAAATATTCCCCTACTCCTTTTGAGTTAATTTTACAATGTTTCTCAAATTGATGCATTAGGTCCCTCATCTTTTCATAATGATCCTATTTAGTTTGATCTCTTTCTTCCTTAGTGGGTTTAGAGGATTCTAACCTTAATGTTTAAGTCTAAACTAAAGTCTGAACTAAAGTATCCTTTGAATTTGAACCCTCATAACTCATCTTTTCTTTTCCCTTAGTCGATGTAGTCGAGTTAGTTTGAATAGGGTTAGGAGTAGATGTGACATTTGATGTTGGTTCTAACTTTTCCTCTTTGGCTTCTTCCATGGTAATGTCAGGGATAACTCTTTCCCTATTATGAGGAATATACAATTCATGACTTGGCTTCAAAGCATTGCAATATTGGAATGGGTTTGAATCTCCTCCAATTGTGATCTCCTCCCCTAGGTAAGGAAATTTCATGCATTGGTGATATGTAGAAGGTACCGCTTGCATCTCATGTATCCAAGGCCTTCCTAGTAGGATGTTGTAGGTCAATTTCATGTCAAGGACCTAACATATAGTGTCCTTTTTGATAGGTCCTAGTTGAATTGGTAGAATAATCATACCCTTTGAAGATATTTCCTCTTCATCATAAGCTTTAATAGTTATTTTCTTCTTTGGATCAATGGAAGATTTAGATGAACCTAATGACTTGACAAGGTTTAAAGTGCAAATATTTAGACTAGCCCCACCATCTATGAGAACTCTCTTAACCCTATGTCTTTGGATTAATACCTCTATATGCAAGGGTATGTTTTGAGGATGTGTGATAGACATGTCATCTTGCTCCAAAAAGGAAAGACAATGAGGGGCTATGAGGTGCCCTACCATGTTCTAAAATTTGTCTTCCTCCAAGTTTATAGGAACTATGGTCTCACACAATGCTTTTTCTAGAATTTCCTTGTGATAAGGAGATAATTTTAACAACTCCAAAATTGATATTTGGGCGGGAGTCTTTTGCAATTGATCCACCAAACTATAAAGCTTTGTGGTGGGTGGTGTTTGTTTAGCCAGAATAGTTGGTTTCTTAGGAACAATAGTAATAGGGGTAACCGCTTTTAAGGTAACCTTTTAGGCTTGCCCCCTTGTGATGACATTAGCAGATCCTTCAATAGGTTGGTCTTTAACGACAACAAAATTGATGGTATTGTCATAAGTATGGGCAAAGTTGACATTATGACTACTTTTTACATTATTTACATTGTTTCCTCCATTGGTGGAATTAGAAGATTCTCCCTTTTCATGCTTATAAAAAGGAGTTTTAAAGGCTATGTGATCTTCATTAGTTTGAGGTCCATCCACCTTGATCACACCATTTTCTATGATATCTTGTACCGCATGTTTGAGGCATAGGCAATCATTGGTCTTATGTCCCCTTATTTGATGATAGTCACAATGGTTGTTCTCATTCCACTAGTTTGGCTTGATGTGTGGTTCATAGGGTTGAGGCTTTGGTAGATCGATAAGCTTATTAAAAATAAGTGTCCTTAATTCATTTTCCAATGGTTCACCCAAAGTAGTGAATGTCCTCTTGGGTGTAGGTGCAAAGAATGGTTTAGGCTTAGAAGCCCCCTGATTATTCCCAAAGTTGTTATTAGTGTTGTTGTTGAAGGGCACTTTGGGTGTTTGATTCACGTTATTGGCTTTAGCTAAGTTTTGAGTGAGATTGAAAGGGATAGATTTTAAAGTATTAGCCTCCACCACTCCATCATTAACTACTCCTTTATTGTTGTTATTCTTAGTCCAATATCGGTTGTTGTTGTTGTTGTTGAAATTCTGATTTTGATTGGTGTTGGAGGTATTGTTGTTGTTGTTATTCTTGTTATCTTTGTAGAGTTTGATTTCTCCACTTTTCACCAATACTTCTTCCATTGTCACCCCATTCTAAATTAAGTCTTGGAATGATCTAGGACATTGGAGCCTTAATCGATAGTTCATTTCATGATTCAAGCTATTCACAAACATATCCATCTTTTCCTTTTTGGGTACACTTCGAGGGTATCTAGCAAATATCGCTCTCTATCATTGTAGGAAAAGTAGGAATCCCTCTCCATCTCTTTGTTTGGTGTTGCATAGATGTATCATTGTAACCTCATGTTTGATGTTATAAGAATAGTGGGTTACAAATTTAGAGGCCAATTCCTCAAAGGTCCTAATACCGGAGGGTAATGTTGAGAGCCACTCCATTTCCATGCCTCCCAAACTTCTAGGGAATAACCTCATGAGGTATGTTGTGTCATGAATGAACTCTAGACTTAGGGTGCAAAATTACCTTAAGTGATCTTGAGGATTAGATGTTCCTTCATATTTATCATATTTTGGATAAATAAAATTTGTTGGAAATGGTATCATGACTAAGGACTTGCCAAAGGAGAATGGACACAAGGCTTCAATAGAAAAAGGTTTAGGAGCCCCACTTTGTTTTAATGTGTCCAATTGTATCTGAAAAAGATGGAATTGTTTATTCATGAGATCAATGGGGTTAGCCTCTGCTTCTTCTCATTTGAGTTGAGTGGCATTGTAATCGTGTGGAAGCTTGAGACCATAGTAATTTTTAGTGGCTAATATTCGCCAATTGGCTAATTTTGGAAATTTGAGAATCTGAATTTGGCTAATAATTAAAGATTTAAGGCAACCTAAATCGTAACATTTTTACAAAATTTTGATTTAGAAATATTGAAATCGCAAAATCATCTATTTTATAAAAAACTTAAACTCAAAAATTTGCCACAATATTTGATACATGATTAGATTTGATTCACCATAATTTATAAGTTATTGTAGAAATTTAAATTAATTCTCCAATAATATATCACGACTATTAGTTACTGTAGGGATCTATCACCAACTTTTAGTTGCCATTACTGACTTAAAGTATAATCTAGTGACCCTGATTATATTCTATGAGGTAAAAATATTACTATTTAGTTTGTACTAGTTATGGGAGCTTAAATTTCTTTTAGATTGTTGATCTGAATATACATCAATGGTCTTGAAGAAATTTTGGGGCCCATTAGTAATTCAAAATATCAATACATTTGTCTCACACAATACAATGAGGTTATTATAATGTATTTTAAATAAATGGTAGCAAGTAATTATTATAGAGTCTATTCCTTAAACCCATCAAAGATTTCCACATTAAGCGTAATAATTTTCTATAAGAATTGTATTTTTTAAAATAGAAGTATTCACTATTGTGATTAATTAATTTCTTTTTATTGTTTGAGATTCACCAATATTTTCTACAAAAAAATTGTTATTCAAAAATAATCACCAATAAGAATACTTTTATTTTCAAAAAAACTGAGAGATTAGCCATTAGAAAATAAATTTTTTTTCAAGAAAATGAAAGATTCACCAAGATTTTATATCTTTTTTTAAGAGGGGGGTTTCTTAAAGATTACTTTGCTTGAGACCCGTTTGTGCTAGGTCTAGGAAGTATTTATCTTTGTCTTTTTCCAACACTTTTTCCACGAGCTTCATAAAGAAATGGCTTTGCATAGCCTTAGTAACCTTTTCATAGGTTAGATACTCATCATTAGGGTCCATATTGCCCCCGTTATTGGTGTTGTTCATCCCTTGATTGTTAGGGTCTATGTTTGTCCCTCCATTGGTATTGTTTTTGGATCCTTTGTTGTTAGGATCAACATTTCCTTGTTTCTTTAAGTCCTTGTTCATGTGATTAATCCTGATCAGGATCTATATGACCAAAGGGAAAAGACATCCTTGGTTCTATTTCTTTGATGGGTATGGTATGGGATTCGCATAAAAATAATCACCCAGGAAAGGAAAATCTTGTCTTAGATAGGACCCGTCTGGTTGTAGGGTAGTCTTGATATAATGGGATTGAGTAAAAAATGGCATTAACATATGTCAAATGAAGACCCTAGGTTTTAAAACTCACTTAATGACCAATCTGTGTATAATTTTGCAAAATGCCCAATAATGGTGGATTCTGATCAAGTTAAGTATCCACAGTGATATAATGTCCAAAAGGGTATCCAAAAATCAAATTTTCTTGTTTTCAAAATTTTGGTAGATACCCATTGTTTACCTTTTAAAAATTCTAGGCGGCTCTTACCTATATTTAGGTGGCCTTTAATTGTTAGTACGCGGTTACTGGAAAATCTATACACGGTGCTCTGCAGTTGCCAGGCGGTGTTTCTCTGTTGCCAAGCATTTTTGGAATATTTTTACGTGGCTCTTTCCAGTTAACAAGTGGTTCTTTGATGTTACCAAGTGGCATTTTATGTTTGACAAGTGGCCCAATTTTGTTTGTAAGCAGCTCTGCAATGATTGTATGTGGATCTTTGCTGATCATAATTGATTTTGACAATTTTAATGGTATTTTTGGGGTTTAGAATTTTTAGGTCTTTGATCAGATTTATCAAACAATATTCTTGCATGAAAATGAAGTACAAACTCAACACACACGTAAAATTTTCACCATATTCCTAAAAACCACACTAAAAGTCTATGTTCTCAAATGTTTCAATAGGTTTGCATAAGAATATCTTCCAAGAAATCTACCTTAGCATCGACAAATTTGGCTTTTAAACATGGCTCTACAAAGGTAGGTCTACTATTTTATCAGGTTTCAACCTATTCCGCTCTAAACCTTGACAGGATCCTTTACCCCTTTGAGGGCTTCCCACATGCACAAAAGTATGATTTTGTGTAATCTTGAAGGACTACTAGAGGAAGTGAGGATGGCTTGCACAATTTTTAGTCACTTTCTGATTAAGGAAAAGTGCATTATTTATAGTGGGTCAGATGATATTGCGGTAAAATAAAATATCTCCCACTTTGGGTCATTCCTTCTCACCATCCTCGTAAGGAAAATCTCGGGAGGCAGGCCCTTGAAAGCTCTAATTAGCTAGCATGTTCATAAAAAGTAGGAATTGAACTTGGTCCAACAAGTTTGGGAATCTGGTTCACTTAAAGAGTGAAGAGCATATCTCTATTGTCTTTCTTTTTTTCCAAACACTTCAAACATATTTTTTCATTTTCAACCCCTTAACAAGGAGGTTCTTAGAATTGAAATGTGTGGTTCAATTTTTTATCCTTGTCTTTCTACCAAATTGGCTTTGCACGTTTGGCTTTTTGATTCACTTCGAAAAGTGAATAGCATATGCCTAATGCTTGTTCAATTTGGACAAAATAGAGGATTTTCTACTTATGCTAGATTCAAAAGAAAGACACAATTTGATCAATGCAAGCTTGTTGAGATAAGTCCCTAATTTCAAAGCTAGCAAAGGCTAGGTGCATTTTTGAGTATTTGGCTTTTTTTTTTTTTTTACTCACCTAGTGGCGATCGTTCCCACTCCATCTCCTCCAACAAGTTAGTCAACACAAAGCACAACAAAGTGAATAAAACTTGGAAAAACCTTAAATGACACAAATACCTCCTAAAATCTCTTTTCAAATGAATGATTTATCAATTAAAGCCTTTAAATAAGTAAGCATGCAAACTCAATTAGAGTGTAGGAATTTTTTGTTTATATGCAAAGAACACCTTAATGTAATGATCATACAAATGCTCTTCCTCAAAAAAACTCTAATAAATTTGCATTATGTAGCTCTTTATCGTTCTTGGTTTTTATTCTTACCTCTTTGCTAGGCTTGGATATCCGCTTCTCTGGTTTCTGTACCTTTGGGTGATTTTTCATCTGCAGAAGAGGAAAACACAGAGAATTACACCAATGACATAATTAATTAAAAACTGATTCAAAGCAAAAAAGATTATGTGGCATTTTAAAGCTAAACAAAGACTATCAAATGTTAATAAGTGTAACTTTAAACTTTAAACACAGCTTTTAAATCTTAACACGTGGCCCTTAAAATACCATAGGTGGTAAAATAAAATAGCAAGAAGGGCAGAAAGTATAATATGTGGTCAGAGATGGTTGATAAGAAGCTGTTAAAAAGTCACAGGCGTTGCACTTTATCTAACAGGTGGCATGATTTATCTGGTAGGTGGCTGACTTTATCTCAGACGCGGCTGCAGAAAGAAAGATGGAGATGAATCAAGCTTCGTAGGTGGCATTTTATTGTTTGTAGGTAGCTCTTGGCATCACATATGCAGCTCTTCTCCTATTTTCTGCAAGAAAAACACCAAGAACAAGGAAAAAAGACCAAATATTATCACAAAAATGTTAGTAAAGAGGCTTAGAGCCCCATGGTGGGCGCCATTATGTGTGTAAGAAAATACACCTTCATGAAATTAAGATTGAAAGCAATAATTCTATGGAAAGATAAAACAAGTTAATCTAAGAATTGAAGCTACAATCTATATCATCTCATGGTTCTCTATCCAAGCTTTTTTAAGAGAGCTCTCAGGCTTAATCTCTCTCAAGGAAAATCCTAGAATGAGATATGTATGAAAAATGAATGCTCCAATCTAGCTAGAATGCTCAAAATGCTCAAAAATGCTCCAAGATCATGTGAGAAAATAACAAATGCTCCTAAACATGATATGCTAAATGTAATGCAAATGCTAAAATTCTCTCAAAAATCTCTCAAATGCTCCTCATATGCCTATAGTAAGGATTCTTTTGCTCTTGAATTCTTGGATCCCAAACACAAAGGAAATGACTCGTATTTATAGCATTTTCCCAAGGGTAGGGGGTAGAGTGAGTTGACCATGATCAAAGCTTGGTTAAGTCAAAAGCTTTAAGGTGTTCTCAAATGGAGGGAGAGTTGGTTGGTTGTCTCAAAGATATTAGGAATTAAATAACTCCATCATTTAATTAAATTAGCCATGGAAGGGTGATTGGGTTGGATTTGATCCTTTTTTATTTGAACTATACAATTGAAAAATCAATTGCATAATTTGATAATCCCTTTAGGCTTGAATTTAATTATTTGATTTCATGATTATTTAATCTTTTAATTTTATTTGAATTTTTTCCATTTGTTTTGATAAATTTCCATTTGATTTGATCCATTTGTTTTGTATTGAGATGAGATTTTGAAGCACTTGGATGAGATTTATAATTTGGAATGCTTGAGATACACATCGTCAATTTTAGGTGTCTACACTATGTGGATGATACCCTTTCTAAATCAAAGAAATGATCTCTGCACCTACAAGATTTAGACCCAATCATGGATAGAATGGAAAATTTTAAATTACGGTTGAATCCTATGAAATGTGCATTCGGTGTTACCTCTGGAAAACTATTGGGTTACATTATCTCAGCTAAAGGAATAGAAGTCAATCCTGAAAAGGTGTGAGCAATACTAGAAATGTCACCTCCCAAGAACATAAGTCAAATGAGAACACTCCAAGGGAGAATCCATTCTATTAGAAGGTTCATCTCACAGTTAGCTCATAGAGAACAACCAATTACCAAGACTCTATGCAAGGGCATTACATATCAATGGACTGAAGAATGTGAAAAGAGTTTCACTCAAATCAAAACATACCTGGCAAACTCGCCAGTACTTATGCCACCTCAACAAGGCAAACCATTGATTTTGTACATTTCAGCTACCTCAACATAAATGGGGGCACTGCTAGCACAAGAAGATGAAGACAAGAAATAATGTTCTATATACTATATCAGTAGAACATTGGTGTCCTATGAGATGAATTACTCTTTGATCGAGAAAGAATGCCTAGAAGTAGTCTTTCCATCTTAGAAATTGCATCACTACATGTTGGCTCACTCAATCAAACTAGTGGCGAAAATTGATCCTTTGAAGTATCTCCTAAGTAAAGCTACCCTCACTGGAAAATTGGCTAAGTGGGTTATGCTTCTTAGTGAATTTAACATAGAATATATTGAGCGTAAAGTGATCAAAGGGCAAGCAATCATAGATCAACTAGCTGATGATAATGAACCAATCAATGTTGAGTTCCCAGATGGATCTATTTTTCACATCACTCATAGATCCTGGAAAATGTTCTTCGTTGGATCATTCACACAACAAGGTTCAGGTGTAGGGATTTTGTTTCTGACTCCTCAAAACTATTCCATTCCAAAGACATACAATCTCATGTTTCCTTGTACAAACAACATAGTAGAATATGAATCACGGTAAATGGAATCAAACTGGCTCTTGAATGGAATGTTTCTAAGTTACATTTCCATGGTGACTCTCAACTTGTAATAAACCAAATCAATGATGTATAACAAACTAAGGATGAAAAAATCATGCCTTATAAATGAATGGATGATGACAATAAGAAATATTTCACTTACATCACATTTCAACAGGTCCCAAGGGTACAAAACATAGCAGCTGATGCCATGGCTACACTAGCTTCCTTGCAGCAACAAGAGGATGATTTCCGCTATAAGTTCCTGGTGGAAGAAATCCATTTCCCTTCCTACAACTCCCCTGACTCCCAAATGGTTTTTTCAGTCATCGAACAAGAATCCTCTTGTTATCACCATGTTTTCTCTTACCTATGCCATTAGATAATTCCTGATGGACTAACCAAAAATTAAAAATGACACCTCATCTGCAATGCCTCACGGTATGTTCTTGTGGAAAACAATTTTTATAGGCAAGGATTAGATGGTACTTTTCTTAGGTGTCTAGAAAAAGAAGAGTCTAAACATGTGTTGTCTGAAGTTCACAAAGGAATTTGTGGTTCTCATTCTAATGGTCTGACTCTGGCCCAAAAACTGCTTAGAGGAGGGTATTATTGGCCAAATATGGAGAAAGAAGATATCAGGTTAAAAAAAAATTGTAAGAAATGTCAGCTGCATGGAAATCCTATACACACTCCAGCAAGGGAGCTCATTCATTTTGTAACACACTAGCCCTTTCAACAATGGGAATTTGATCTAATCAGGCAGATTTACCCCTCATCTTCTAATGGACACAAGTTCATTATCACAGCTACTAAGTATTTTACCAAGTGGGTTGAGGTGGTCCTACTCATTAAAATGACAGGACAGTAGGTCTCGCTGTTCATTCTAAACTACATCATTTGTTGCTATGGAATACCTTCCTCCATCATCATTGACAATGGAGGTCAATTTAAGAACAACATCATGGATGAGTTGTGTGAAAAATTCAAAATCACACAACATTGTTCTTCAATCTATTACCCACAAGGTAATGGGCAGGCTGAGGCCTCAAATAAAAATTTGTTGAAAATATTACATCATACAATTAACAAGTTTGGAAGGGATTGGCACCTACATATCAATCCTGCATTATGGGCTCACAGAACGGGCATCAAAACACCTACATAGGCAACCCCATTTGCATTGGTATATGGGGCAGAAGTAGTCTTACCCCTAGAGGTAGAAATCCAATCTCTTAGGGTTTCTTTACGCAGACTTGTACCAGATGAAGAGTACCAAGTTTTGAGACTCTAAGAACTAGAGCTACTGGACGAACATGAGAAAGTGGCCTTTGATCACCTCAGAGTTTATCATAAAAGAATTTCAAGAGGATACATTAAGAAATTTAGACCTAGAGAACTTTAGGTGGGAGACCTTGTGTTGAGAGAAAATCCCTGTAATCAGTCACATAGAGAACAAAAGGGGAAGTTTGAACCCAACAAGATGGGTCCTTATATCATTACTGTAGCATTCGGCTCCAGAGCCTATCGACTTTCCACACCTGAAGGAGATCTGCTTCAAGAGCCCATCAACACTCTCCATCTGAAGAAGTTCTACACCTAAGGAATTCTCAGTGATCAACACCATGTACATAGTAATGTCCTAAAAAAATTCTAAAAATTGGAAAAAGTCCTAAAAAAATGATCATCTTGGTGAAAACCTAGCAATAGGCGCCTTGATGTATCAATCAAAAAAATACAAAAAAAATGGAAAAATACAAAAAAAAATTGAAAAAGAAGAAAAAGTGCCTTGGTGAAAACCTGGTAAACAGGCACCATGGTAGAAAAAAATAATCTCTACCAAGTAGGTGAAAACCTGGTAAATAGGCACCTCTTGTACTCCGCACTCCATCTATCAATGCTCAATCTTGGCAATCTTTTGCTTCTGTTTGTCCATATCTTTTAGTCACTTTCATGACACTGGTTCTTCTGAGAACCCTCCTAGCTTCAAACCGTTCTAGAGTCATATCCTTGGGGTAATCAAATTGGATTTATCCTTGCAGCATGAGTCAAGTAATTTATCTTTGTTTTCTACTTTTGGCACAGGTCCCCAATTTGATCACATCTTTGGTTTACACATGAGTCACTAATCTTGTCATTTCTGAAGGACAACTTGCTACTAACACAAACATGTGTTTCTCAACACCACAATCAACAATGTTTCTTAACACTATCTTTGGATGCATCTGTGTTTCTTAACACACATTGGATATCGCAAACGTAAATAACAGATTGATAGTAATCAAACACAAAGCATTCACAAGCACAACAATGTTTGTCAACACCTCATTCATCTACACATTAAAAAACTTTGAACATGGCTGAAGTATGCTAAACTTCTATTTGTATGTTGTCTGTTCTCATTGATTTCATTAATATTTTCTTTATCTACTACTTGTTGGTATGGTCCTGATGATCCAGCAATGTCAAATAAACTGGGTGTATGTGATAAGAGCTCCTGTATTAAGGTGGAAAAGCCTCACATCCCCTGATGCTTTTTATTTGTACGCCAAGGTGAGGTTGGAACTATCTCCTTGACTTTTATTACTCTGCTTGTTTATGCAAGATTGCACTCATGGTTATCTTGGCTTTGAATGCCTCGAGAATGGTGTACTCTTGCACTATCAAAATTTGAAAAAATGTTCAGGTCATCTCCGCTTTTTTCCCTCGATGCTTACGTTAGTTTCCCATATTTTATCCGATGAAATTCATATTCGTATTCTTATGGTTGTAGTGGAAAAGTAAGGATTATATCAACTCCGATGTTCCAAAAATGCTCAATGATGAAAATTTTGAACTGCTAAAGCTCAGTGACTACACCTTAGGTTGCATTCATGTTGGTCTGCATCTGCATCTGCATAGTGTTTAAATCAACATAATAACTTTAACTCTATCCAATGTGAAGGATCTAAGATTCTAATTGAGCAATATTCTCATCGTCAAGTGCTCATGACACCCCTTGCTCAATCAACTATCCTGATTCTATTTTCTGGATCGAAATCAAAATCTGAATTTGACCACTCACACAACCAATAGAAATCTCTCCTACTTTTCTTCTCATCAATCCATGTATCTTACTGTTGGTCAATCTTTGTCAACATGACCTCTCATCGAGTATAGATTTTGTCCTATCCATGTGGGACCTCTTTCTAATTAGATCAATTTCTTCCTAAATTGTCTAATCAATCGAATTTCTTCTCATCACTAGGGCACCTAGCCATATTTTGATTTTTCTCTTGAGGGGGCAAGATTAGGACATCAACTTTCCAATAATCACATCTCGAATCAAAATCCCATCGCTTGGGGCATCTCAGCTTCATGACATAAAATCAAGTTGAGATCATCTTAAATCAAAGGCAACCTAATCAATGGTCTTGTATAGTGGTGAATACACTCAAAAATAGACAAGATCAGTCTTATATGGGCTATTCATTATTGAAACCAGATACATTGATCAAATTGGCTTCATCACTTCAAATCAAGTCAATTTGCTTGCTAATCAAATCTCTTAATGGTAATCAGTTTCATCGCTTCAAATCAAACTGGTTATTCATTCAAACCAATCAAAAAAATTTAAGAGTTTCTGACAGATGTTCAGTTTCATCGCTTCAAATCAAATTGAGCATTCTATTTTATATCTTTTGATAAATCTTCATCCAATCAAGCTCAAATTCACTCTTATTCTTAAAAAAGAATAGTTTCATCGCTTCAAATCAAACTATTATGGGTCTTCTCGCTAACAAATCTTTGAATCAATGCACTTACCGCACATTAATTCAAAGAGGGGCAAATGTAATCACCTAAAAATGGTCACCTAAACACTAGACCCCCAATCTAAGAAATTAATCAAGAAAGCCTAATATTTATTATTCTAAGTCCTAAATCAAACAGGCAATCATCAAATTCAAATTGATCTGACCTAAATCCTAAGTCCTAATTATTCATCTTACTTGATTAATTATTTAATTCCTAAAATTACATTACAATGGGAAATAAACTTTATACTATTATTTAATTGATATTATGACATATTAATTAAATAAAATTACTAAATTGTCAACTAAATATAAAAGGAATTAAATTAATTATCAAAACCTCAATGTGCATTCAAAATCAAGTAATTTGTTAAAAATGCATACGACATCATCAAATTCAGTTGACTGATTATCAAAATGGAAACAATCTAGTTCCACTCAGTTAACTGATTATCCACTGTTTATCATTTTGGAAACATTTCAGTTAACTGTAAACTGATTTTGGAAGTTTCCAAAATAACTGATTAGTCAGTTTAGTCAACTGACTCTCTCGACCAATCGAATCACTTGCACATGGATTGTGCTTCTTCAATCGAATCTGAGCCACTCTTTTTGTTTAATCTCAACTATCGATTCAAGAGAGATTTCTATAAAAGAGAAACTCTTTTCCCTCACAAAGGATCCTAATTTTTATTAAAGTTATTATACTACATTTTATCTTAGCTTTCTTGCATGTTTTAGCTTTCATTTTATCTAGTATTGTTGTTTACTTTTATTCAAGCATGCAAACATAAACTTAGAGCACACTTTGATTTGGTGTTATTAAAATGAATATCTCACATTTCATTTCGTGCTTCTAAAATGAATCTTAATCAACTTTGGATGAACAACAATCTGCATTTTCATTTTGCATGTAGTTAATCAATCATTTATCTCAATCATCTAGATTAAATCCTTCGTTTAGTTCTTCGGTGTAGTCACTGAGCTTGCGATGATCTAAGAGCAAGCTCATACTCCTGCCTTCTTGGAGGTAATAGGTCGTTTCATTCACACATGCATGATGAATTAATCTATATTCACTTATGTATGTGATTGAAGAAAAATGACCATGTTGAAGTGTATGGCTAAATTAGAGGCCCACACTTAGCTATCACAGGTTCAACAATTTACCAAATGATAGTATTGCTTCCTGGGATAAATTTGTAATGTATTTTAGGGAACAACAACGTATTTTAGGGAACAATATAAAGAAGATGTAAATCCTGGATACATGTTAAATGAATTCAATAATATTAAAAATTTCCCAAATGAAAGTATGGCTGATTTTAACAGTAGATTTTAGAAGGTCATGAATAAAATTTAACAAGTCTTAAGGTAAGATGAAGAAGTATGCCTTACCACTTATATCAATGCTACTGATGGAAAAATTTCCTATCTACTCAGAGATAAAAACCTTACAACCTTAAGGGATGCATATACAATAGAAATTGACATTGAGAGTAATAGGAGAGCATCAGGAAAATTGAAGAAGAGGGAAGACAATAAACTTTGGAAGGAAAAGGGGTCAGCCAATAAAAATGTCAAAGAAGACAATAAAATGGATAAATTAGTGAGTGCAGTGAAAGACCTTTCTTCCAAAATAATAAAAATGATAGAGGAGGATACCTTCATAATAATTACACCAACCAAAGATTTGACAAATAGCCAAACCTGAGAGATTACCCTTATAAGACAAATTGGAGTAATGGTAAACCGGTCCCTGGTGGACAAGATAACCCAAAGGCCAAGGAAACCCTAGATCCCCTAAAAAGGAACAGTGCCAACTATGTTGAGAACACTCCCTGGTGTGATGCTTGCAATATGCCACACTCTTCCTATCAATGTGTAGTAGCCCAGGCTCTATTTGATCAAACAAAAGAAAGAGAACAGGATGGCCATGCTATCAACATGTTCATAGTAAAAGAAACCATATCCATGGTTTTCTGATATTGCATCATCTTCTGCTAATTTGTGTATAGAAGATAATTCTTGTTTTGAAATTCAATTACAAAATCCACCCTATCAAATTGATCATATTGACATTATTTACCAAGAAACTATAAATATAGTGGGAGGTGATAACTCACATTCTCATTTCAAAACTCCTACTGATGAAGAAAAGAGGTGTTTGACTATTGCAAAAATTAATCAAGAAAGAAATGCATACAACCTAAGAAATAGAATAGTACAACCAACTCAAGGCAAGTCTATCCCTGTCTATGTCAGAAAAGATTCACCTCAAGTTATTAAGGATTTTCATGCTAAGGAAAATAATAATGAAAAGCATAAAAAACAAGTAGGGTATTATTCTGATCATGTTGGAAATGAGGAAGCAAAAGAGGAATTAAAAACTAATGATAAATCCAAAAAGGTGAGAAAGATGAATGATATGTCTTCTGAATTGCCTCTTTTTGACATGAAACATGCTCTGACCTAAATTAATGTCTCAGTCCCACTCAAGGAGATGTTGAAAATAAAAGAGCACAAAGAAGCTTCTCTGGCACTTTTAAAAGGGATACATGACGTATCTATTCCCAACCAAGAGGAAATACCTTTGACACCAAATGATACTAGAAAATACATTCCATAGGTGAAACAAAAAGAAAAAACAAGGAATTTTCTAATATTTGTATTGGAAATATAATCACTCAAGAACCATTATCTGTTGACCCATTCTATGTCACCCTAATGGTTAATAGTTTCTTGATTAAAAAATTGCATGATTGATTCTGGAGCTGCAACAAATGTGATGTCTTATCATGTGATGAAGGTATTGGGCCTCCAGGTCACTACATCTACTAGAAGTTGTTATGCTATGGAAAATAGGGAAGTTCCTATGATAGGAACGCTAAAAGACATTGAGGTAAAAATTGTTGCTTTCCCTGAAGCAACTTACAGAATGGATATAGTGGTAGTGGACACTAAACCATATTATGGTATGCTTCTGTCAAGGCAGTGGGCAGCAGCAGTAGGTGGTAAAATGCAATTAGATTTTTCCTATGCAACTATCCATGTAAATGGACATGATGTCAAGTTTTACAGAGAACCCCGGTCATTTGTCATGGTGGAGGTGGTTCTACTTGACCAATTGAATTGCTGTGTGAATGTTGATATGGAAAATTTTACTGTTGAAAAATCAAGCCCCAATTAAAGAACGGTGACCCAATTGTGGATGAATTATTGTTGCAACAAAATGGACTATGGTAGATGTAATTTTATGGAGGATACTCAAAGGAAGGATCTAGAGTAGGGGTTTTATTTATTTCCCCATCAAGTATCACCTTCAAGTACTCTTTCCTGCTGACTTTTCAATGCACAAACAATACTACTTGTTGGTTAACAGTTTGTCCTCCCGTTAGATTTGTAATCTCTGACTCTTTTAGCACCCAAGGTGAGAGAACAAAAGGTTGTCACCAACAAATGGGTCAGTGTAAATCATCTATCATTGCCCTCTGAATTGACAGGTACAACTCCCTGATTGTGTTTGATATGCAATGTATATGTCTTTCTATTGATCATCAGGTTTATTCATTATGAGTTTTAACCAAATTGCTTGTAGACACAAACAAGTCAGGCAAGGATAATGTTTAATCTATGTTCAAATCTAATCTACCTATTCTAAAAATGCATATTCTACTGAGGAGAATAGAGGTAGAACCATACATGGATAGCAAAATAGAATTGCTTACACTGCAACTTCTAACATGAAATAGAATCCAAGCAGGAATTACAGTTCCGCATACAATTGTACCTTCTATTCTGATGCACCTAAATTAATGAATGAATAGGAGAAGAATCATACATGACAAGCAAATAGAATTACTTTCACTACAATCACAGACATGAAATAGAATCTAGCATGCAACTGCGGCTTCACATATAACTGTTCTATCTATTCAAAATGCAAATGATTCACTAAAATGGCGCAACAAACATGAGACAAAGCCTCTATAAATAGAATCACTTCTTCTTCATTAACAAGTTTTCCGACCCATCCTACTGAATTCTTTACAGAATTTATAAACTCTACAATACATTAGGCTTCTAAGAGCCAATGACCTTCCCTCTTCTTCGAATACAAAGAGACAAAATACAAAGAAAAAGACTTTTCAAGTCTGAGAACTCGAACAGTCGCTATGGAATCTAAAACTCTTCATCTCCAACTAGCATTATCCAGATGAATCCATTGGGCCACAGAGTTGAAAAATCATTTAATCTTTGAATTATTTCAAAATGACCCATGTGGTCAAAATTTTAAAAGACTTCGAAACCATGGATATATCGGCCGGAGGATTTTTTGGTTTTCAGTGCGAAAATGGCTCCTGGGCACTTACATTTGGGTTTTCTTCTATGACTATTTCCAGGCGCTTTCACTCAAAATTATCTGAAGATGAAACGTTCTTCATGAGATTTTATGGAGACCCATATGATTAGTTTCTGAAAATAACTCAAAATCTTTGAGATTAGAGCTGGCG